>OY748288.1:7683102-8136259 GCA_963556515.1 Nudaria mundana | reverse complement strand
AGTCTCTGGAGTCGAAAGCCTTCACTAGACCGCACCACTCAAGCTGTCCAACTGTACAATATACTTACCTAAACCTATTTTAACCTATATGTTTCGGTGCTTAAAATTGCTAATATCCATAATGGTGTTTATATTGTATATACAGGTATTGTATGCTAATAACTCAGGTGATGAACTTTGCTAGTGCGCTCTTAAGCCAAGCGCACAGTCGAACCTTGTTTAATAAAATTCTAAAATTTATTAAATAAGTTTTGATTTTTTCCATTTAGTCTCGAGCATCTTGATATGGGTACACATAACGTTTGAAACACTGTCTTGACTAACTGATATATAGACTTCCTAATATTTGTATATTTGCTTCGTATATTATCAAGCCCATCTTTCCCATTGAGCACAATGGGAACTTGCCCAGGGCCCCGCGATGGTTAGGGGCCCCCTACTTCCTCCGACAAACTTTAAAATTTCAAACATCTCCACTAAAATGTCTACCAGCTCTCGCTCTATTGAAAGTTTTATTATAATTTGAATTAGATAGTGCTATTAAGTACGATAATTTAGTGTCTGAAATAGGTAATTATAATCTGCATGCCTGTATAGGTAGAACATGGTTCGAGCTTTTATATCCTGTGACATCATGGAGATAATAGGTATATTATGTACCTGTGTTCTAAGATTAAATATATAAATATGAATAATGGTCACAACACAAAAAAATGTAATTAAATATATTAAAATATTTGACGCCAAAAAGCCCGTATACAACTTGTGCTCACATTTTATGTACCTACCCTATGACACTCAGGAGATAATTCCTTTCCTAAATAGGTATCTTTTATTTGAGACCTCATTCGTCGAAATCCATCCAGTTGTGTAAGCGCCAGGACCTCGTCATGGGTCTGGGTGTGGATACCCTCTCGCTGGAGACTAGGATTCGAACCATGGTCTCCAGCAGCAGAAGGTAAACGTGGCCGTATCGTTCTGAGAGCAGGAGATGCTCGCGAAGGAGACTGCCGATAGGGAGGGTTTTGAAGTCGACGGCCAGGCCGCAGGCTCATCTACGCTCTAGCTAGACCATCGACCTTCATGATCGAGACCTGAGGAAGCGGGCTAGCCACACGCAGTCCTGTCCGCGAGGCCCCAGCCCTGCAGAACGCAGATTCACTCACCGACGTGGTATAAAATTCGACCCCAAAGATGCAGACACCCGACCCAACTTCGCGACAGAGGTCACATAGGTGACCAAAGTCCGACGGTGTCACAGGAATTCTACTTCGGATCGGCAATAAACGTAGGGGGCGATGCGGCTTTAAGGGGCTACTTGAAAAAATAGGGGCCCCCATTATCCTACCATGCCCAAGGCCCCCAAGAGGTTTAAGACGGCCCTGTATATTATACAAATATACAAAGCAAAAACGAAAATATCAAACCATATAAACTGAAAATTATTGATAACTAGTTTATGTCTGCAGTTTCAGTCGCGTGGAATAGCTTCAGATGCATTTAATTTTGCCAAACGTGCTACAAAACCTATTGTGTTCCTCTGAGCTAATCTATCTGTGAAAACCGTATGAAAATCAGTTCAGTAAATTCGGAGAATAGTGTGTAGTGTAGGTAGGAAGGACAGAACAGATTATTAATATTTTAATATCATATAGATGTCTATGGAACCTCAGCCTTATGAACATTTCTTAGGTATTTGACAATTCATGAATATATATTTATTTAATTTCACCAAAGTTATATTAAACATAATATTAAGTTTATATTCGAGAGTCGCAGGAAAAGAAATCTTAGAAATATCGTTGTTAGTAACAAGGAAAGTGTACTTTTATCAAATGCCCGTAAGTTCTAAACACTCGTACAATACTTATATATTAATCGTCATAAGCTGTGGCCACATTATCGGACAATTACGTCATACGTGCATAGACAATATAGAATAAATGCGAACTCTCATTGGCAAAATGTGCCTATGAGAAGTCGCGACTTATCGGACGCAACTTATAACATCCTTCGTATACGACGTATGCCATACGACGTGGCAGACAGCGACACACGGGTCTAACGTGTAAGACGTCTGACGTATACAGTTTGACAAAAATAAGTTGGCGTGTGGCAAACACACCGCCGCCTTCATCAGCGTTCCCCGCTGCCACATGCTTATGACCACTGGTGCATAAGTTAGGAACAAAACAATTTGGCGACTTGACCACTCACTAGACTAAATCTAGTTACGATAATGTCATTTTAGCCATATGACATTACACTAAAATGTTCAGTTTTTTGCTGTAAAAGCGATCTGCTACATCAAGTTTACAAGAAGATGTTTTTACCTTTAATTTCTATCTAATATTTATTCAAATTATATTATTAATTTCTTTTTAAACCTATTTATTTTCAATAATCACAGTATTATATTTGGATGTTTCTATCAACATGGTGTCTAAAGTCCGCTGATCGGTCGAACGACTGACATGAGTGTTGTCACTCTCCCTTACCATGGTGCTCAGAAGAGTTTGTAGTTATCCAATCTCGTCCCAGTCCACCACCACCTTGAGGCTGCAAAACCGCATCTGATCTTGCTTACGGAGACGCAAATCTCAAGCCCTGCTGATACTTCCTACCTAAAATACCCAGGCTACACCCTGGAGCACAACTTTCGTTCAAAAGCAGGGGTATGTTTCTATGTGCGTGATGACATCTGCGCCAGGCGTCTCCGTAACTTAGAAGATTCCTCATTTTCTTCAATCTGGGTGCTTGTAGACACCGGCATCGAAAAAATTGTTTATGTAGGTGTATACAGATCGCACAGCGGAGATCAGGAGACAACTAGGCTATTTGACCATCTGAGTGAGGCCGCCGATGTGGCTCAACAGAGGTATCCGACCGCTCAAATCGTTTTTCTGGGGGACTTTAATGCCCACCACGAGCAGTGGCTGTTCCCTTACCAGAAAACAGACCATGCTGGTAGAGAGGCCTACAAGTTTGCTTGGTCTATGAACCTTTCCCAGCTGGTTGACCAGGCAACTCGAATACCTGTCATTGAGAGCCACACGGCCAATTGTCTGGACCTTCTGCTGACGACTGAACCAGACCGATATCAAGTGTCAGTATCAGCCCCCCTTGGCAGTTCTGACCACTGTCTGGTTAAGTCCATACTTTTGTGTCCCCCACCTGACTCCAGCCCAAGAGGCACTAGGCGGGTGTGGCGGTACAAGTCAGCGGATTGGGATGAGATGCGACATTTCCTTGCATCTTACCCATGGCTGTCAGTCTGCTTTTCTTCTGGCGATCCGTCGAGCTGTGCGTCTGCTGTTGCCGGGGTTATCGGTCGAGCGATGGAATACTTTATTCCGTTTTCTGACCGGCCATCTGGGATCAGAGCTCAGGCCTGGTTTGGCTCTGACTGTTTGAAAGCTGAGGCAGACAAACAGTCGGCTTATGAAGCTTGGGTTGATGCCAGAAATCGCAAAGCTCCGGACATGCGTAAAAAGAAGAAAGCCTTTAACAAGGCAGCCAAGTCCTGCAAAAGGGTCCTGATGAAGGCGCGCTTCAATCACGTTGGCCGCGTAGGATCCAGACTCTCGTCTTACCCATCTGGGAGTAAGGAGTTTTGGTCTCTAGCCAAATGTGTTGAGGCGAACTTTTGTCGATCCTCACTCCCTCCTTTGCAGAAACCTGATGGAACACTGGCACACACAGCTGTGGAAAAGGCTAATCTGTTTGCCTCTCTGTTTGCTGAAAATTCACGGCTAGATGCTGGTATTAAAACACCACCTCAGCTACCTCCTAGTGATTGCAAAATGCCTGAAATCCGCATTCATCAAAAGGAGGTTCTCAAAATATTACGCACTCTGGATGTGAATAAAGCCAGTGGTCCCGACGGTATTCCTGCCATTGTTCTGAGGAACTGCGCAGCCGAGTTGTCTCCTATCCTGACACGCCTGTTCCGTATGTCTTTCCGGGCTGGCAAAGTTCCGAAAGCTTGGAAGGTAGCTAACGTACAGCCAGTACCAAAAAAGGGTAGACGTGCAGACCCTGTCAACTACCGCCCAATTGCGATCACCTCCATTCTCTGCAAGGTGATGGAGCGTGTAATAAACAATCGTTTACTGGCATACCTCGAAGACAATGACCTCCTAAGTGATCGGCAATACGGGTTTCGCCAACGCCGTTCTACTGGAGATCTTCTACTGTATGCCACTCACCTCTGGGGTTTGGCTCTTGAAAGATATGGTGAGGCACTTGCTGTGTCACTTGACATTTCGAAGGCTTTCGACAGGGTCTGGCACGAAGCCCTTATAGCCAAGCTTCCTGCTTACGGAGTTCCGGCTAGTCTTTGTGCTTGGATTTCAGATTTCCTAAGGGAACGATCTATCCGAGTGGTTGTTGACGGCTGCTCGTCTGATCTATTAGCAATTAACGCTGGGGTACCACAGGGATCTGTTCTCTCGGCAACGTTATTCCTGCTACATATAAACGACCTGCTCAGACCCGGTATGTTTGGGTATGCGAACGATAGCACGGTTGCAGAGAGATATTTCTCCAGCGCAAAGGCCAAAAAACCGGAAATCGACGATCTTAGAGTGGCAATGGTTGAACGCACCAATTTAACCCTTCAGGCAGTGTCTGACTGGGGCGATGCTAACCTTGTCACATTCAACACCACGAAAACCCAGGCGTGTCTTTTCTCTGCCAAAAAGAGCCCGTTCACCAAGGCTCCCACTTTCCGGGATGTCCCTGTACCTGTGACTCAGCATCTCCAGCTCCTTGGTCCACACCAAGGAGCTGGATCTCCAGCTCCTTGGTGTGCATCTGCTGCAGCATCTGCTGAGTCACAGGTTGGATGGACAGGTTGGATGATAAGTCCACACTTATCATCCAACCTGAACTTTGGAAGCTACATTGAATCCAGGGCTAAAACAGCTTCGAAAAAACTAGGCATCCTCTCTAAGGTGCGTAAATATTTTACCTCGAATCAACTGCTGAGTCTTTACTCAGCACAGGTTCGCTCCTGCATGGAGTACTGCTCGCACCTTTGGGATAGATCCGCCCGCTACCAGCTTGAGGCCCTGGAAGCTATTGACAGATGCGCCAGAAAACTTATAAGCGATGAGGCGCTCACAAGTAACCGACTTCAGAGCCTTGACCATCGCCGTCTGGTTGCGAGTCTGTGTGTCTTCTACAGGTTACATTTCGGAGAGTGTGCGCAGGAATTGCATGAATTAATTCCACCAGCACCATTCCATCATCGGACATCAAGGCGTGGTCTGAGATTCCATCCGTATGTGGTCGATATACCACCTCTTCGTACCTCTCGATTCGCTTCTTCTTTCATCATGCGAACCGCAAAGGAATGGAATTCCCTTCCAGCGTCATTGTTCCATATATACATATAAT
Organism: Nudaria mundana; assembly: GCA_963556515.1. NCBI lineage: Eukaryota > Metazoa > Arthropoda > Insecta > Lepidoptera > Erebidae > Nudaria > Nudaria mundana. Next base: position 8,130,859 of record OY748288.1, on the reverse strand, counting down.
CATTGATACATATAATCTTGGGATTTTCAAGGCAAGAGTAAATAGGCATTATTTGAGTTTGCGTGCTTCATCTTAGACCGCATCGTTACTTAACATCAGGTAAGATTGCGGTCAAACGCACTCAAATTTATTCATAAAAAAAAATAAAAAAATATATCTCAGGAAATTTCAAAAAATGTGTTAATTGAGTCACGCGTTCGGAATTTTGCGATATTATTGGTTATCGACAACTCATCCGATGCCATGCTAATAGGAATCCTGACAATTACTTTGTTATATGTCGCCATGACAACACGATGTAAATTTTTTTAAAAATTGCAAATGCAAAGAGGTTCAATATAATCATTATTGTAATCTTAACATAGTATAAAACAAGTCTCTTCTTCGTATGTACCTATGCCTGCCTATGCATAGATCTTTAAAACTACGCAACGGATTTTTATGCGGTTTTCACCAATGGATGAAGTGGTTCTCAAGAAAGGTTATTAGTACCTACCTACAAAGCTAGTTAAATATATTTTTTCAGATCTGAGAATAACGTAAATAGGTACCCATAATGTTACTTTTATATCATTCAGTTTAATACCTATTAATAATTGTGACTTTTTTATCTAGCGCAACTTTGCCGGCGTGAACATTTTTTAATACACATTAGCAATACGGACCTAGGCCTCATAAACTAAGCCCGCTATTTTTATATTTCAAACTTACAGTTAGGTGTGTTTTCCATTGGACTATGGACATGGTATTCTACTTACCAGCCTGTCCATCAACACCCGCCATATGTACTGACCTGTTTCATCAACCTCCTTTCATCCATCTTTTCTACCTGCCCGAACCATCTAAGCATGCCTTTATCTAGATCACTACACACCGCATAGTTCACGTATCACGCGGCTGTTCCTCACTTTAGCCATTCTTTTCAAACTTCTCAGTTTCACTCCACACTGCATTTATTTTACTTTCATGCTTCTTCTGCCACACCCAATATTCACTACCGTACAAAAGTGTAGGGACAAGCATTCCTCTACGCTCAGCCAACCGGGCCTTCTGACCGGACCTTCTGACTGTTCATAAAGTTATGCAGTTACCCAATCACTTGATTCCCTGCCATAACACTTCGTTTAATATCATCGTCATAATACCCTTTATCCCTTGTATACTTGGACCCAAAGTGCACGAACTCTTTCACTTGGTCCACTTTTTCTCCTTCAATCACAGTCACACATTTTTATATTATATATTGTACCTATATATTGTACAAAATGTTGAAACTGGTCAATACCCATACAATCTTAATATTTTTTTTAGCTAGAGATATCCAGGGAAATGTCCCTCTGAATAGCAACGGGTACAATGGCGAGCGGTGTTTGCGATGTTCGAACTTATAATATTTGCACAAACCAAAATGATCCTACAAAAGTTTTGGATACAACCAAGGTTATGAATTTTACTGGTGGTTGCAGAAAGTTCTGCAGTAGGCGTAAGGAACCCACAGATGTTAATTTTTTGGGCTTACTTCTTGAACGTTACTTTCCAGGTGGTCATTGCTGCCAGCATTCTGGGAAGTATTCAGTCAGTGACGACGTCAATGAATTGTTCCACGAACTTTGTAAATATTGTAATTTTACTAAACAATACTTATTTATATGTTTATAAATAGTAAAAAGGTCTTGTTTTCATAAACGACATCCACCTTTGTGACATTTTTGAAACCTGATTTTCCTAGTCGATTTATCAAATTTATCGATAAAATGTATCGACACTGTTACTTTAAAAGTGGGCGGTAACTTTTTGTCTTGTCATTATAGTGTTATGCTACAAAATGTATATGTATGTGTTTGTGAAAATGTTAATGTGTTATTCTTATTGTCATGTGTGAGTTTCGTAGTGGCACCCGATTGGGTTAGAGACCCTCCCGCACCAAACATGGCAGACTTTTATGTATCGGGAAAATGCATTATGCCTTGTCCCGTCGTATACGGCGACAGCGTATACGACGACCGCGTTACGGCGACAGCGTATACGACGACCGCGTTGGTCTATGGTGGCAAAAAATGGAAATAATTAAATTATCTATAGTTTTTGCTCTGAAATTTTGACGTTTTTCTGTGTAATGTTGTGAAACCTTTTGGGACGGCAACTTATACTGGACAACCTGTACGTTATTGACATCAAAAACTTGTGTGATAGCGTCGTACGCATAGGATAGAATCAAAACACGAAAATCTGACGCAGTGACGCGTACGACAGCGTGGCGATGACAAGTGTGTTTGTATTACGTCGTATACGAAGGATGAGTATGTTGAACGCACGTGATTTAAGGTCTTAATTTTGTAACAAAAAGTAACACTTTGTTTCAGTAAAATGACGTCACTAATCGAAGAGGATCATAGCGCCGTGACGACCAGGTTGTTATTTTATCCTCTACTATTTTTAGCAACGGGCTTATGGCTCTTTCACCGAAAGCTACAACAGTCTAAGATGTACAAGTTAGGCAACTTATTACCTGGACCTAGTACAATCCCGATCCTGGGTAATGCTTTAATAGTGTTAAACAAAAAACCTGAAGGTAAGGAGACATAGATTTTGTGGCTAATATAAACTTTGAAAATAGACTTATACGTTAATGGCGTACGGTAAGGGGAACTATCAACATATCCGGGCCTAAGCCAGCCTCATCTGCACGCGGTACACCTGTTGTCAGACGAACTATGCTCAGACAAATATACCTTGTACTAAGGCGTTGATGTTACGACTTGATGAGTTCCTTCCCGGCCATTAGACTAATAAAGTGAAACCACTCCACGCACCCACTTTTACTTTAACGGGAGGGGTTAAAGAGTATACTAATAAGTAAATAACTGCCATTAGTGATTTTCAGTAAGTTAGTATTTTAAAAACACCACCAGCTGATCTATATATTTAATACGACAATTTGTCTGTCTGTCGTTTTTCAATTATAATTAATAATACATACATTTGCATAAAATATTAAAATATTCGTAGGTTTTTTTTTTCTTTTTTTTAATATATTTGAGGCGATACAAAGTTCACCGGGATAACTAGTATTTATTAACATAACAATAGATTGTGTGCTTCATCATATGTAGTTACAAATTTTGTACACGACTGTACTCCATAGAAATGTAGGGCAAACGAAAATCTTTTATTTTCAAATTAAATCAGCTCAAATTTATTGTAGCTTCATACGACTATTTCACGACTATTTTTTGGCATAAACTTTAAACCGAAAATCGCAGGCGTTCCGGAGAAAGTTGAAGTTTTCAAATGTTCAAGCCATAATCCTCACCAGGTTACCTTTATATCTCTGGAACTTTTTAAGGAATATTTCTGAGATTTGGTATGTCGTTACGACTATTTCATGACTATTTTTTGGAACCTAAACCAATTCGATAGGCTTTACCGTTTCCTTGCACCAGAAATGAGGATTACAGCTTGACGTTCAAGCCACAATCCTCACTAACTTATAGCTATAACGCCGATACTATAATACGACAATTTTTTGACATGTACGACATATTTATGACTATTTCATGAATATTTTTTAGCGTTGTCAAAATTCGTTTTCATTGAGATTTCAAATATGAGGATTACAGCTTGAAGCACACAATAAGTTAATGGTGTGTCCAGACATAGACCGGTCATGCGTGGCAAGTAAGTGAGCGACAGACGCGGCAATGTGATGCGATTAGACGCGGCCTGAAAATATCCTAGTAGTCGTTGTTATTTATCGTGTTCTACGTTGTCGTGTAATATTTCCGCGACAAGAAGCGATATAGTGTGGATTTGTTCCTTTCGTGACGCGAAGATTATGACTCATAATGACAAATGTCATTATTTATGCCTGTTTTTTTTTATATTTTGGGACATTCTCACACAACGTCATCTAGCCCAAACTCAGCTATATGATTTAAAACGGCAATGTACTGGGGCCTAAGTCGCGTAAATGAACGTAAAACGCGATGCTACTGCTATACTACGTTACAACTGCAATTGGTATAAAAATCGGTAGTCTGCTAACGCGCCAGGATGGTGGCACCAAACCGAATGACTGCTGAGTACAATCATCATTAGGTTAAATTAGATTTAGCTACTCCCGACCTTACCAACTTCCCAGCCCCTATATCCCGGGAACCGAGCTTCCCACCTAAATTCTGGGCATTTTTTTTTCCCTCTGCAACCCCTCTCATCACAACTTCCATTCGCTAGCAATAAAAATCCCGGGAATTCTCATCCCGCAAAAATACCCAAGATTCCCAGTACCCCACCCCATATCTCGAAAACTAAGCATCCCAGGTCAATTTTGCCTTCATTTTTCCGGTCCCATAGTACCCTAAGTAAGTATTTAAACACAAAATTTGTCTTCCCAATTCCCATCCCACTTTCCACAAAACTTGAAGCCCCTATATCCCGGTAACGGAGCTTCCCAACTCAATACTGAGCAAATTTTTGTTCCCCCTGCAGGCTCGGTGAGACGTATTCTATTCGCCTGCAAAAAAAAATCCCGGGAATTCCCATCCCACAAAAATACCCAAGATTCCCAGTACCCGATATCTCGGTAACTAAGCATCCCAGGTCAATTTTGACTTCATTTTCAAGCCCCCTTTAAACAGCCCCCTAGTAATCAAACTCCATTTATTCCCATAAAAAAAATCCCAATTCCCATCCCACTTCTCAAAAACTTTGATATTACCGGTGACAGTTGGACGTGTTTCTATGTTCCCCTACATATCTAGGTTCTATGAGTAGGTCTAGGGGCTATATCCTAGTAATGCAACATCAATCATATGTTGAAGTTTAAATATGTAAAATTTTAGTAGACTACGCACGCAAACAGCTACTAGCGCGTCACAAGCTAGCAGGCAGACGCACGTTCGCCACTGGACTGCGTTTGTGTTAGTAGACTACAAAAACTGTAAAAATTTGCCTTCGACGTGCAGATACGATGCTACTTTGCCACAATTGCAATACGCGACTTGCCCCCCTGATGTCGCCTCATTTGCCGCGTTTGTTGCTCACTGTACACGAGTCACACGTCGCATGAAGTATTAGGTAGTTTTATGTCTCGTAGCATCACATCGCTAATTTTGCGCTCGTGCGTCGTCGGTCACCTGTAATACAGCTCTTCATTAATAGGTACAGGAAACAGGTGAAGTTTCCAAGACATATCTAATATAAATATCAGTTATTTAAGCATAACATGACGACTGCCACTCGCGACAGTCGTTCAAACACAGCCTCAACACTCTGGTCCGCTACCGCGCTCACATGTCGCGCCTCTGTATGGACACACTCTAAAAACAACACACTATGTACACGTTATTCACAATTTAATATACATTTTAAATTGTGAGGTAGGTAGGCTAGGTATACCGCGATAAAATCACTACTGTTTGCTCGAAAGGATAGGCAGAGGCATGTTATACTTACACCCACTTATCGCCAGTAACTTTGTTGATCTTACGTAATATCCAATAGGTGACGAGCCTATTGCCACTTATCTGGAACTTTCAGTTTTGTAAAAGCCACTTGCAGTTGAGGTTGACTTGATACCCACGTTTTGGTGGGACCTATGTAAAATAGTGTTGACTGTATTTAAAATACTTAGATTTGTACATATTTTTTTAAAATTAATCTTTCACAGACTTCATTCAAGAATGCTGGAAGTTATCTGAGCAATATGGTTTCGTTTTGCGAGGATGGTTGGGATCGAAACTGATAATATTTTTGGCCAATCCTGAAGATATCGAAGTCATACTAAATAGTCATGTACACATTGATAAGGCAACCGAGTACAGATTTTTCAAACCCTGGCTTGGCGAGGGGCTTCTTATTAGTTCAGGTAAGGATAAACGTCACGATTATTGTTACCCGATTTCCAAAAAAGGAGGCGGTTTTCAAATCGACTGTATTTCTATGTTTGTTACCTCATATCTTTCGACTAGGTGGTAGGAAGCTAGGAAAAATGTCTATATATTAGAAAAGTTAACTCTTAGTAGGTATTTAGTAACCTGAACAAAACTTCATTAATATTTCAGGTGAAAAATGGCGGTTACACAGAAAAATGATCGCCCCCACATTCCACATAAATATATTGAAATCATTCATGGATGTATTCAATCAGAACAGTCGAAACGTTGTGGAGAAGATGCGTCCAGAGATTGGCAAGACATTTGATATTCACGATCACATGAGTGAAGTGACTGTTGATATTTTACTGGGTGAGCTAATCACTATATCACTATCACTACATATTATAAAACAAAGTCGCTTAGATCTTTAAAACTACACAACGGATTTTGATACTGTTTTCATCAATGAATAGAGTGGTTCTCGATGAAGGTTTTTATGTATTATTTGTCAAGCGGGTGAAGCCGTGGGCGTCCGCTACTTAGTCATAATATATTAAAACTGGTGGTTGGGCGCTTTCACACTGCCATGATATCGTGACGATATCGTGCATTTTATCGTGGCGGTATCGTGACGATATAGGGGAGGTAAGGGTGCATTGGGCATGTGTTGTTAAGCAATTTAAGAAATGTTTAAATTGTCATTATGCAGATTACTGCAGTACCTACCTCATCAGGTCAGGGGCCTAAGTCGCGTAAACGACTATCGGTCGTCGACGATATGTAAGTGACGATATCTTCCACTTTAGCATGGTGATTTCGTGACGATATCGCATATCGTGACTACACAAGGAGTCACGGTCAAGGAGTGTGATTTCACCTGTGATTAATCACAGCATATGAGCATATGATTCGTCACTGTTCGCATCTGTTATCTAGCTCAGTTTAGTATAGTCTACTAATATCAAAGTTTTTGGGAAGTGGGATGGGAATTGGGATTTTTTTATGCGAAGAGATGTAGTTTTATTACCTGTGGGAGTTCTAAAGGGGGTCCGAAAAAGAAGTCAAAATTGACCTGAGATGCTTACTTTCCGAGATAGAGTATTGGGAATCTTGGGTATTTTTGTGGGATGGGAATTTCCGGGTTTTTTTTTGCAGGCTAATAGAATAAGTCTCGGTCAAGGCGCAGGGGAACAAAAATTTGTTCAGAATTGAGCTGGGAATTTCCGTTACCGAGATATAGGGGCTTCAAGTTTTGTGGAAAGTGGGATGAGAATTGGGAAGAAAAAATTTGTGGGAAGATGGGGTTCAAATACTTACTTAGGGTATTATGGGGCCGGAAAAATGAGGGTGAAATTGACCTGGGATGCTTAAATTAGTTTTCCAGATATGGGGTACTGGGAATCTTGGGTATTTTTGCGGGATGAGAATTCCCGGGATTTTTTTTGCAGGCGAATGGAACTTGTGATGGGAGGGGGTGCAGGGGGAAGAAAAATTTGCCCGGAATTTAGGTGGGAAGCTCGGTTCCCGGGATATAGGGGCTGGGAAGGTAAGAAGTAATGTCGGGAGTAACTAAATTCATCTTAACCTAATGATAATCGTACTCTGCAGTCATTTGGTTTGGTGCCTTTCTGGCGCGTTGCTTGTGAGTTTAGCAGACTACCGATTTTTTTACCAATTACAGTTGCAACGTAGTAGTATAGCAGTAGCATGGCGTTTTACGTTCATTTACGCGTTTTAGGCCCCTGACCTGATGAGGTAGGTACTGCAGTACCCATCTGCATAATGACAATTTAAATATTTCTTAAATTGCTTAACAACACATGCCCAATGCACCCTTACCTCCCTATATCGTGACGATATCGTGACGATATCGTGACGATATCGCCACGATATCGTTATCGTGCAATGTGAAAACGCCCGTTCGTTCTGGTCTTGTATGGTTACAACAGTATAGACTCCCGAAAACCTGTTTGTGAGACGTTTTTCATTCCTTAATCCGGTCCTGGAAAAGTTATGCAAATGAGCTTCCCCATCAGCTATCTCACTATTAAAATCCACGATCGTGCTAAATTTGAGTGAAATCGGTCGAATGGTTCAGGCTCTGGCTCTCCGTACAAACGTACAACATATATTTTCCAGAATCCTTTTACGATGCAAGCTGTCAAATTATGTCTCCTTTTTTTTTAATTCCGCGGCTAAAGGCCGCGACCGCTCTCACGTCCGTTGCCGGGCGTCTCTGGTGCACACACAGAAGGTATTTCCAGTGGCGCCCGGTGGACTTTGACCACCTGTGTGGTATCTACAGGGATTTGGTCGGGATGAGAATCCCGCGTCGTTGGGGTAGGGTTTTATCCCGCGTCGGTTCTGTAAGGACGGCGCGCGGGTGGCTATCCCGCCGTCCTCAGGTCCCGGCGATGACTGGCCCAAGCTGGGCACCCCACGAACGTGTGAAGTGTGGTGTCGTTGTTGGAAACCTCGCAGTGTTGACACCGGGGTGTTACTTCACGATGGATGCGAAACAGATAGCTACCGAAGCATCGATGCCCGGTAACGACCTGCGTCGCACGATACGTGAGGTCACCATGCTACCTCTGCAGCCACTCGTCCATGATCGATCTCACCGTCGCGATAATGGTGTTGCCCCACTTGGGTTGCTCAAGTCGCACCCTCCATGACTCCATGAGATCCTGGCGGAGTTGGGTCCGCTGGTCCTCGATTTCTCGAGCCGCAGGCCTGCGGTCCCGCTCCAGCGCCTACTTGCGCCATTGGAACAATGACGCAAGGGCTCTCGCTACCAGGTCCCAAGAAAAAAAAAAGGTTGCCTGTAAGAAATCACTTTTTAGTGATGAGGCCGCCATTTGTACATTATAAAACCTGTTTGTATTTGTTATGCATATTATATTGGTGTACAATAAAATTTTATTGTATTGTCCCATGGAGGGGTCCCGGCTAAGAGACCTGCAGCCTCTCCGGAGATCGTGCGGTACCCCCATATTGTTTTGACGGCCAAGGTTCGCAGTGGTCTGTTTAAGAGTCAAACTATGTCTAACTGTAAATATAACTCTAAGAATTTCTCAGCCCAGGAGCCTTAATAGTTTTAATTCGGCCCTGGTCTTATCCTGGTAATGTGATCCAATAGGACTTGGAAAAAGAAACTATTACATTTACCATTTTACTTATACCACGGAATATCATTTGTTAATAGTTTGTTCCCTTCGAATTTCAGAGACTGCTATGGGCATATCGAAAAAAACTCAAGATAAATCAGGTTATGACTATGCAATGGCAGTTATGAAGTGAGTATGGCCTAAGTATTTGTGTCCCTTCGTCCCGCATACTCACCATGGAATCCTGATATTTCATGAATGCCAAAAAATTGTGCTGAAATAGTGCTAATTAGTGCCCAAAGGAAAAAAATAGTGCTCTTATACTTAAGAAATTACAGCCATAGTTCGATGAGTATGCTGGACGAAGGTTTCGCCCAGCATACTCACCTCCGTTTGTGGAATCTGTGTACGCTTCAACCATAATTCATACTTAAAAAAATTGTGCCCAAATAGTGCCAAATGGTGCCCAAAAAGAAAAAACGGTGCTCTAATAACTCCGGAGTTATAGGCTTCGTTAAGTGAGTATGCTGGGCGTAGAACCTACGCCCAGCTTCACTACGCGAATACCGAACGAGCTATAGGTACAATTTACGGCTTAAAAAATTGTGCTTGAAATAGTGCCCAATATCAGTCCAATTTTCGTTTGACTTTTGACCTAGAAAACCATTAAATTTAATTGTAAACTTCTACATACTAACGTTGAATGAGGTACAGTCGTTCACACATGTTTTAAGATAAATATATTAAAAATTCTTATGGTGGGCGGTTATGTGATTGGGAAATCTACTCGTATTCCTTCATTGCTTCATTGCATTGAAATCTACTCGTATTCCTTCATTGCTTGTAGGGTGAAATATTTCCTAAAAAAAATGTCTGGGCACTAATAGTCTATTGCAGCCAAAAAAATTAATAAAATAGGTACCTACCTATTTTATTAATTTTAGATCTATTTGAGATCTTGAAAATTTGTAAAAAGGAAATACGTATGTCACACTATAAGTTTTGCGTAACTTAAAAAACATACATAGCATCATGCCTTTTTCCCCGAAGGGGTAGGCAGAGGTGTGCAAACACACCCACATCTCGCCAGTTATGTTAGGTCCCATGTAATAGGGGGCGAGCCTATTGCCATTTACTGAGCACAAGTTCCAGACTTGGATAATTGTCTGGGTAAAACTCTAAAGAGAATTATACATTATCCACCAGACCCGGGAATCGAACCCGAGACCTCGAGCGTGGCAGTCCGTACATAGTACCATTGTGCCACCGAGGTAGTCCTTAAAAGAACTTAAAAAAACAACATGTTAAAACCATACCCCACATTCCGACTAATTCACCTTACAAAAAAAACAAAATCCTAGTGTGTAATAAACTAAGAGCAATTCTAGCAAAATTTTCTATAATTAAATATAAAATTCCTTATAAAACCCTCCTCATTCTCTATAAATCGCTAGCAGAATCCATAATTTCATATGGATTATCAAGCTACGGAAGGACTCGGACTTGAGGGGCTCGTGGTCTAGTGGTAACCGACAATATTAACACATTCCCAAGGTTAAGCAACATCGACTCAGGCCGGTCTTAGGATGGGTGACCATTTATTAAGACACTGAGACCCCTCCGTGCCTCGGAGAGCACGTTAAGCCGTCGGTCCCGGTTGTCATACAAACATCTATATGGCAGTCGTTAGGGGTAGTTGGAGCCCTAAATCGAAAATCCGACCGGTCTAACTACAGAACTTCGATATCGCCCATGGGTTGTGAAGGTCAGATGGCAGTCGCTTCACAAAAAATATCAGTTCAGCCGAATCCTAGTTAGACTGGAAAGCCGACCCCAACTGAGTTGGGAAAAGCCTCGGTGAATGATATCAAGCTACGGAAGGACATTTAAAAGCCACCTTGACCAAATATACGTACTTCAATTAAGAATCCTAAAAGAAATTGTTCCTGAAAATATAAAAAAGAATTACACAAATGACTATCATCAACTCTTCCAGTTCTGCAACATAATACCGATACATGAGAAAGTGAAATTGAACATACTTAACAAAGAGTATTTCAATAATTTTAAAAACCCTAAATCTTCGGAGGACACTAATCGTGTAACCCGTAGTGTCACTAATAAGAAACTTTCACTACCTCGCTATACGAACCTGTACGGGAAAAGAACACTTAAATATATAGTATGTACCCCATTTAATAAACCAACTTCCTGTCCCTCAAAGAATCACCAACAAAAATTTAAAACGTAATCTCAAAAAATATTTTCTTGCAAATTAAAATAAATAATGACTAAATGTGACTTTTTAGTGATGGAGCATTCTGTATAGTCACAGCTATGCGCTGTACCGTATGTATGGTACCTACATCTATGTGTGGCCGTTGCTCGAAGTGGCGGCGGCGGTTGTGTCCAGTGTGGTGTCGGCTCACTCGTCACCGATATGGGCCAACTTTATATTTTTCTACCTCCCATGATAATATTCATTAGGTGCTTAACGTAAAAAATTGTGCTTAGAATACCTACATTAGAATTAATAAGATTGACGACCCGAATGCACGGTAATACTCGAAGGAGTTTTTGTTGCATCGTATTATTGCAATTCATATGTATGTGTTTTTCTTGTAAGATTTATATAAATAAATAAATAAACATAAACACAGACACGTCAAATTTCCATCGTTTTTGCGTCGGGGGTTAAAAAATTGTTACACAAAATGTAAGTTATTAGAAAGTTTTGAACTCGACTGTACTAAATCTAATGTTATGTAAAAGTTTACAATTAAATTTAATGGTGTTCTAGGTCAAAAGTCAAGCGAAAATTGGACTGATATTGGGCACTATTTCAAGCACAATTTTTTAAGCCGTAAATTGTACCTATAGCTCGTTCGGTATTCGCGTAGTGAAGCTGGGCGTAGGTTCTACGCCCAGCATACTCACTTAACGAAGCCTATAACTCCGGAGTTATTAGAGCACCGTTTTTTCTTTTTGGGCACCATTTGGCACTATTTGGGCACAATTTTTTTAAGTATGAATTATGGTTGAAGCGTACTCAGATTCCACAAACGGAGGTGAGTATGCTGGGCGAAACCTTCGTCCAGCATACTCATCGAACTATGGCTGTAATTTCTTAAGTATAAGAGCACTATTTTTTTCCGTTGGGCACTAATTAGCACTATTTCAGCACAATTTTTTGGCATTCATGAAATATCAGGATTCCATGGTGAGTATGCTGGACGAAGGGACACAAGTATTTGGCTATTATTTTCATAAATTCAGCATCGTAATTCATCGTGTAGTGATCAGACAAACTTCGAGTTGAAGTTTGCAATCAAGACATTTAATTACAAATGTTATTTGCACAAGTCTCCTTATTAGCCTAAAAATTATTTCACTCATTGTTTTTAAATAAGATACATATACTTATCTGTTGTAGATGTATATCTACAACAGATAAATCACGTCCAAAGGGACAGAGACTTTTCTTATGCCCACATTTTGCTAGATACTTTTGTTGGAGCCTGGCCTGCGGAAAATATATCGCAAAAATATATGTTTTGTTTTCAGAATGTGTGACATCATTCACCAGAGACACTACAAATTTTGGTTGCGGTTAGACATGGTCTTCAACTTCCATCCACTGTACAAAACACAACAGAAACTTTTAGCAATTATACATGGACTTACTAATAAGGTAAGTAGGTAGTTCATTTAGATAGATAAAGTTTTGGGAACTGACATCGATGAGGAGGAATTCTTATACACTTAAGTACATGGGGCACACTAAAAGTTTTGCACTTCTAGCTAATCGGAACTATTTGAATTTCGAATGTTATATTTTTTTAAACGTTGCAACTTTCTTAGTATTAAAAAAAACAATTGGCGGGAAATCATTTGTCAATAGTTTTTTATCACACATCAAAGTTCTACGTATGCAAATGGAATTAAGTCGAAAAGATTTTAGAGCGATGATTTTTCGTGAAGGGCGGCCTTCAACTGCCGTCAAAGAAAATAATGTGGCTACTGTTAAGCGGTTAATTGAAGAAAACCCGCGGATTACCTATGAGCCAATTCGAGGACTATTGGGGATTGGTATGAGTCAAATCCAGAAAATTTTACACGAAGAATTGAAAGTTCGGAAACTTTGTTGTCGTTGGATCCCTCATGAACTGACAGCGGAGAAGAAGCGGGCCCGCGTGGAATGGTGCTCACAGATGCTACTGAAGTACAACTACGGACATTCTAATGCTGTTTATGACATTGTCACAGGAGACGAAACGTGGATTTATTGTTTTGAACCCGAAAAAAAACAGCAATCTTGTGAATGGGTGTTTGAAAATGAGAACAAGCCAACAAAAGTGAGGCAGGCGAGAAAGTTGGTAAAAAATGATCGCGTTTTTTTTCTCAGCTACGGGTCCCATCTGTACAATTCCACTTGAAGATCAAAAGAGTGTTAATGCCGAGTGGTATTCTACCATTGGTTTACCCAGGGTGTTAGAAAAAGTTTGCGAAAGACGACCCAAAAGTCGCGTTCTCCTACATCATGACAACGCTTCTTCACACACGGCCAACAAAACAAAGTCATTTTTAGCTTCCGAAAAAGTACAAATCGTCACCCATCCTGCGCATAGACCCGACTCGAGCACCCTGTGATTTCTGTATTTTTAGATTTTTAGAGAGGTTTCACTTTTATCAACTCCGAAGAGGCAGTGATAGCGTTCAATCAGCATGTAGAAAACATGCCTTCAGATCTGTGGTCCTCCTGTTATTAAAAATGGTTCGATCGCATGAAAAGATGTTTAAAATGTAAAGGAGAGTATTTTGAAAAGCAAAAAACATAATATTTTGGTTTTAACATGTTGTTTTTTTAAGTTACGCAAAACTTGTACGTGACCTACGTATAAGTGAAAAGTCACGACTGGGACAGTCGTGACTTTTCCCAACACGAATACGAAGGCTCTACTAAGTAAGTAAACTAAAAAGCCTCGGACTTGAGAGCGATATTAGATCATTTTATTTTGTGTACGAGTATAAGTCGGTTTATTTTGTTTAAACACTTTTTTACTACATCATACTTAATTATGTATATTTAAATGAAATCTGGAAATAATACTAAAATACCGAAAGCTCGGCCGATTCGGGCCTGCGCCGGGGCACTTTTATATGGACCTGCGCGTGCGTAACGTAGTTTAGGCCCTTAAGAATGATAACACATTGCACTATAAATATCCCGAGCATACAAAGCTACAATTCTAGCACGGATTAAAATTTTCTTACAACAGGTTATAGGAAACAAAAAGAAAACTTACTTAGAAAATAAAGCCAAGGGCATCGTACCACTATCAGTAGATGAACTGATTAAGGCTAACGATAACGATTCTAACGAGGTCCTTGCAAATAATACAAAAACACTATCAGATGCCGTCTTCAAGGGGTATCGCGATGATCTGGATTTCAATGATGAAAATGATGTTGGTAAGAACCGCTAAATATAATATCATCATGACCATAAGTAATTATTAATTTATAGTATAGAATTAACAATAAACTTTTATTATTTATACTGCATATTTTATCTAGAAGATTCAATTGCAAAATTTGATGAGTGAGACAATTATCGTTTATAAGGGAATGATTCCAGTCAAAGTAGACGTGCAGGATAACCATAATTCGCATAAAGCTAAAAATTGGTAAAGACAACTGTTAGTGTAGATTAGAGATATGTAAACATCTCTATCGACCATGTATAGAACAAAGTTTGTAAGTTTTGCACAAACTTACAAACTTTGTTCACGGTCAAAGTTTGCAAAAATGACTTTTTTGCGTTATTTAGTTGATAGAAATTGCTGCATCTCTTCTCCAATTACTTCTTATATTAAAATATGGTACCAAGGTATCTATGATATATTTATGGCATTCAAGTTTTCGCGAACCATCCAGTTTATCAGATCATACTCCCTCAACTCTAAAACGTTTGAAGACCCTCTATCGATGATTATCAGAGCTAAATCGTTTATTAATGGACAACGATCTGATGAGCTAGCGGAGTATGTTCTGATAACCTGGATGGTTTGAAGAAGCTCGGATACGTGAATCTAAACATCAGAGTAATAAAGTTAAGTATAAGTTAATAAGATGCCACCCCCAATAATTACCCTACAATAAAAATATAAAATCTCTTAATTGGAACTAATAAAATATTACGGAAAAATTAAATAAATCTAACTACTTTGCAATATTCCGCCACATGCAAATTACCCAACTCTCGTATTTATTCATGCACAAGTCCGCCCTCCAAACCCCCTTAGGCCGAAAGAATAGAGAAATAATTTTGAAAATAGAATAAATATGAGAGTTGTGTTATCGTGCAAAAAATAATAAAAACCTCGACACGTGTTTCGCCCCCAACCAGGGGCATCATCAGGAGACGTCGATGGCTCGGCGCACGGCGGGTTTTCGGTCGTTGCATGTGGCGGAATATTGCAAAGTAGTTAGATTTATTTAATTTAACTATGGACTTCCGAAAAGTAACGCCTGATAGTATTAACTTTATAAAATATTACGGTTTGCAGGTGAGAAAAAACGTCTCGCTTTCTTGGATTTAATGCTTGAGTCGGCTCAAAATGGAACTAATCAAATCACTGACCACGAAATCAAGGAAGAAGTTGACACTATTATGTTTGAGGTAAACCCATGATTCACTTTTCTCAGTCTTGTATCAGTCTATCCAGTTCTAGCACAAATTTAACTTAGTTTGAGGCTAGATGGCGTTGATAGAACTTTTCTCTCAGACAGTTCATATTTCTGTTTTAGGGCCACGATACTACTGCAGCTGGATCCAGCTTTGTTTTGTGTCTTTTAGGCCTTCACCATGAAATACAAGACCGAGTATACAACGAATTGTATGATATCTTTGGCGACTCTGACCGTCCGGCCACGTTTACTGATACATTAGAGATGAAGTACCTAGAAAGGGTTATTTTGGAGACTTTAAGGATGTATCCTCCAGTGCCAATCATTGCTAGGGAATTGAAGCAAGATGTTAAAATTGGTAAGTATTGTATCCAATTGATCTTCACATTTATATATCCACCTAAAAATCTTGTATCTATGATCGCATTCCTTAAACTTTTCCTAAAACTTGTTATTACATTTTTACGGTATCCTAAGAGTGTCCCGATTCTTGAAGGAATTGACAGATGCATTATTTCGTCCACATTTCGCCAATCGCTTTGGTGGTCCAACGTAATTGGGGCGAGCTTATCTTAGGGCACTCTGGATACATTTGCTAGAGTTTCGTCGGTATTTCAGCAATGTCAGGGATCCCGTAGATGTTCAAAGCACCCTTAGTAATTCAGCGCATTATTAGGCCACAAACATTATTGGTCTTACGTAATTGAGCTGTTTGCAAAAATCGTTTGCCAGTCTCGTCCACTGTTCAGCACTCATTATCATCAGTAGCAATTGTAGTAAGGCAATTTTCTTTATGTTTTAGTCACAAATGGTTACACACTTCCTGCTGGAGCAACAGTTGTAATTTGCCAAATGGGTATCCATCGTCATCCTGCACATTACAAGGATCCGGATACGTTTAATCCAGATAACTTCTTGCCGGAAAACATGGCAAATAGGCACTACTATAGCTACATACCATTCAGTGCTGGACCGAGAAGTTGCGTCGGTAAGTTGCATTACATAAATATTTATTAAAATAACTAAGTAGTTTTATTTGTAAACTAAAATACTTTTTCATCTCTCATGCTCTGAAAGTGGGTCATTGCTTACCTGATATGCGGGTTGAAAGTGATACATTTCGGCCCTATGGCGGAAAAAAAAATTATCAGCATATCTTGAGGCGATGGCAAAAACGTATACATCCAAAGTTCGATTAAGTCAATACAACATTCTGGTTTTTAAATGGTCATAAACAAAAAAGAGTTGAGTTACAGTAAAATAAAACGTAAATAGCACAAACAATAATCATTCTGTCCAAATACACCTTATACCTTAAAATACGGAGTATTTTACACAGTATTTTAAGGTTGAGACTCCGACTAAACCTGACTAAATTGTCCGCCTTAACGCGTCAAATAATAAAAAAATAACTATTCACAGTCATCGCTTCAAAAAAATATATGCGAAAAAAAATTAACTGAAGACTATTTTGAATGGAAAAATATGTCCTGAAAAAAGTGCGAAAATCTAAAATTAATTATATCTAAATTGAAGTTGGGAAGTACAAGATACGTGATCAATCAAATATATTGTTATATTTTTTTTATTTGATTTCCTCGTGTCCGAAATGAAAAGTAGAGTGTGTAACTCGGGTGAAAACACCCATTTCAGCCTCGAACTGTTGGCGCTCTCACTACATTCGAGCGCCAAAATATCTCAGAAATGGGATGGTTTCATCCCTTGGTTAACAATCTTCTATTATTATTAAAATAAAGTTCTACTCGAACGATTATTATAAAAGTCTAGCTCAGGTAGAAACTAGCATTCACTCAGAATTATACACATAAGTAATGGGCGCTTAAAAATATTATCTTCTCATCTGCAGGTCGCAAATATGCTTTACTTAAGTTAAAAGTATTAATATCAACGATCCTGAGGAACTACAGATGTGTATCAGAAGTGCCCGAAAAGGATTTCAAGTTGACAGCTGACATTATTCTCAAGAGATCTGATGGGTTCAGATTGAAACTCGAACCGAGGAATAGGGTACCGACAAAGGTTTAATTAAGACGTACTTTAAAACTATATTTACACTTGATGTGGAATAAAACACTTTTTTTATACTTTGACAAGATCTGCATTTTTGTTATAAACCTCAAAATTTACGGCGGACTGGAGTCCGCCGTAAAGTTCAAATAAATAGGTAGAATATGGTGATGCCGCCTAACCATCTCAGTTACGAGCATTTTGTATTGTGCACGTACTATGAAACTTAGGACTAAGTTAAGAATGGATGCCTCCTAGGAGAATTATCCTCCATTGGCTAGAATGGAAGATCCATAAACAATAAAACCTCGGATATCTGGTCTGGCCTACATAGAAAGCGATATAGGTGGTATTAGGAACTTTTAGTCTATAATGCTAGAGTGCTCCTACCTATTCATATAAAGAAAATCATAAGAAAATCGGTCATAAATTATTCCGGTTATATTTCATTATTGAGCGAAGCGAGCCGAAGGCGAGCGGAGCTCTCAACGGGTGACTCAAATTATTTTTCAAACGATTTATGTTAAATTGTTTCTCGGCGAATACTCGGCCGATTTCGGATTTTCTTGCACTCATCAATAGCTTACAGAATTACCCAGGTTATTACGATGCCAGAATTTTGAATTTAAACTCGCTTCGCTCAAATATATGATGCAGTGTAACGGTGCGTTTCGCGACTGCGGCGACCTAGTATAGTAACACAATAGATAACATCAATGAACCATAGAAAAAGTCCTTAAAGGTATATGTATAATGATGATTTGATTTTCTTTAAACAGATAAATCAACCGTTATCAGCTAATAATAATGGCAACTGATTTAAAAAATGTTTACTCTAGGTATGTAGGTAGTGGTTATGAGTTTATTTTAGTAGAATAACTTTGTGCAGTTACTGGGAGTTGGCAGTACATCGGGAACAGTAAAATCAAGTGTGTGTCAGGCCACGCATAGTTTTAGGGGTCCGTATAATGGCCTATAAGTATAACTTTAAACTAACAGTGTTGTATAAGCCGATAGTCTTCCATTTTAATGTTCATCATTATAAAAATCTGTTTTCAGCATTTTCTAGTCAGCCTTTTAGCATTTAGAGTAGTGGACGACGATGATTTTTAGAGAAATGCGCTTTAAATCTCAATCGGCACAAAAATCAAAAAAATGTCTTATTAATCTCTTTCTGTATTTTAAAAGACCTATTTTGATAGGATACGATATTTATACGATAATTATGATATTTTTTAGCACTGTGTCAGCGTGATAAATACAGATACTTATCCATGCAAAGTGTCATCTTCTAGCATTAACCGTTTGGACGGAAAGCCGAGTACGGACAGTCAGGCGGAAGGACCGACGGCCATGATGAAACTATAAAGGTTCCGATGCTTGAACAACGGAACCCAAAACATGGAATAATAAATTGCCGTGTCTACCAAATAATTACATTACATCATATTATTTACTCCAAACGCCGTACAGTGTGTATTCGTAACAGTAATTATTGTTTTAAAAAAATACACAGGAATATACTGGTCGTTATTGACCCAGGGCATTATTTATCTATATATAGAAATGGGGATTGTCCCCCTTAGCTCTCGAGAACTGCTTATGCTCCAATGATGGTTGACCCTTCTATGGATAGCCCTCGATCTGGAGGCAAAATTTGATCTAGCCCTAAGGGGTCAAAAGTTATAGGCCAAAACCTATAACGTGGTGCGGCGCGAAGCACCGCGCAAGACACCGTACTGGTTATAAGATACAAGTAAAGATATTTTATTTGAAGTTAATACAAATAATAAATATATTTTTTCACAGATACAGTACAAACTAATACCTACCCTAATTTGTTCTAGTATAAAGCTACTTATCCAATATACGAGTATATCTCCTGTGACAGTCTTTCGTCGCATTACTTCGAAATGTATCGACAAATTGGTGAGATTTATTTGGTAATTTAAATATTAATTCATCACTATCACTACATAATATAATACAAAGTCGCCCGTTGCTATGTATGCTTAGATCGGTAAAAAACGCAACGAATAGAGTGGTTCTCGAAGAAGGTTTTTGTATATTAAACTAGTCAAGCGGGCGAAGCTGCGAGCGTCCACTTGTTAGCCGACACACTTGTTAATAAATTAAGTAATATTGTAATTACTAAAAAAACCATAACAAATATAAAAAATGGTTAAAGGAACAAACCAGAAGACATCTAAATAAAATAGTTCCTTAAAATACTTATAATTACCCTTTTTTTTTTTAATTCCGCGGCCCGAGGCCGCGGCCGCTCTAACGTCCGTTGCCGGGCGTCTCTGATTCACACGCAGAAGGTATTTCCAGTGTCGCCCGGCGGACTCTGACCACCTCTGTGGTCGCTACGGGGGTTTGGTCGGGATGAGAATCCCGCGTCGTTGGGGTAGGGTTTTATCCCGTATCGAAGGCCCCGCAGCACGCAACCCTTCTAGCCTGCTTCTGTAAGGACGGCAGGTGGCGGTCCGGCTGTCCTCAGGCCCCAATCATGGAGGTCGATGGTTTTCTCGCCGCTGACTACGGAACTCGGCGGGGAGGGTACGCTCCCTCTCCCTCACGGCCTCCTTCGCAAGCATGACTTGCTCGCAGCAGGACACGGCCGCGTTCCACCTACTCCCGCTGGAGACCATGGCTTGAAGCATGGTCTCCAGCGAGAGGGTATCCACGTCCAGACCCACTACGAGTTCCCAGCGCTGACTCGCCCACTTATAATTAGCATAGATTAAAGTCTACAAGATGTCATAAAGCCAATAAATGATATTTGGTTTAAATAAAATTGTTTTAAAAAAAAATTCTTTTCGTTTTTACTCCTAAACCTGTAGGGCCAAAACACATGCAAAAGTCGGTGCCGCAACGCTGAAATCGGCGACTCAAGGGGAATTTGGCGGCGCGTCGCAGCAAAGCAAAAACACAGACAATCATTGATTCAAGGGATTTCGATATAATATCGATGGAGGATAGCGTATCGCTACCCTGCTACTATTATAAAGCAGAAGATTGACAAGAAAACAGGAGATATTATATACATATTATAGAGACGTACTTCGACCAAATCGGAGATGTTTTGACCAAAGGCCCATCAAGAGTACCCATACCGGAGAGCGTGCATGAAGATAGTTATGAAAGTGGAAGAAGCGAAAGAAGTATGCTAGGATCGTAGCAAGTGGAATTCCATAGTCGCTGCCTACCCCCATGGGAAAGAGGCGTGACAATATCTATGTATGTATGTATTATAGAGATAGAGAGAAAACAATAGGAATCGGCGCGTAGTCAGCTAAGTTCTACGATGCTACGACGCGGGACGCAGGAGCTGATACGGTGGTAATGGCAAAACACAAAATCTTATATCTATTATTTCTAAGCAGTGCCTTATATTTACGAACCACAGGTTTAGTATTTTACAAAAAGTTGGCATGTGAGGAGTTTGGGTATGAAGTAATTAAAAATAAACATCGAAGGAAAATGGGCGTTGTCAGCCAGCCTCGTCGATGGTGTCATACTCTTAGGGCCATTTGGAATTAAATGGCAGTTAAAAAAGTATCTATAATAATATATTATTATCTATCCATTGTTACTGGTCTTCTTACGATAGACAAAGTATTCTATAGTCCACAACACGACACACGCTAAGCAACAGACGCTCATCGCTAAGAAACAGTACACGTAACTGCTTGTAGCCTCGTATATGATACCTGAAATAAAACGATACACAGTTAATCCTTTATATTACAGAGAGCACACGAACAGCCAGACATAGTAATTAATACGTCATTTTATAAAACGTGAAAAATTCTCTGACCATATCAGACATATAGACTAACAAAGGTAAGCACTATCAGTGGGTATAGTTGGTATGGTGTTCTGTTCTGGCCGTCCGTCGTCGTTCGCTCGCCGCGTCCATAATGGCCTTATAATGTACCTACTCTCTTATATATCTCTTAATATGCAGTAAAATTTACACGAAACCTAACACCACTTGTCCACACAGAAACTTACCAATCATAGGATCCGCCAATAGCATCAGCGCTCCAGAGAACAAAATATGTAATGCCAATGCTGCAGGGAATCGGTCAGGAGCAGCAGTGACCAGGACCAATGGGAATAAGACCTGGACAGTACACCTCACCACCCCGGATAGAGCTGTTACGGCAAACACGTACCAAAGTGCACTTGAACTCACCAACGCTGAAACATATTATAAAAGCATTGTTTACGAACTCAATCAGAAAAGTAACAATGTAAAATCTACACAAATTATTATAAAACCGAAGAGTTTGTTTCGTTGAACACATCGCAAATCTCGAACATAATCTTTTGTGTTGAAGTTATTTGGCGTATATGTAATACTAGCAACCCTTAGCGCAAACTGCGCAAGTAATAATTTTTTTTTTTACTTTTTGTCAAATTTGTAATCTTATCGCACCACTTGAGACCACGACCTTTCCAACGGTGTGCCACACTTGACTGTGCGACTCTTAGTTTAGGAGGAGAAGCGGCTTCACTGGCGTATTATATATATAGATTATCTGTCCCGGCTGTTGGAATTTAGGTTTATCTTGTGTCGGGAGGAGGATATCGTCCACAATATCGTGACAATCGTGATATTGTATTCATATCAGTATTAATTCAGCTTTCACTATTCTTCGTTTTTGTCTTTTCGTACCCAAATATACACATGCCCTCCGTTCAGAACAATTTTGGAAAAATGTAGAAATTTTGGGCAGACTAGCAAAATTCTATGTGTAAAATTTTAAATGTAATTTATTTATGACTGAGCATGGGTCCAAGCGTCTCTTCCAGTTCGCCTGGGCGGGCTAGGTATTCGTAGAGTCACAGATGTCAGTCTGCCAGCATTTCTGTCGTCGGTCCATAGCACCGAAGAATTAGTCAGGAAAATTTCGTCAAATACACTGATTGATTCCGAGGTGCGATGCAAGACCGATGCCATAAATGCTTGGAGGATGTCTTATCCCGACACTGACCTGCCCTCACGCCTAGGCTCACGGCGACTGTGGGATTTGCTGCTCTGTAAATTGAGAATTAATACACTAATTCACACTTCTGTCAATATTTCAGAGCATGCACGCCTACTAGCTGTTGGAGAATGGGAGTCAGGGTTATGGATCCAGGCGCTCCCATCGCCCAACATCGGTACAATGTTGGACGACATAACCTTCCGCATTGCCACTTGCCTTCGGCTGGGTAAACCTTGTGTATGTCCGCATCATTGCACCTATGGAGTAGCTGTCGATAATCTGGGACACCATGGCCTTTCTTGTAGCAGAAGCGCAGGTCGTATGCCTCGGAACGCTATTCTAAACGACATAATTCGTAGGGCTCTTTCCACTGCAGGTCTTCCGGCCGTACGTGAACCAAATGGTTTGGCACGAAGCGATGGAAAGAGACCGGACGGTATGTCGTTGCTACCGTGGCAGATGGGAAGGCCTTTGGTGTGGGACGCTAGATGCGTTGACACCTTAGCACCTTCACACTTTCCAAGCACATCCGTATATGCCGACGCTGCTGCTGCATCGACTGAAGGCCTCAAACGGCGTAAACATGCTAACCTAGCAGGTGATTACATATTTGAGCCGTTTGGGGTTGAGACACTGGGGTCATGGGGTCCGAATGCTCGCCGCCTTTATAGAGACATTGCTAAACGCTTAATCGATGCTTCTCAGAACCAGAAGGTTGGCTTTTTTTGGCCCAAAGAATAAGTATCGCCATTCAACGTGGCAACACAGCCAGCATTCTGGGAACCTTCCCAGTCGGCAATGACGCGGAGGATTTTTTAAACGATATTTTATAATGTAAATATTTTTAGTATATAATTACGAGTATGGTAATATTGTAATTCTTATTAAAATAAATAAATTGATATTAGTATTAAAAAAAATCATTATAACTAAACATTTTATTACAGTTTATCAAAAACATATGTAACAACAAGATAATAGTTGAAATAAGCTAAGGTCAGGAATGACTTTCTGCCGTTCGCACTCCTGTCTCCGAAGCATGTTTGTACAACATTAAGAGTTCTAAAATATTGGATAGAAACAGGCGTTACTTGGCGAAAATCCATGACAAAACAATGGTAAGTAAAATGTTTTTAAGAAAAAACCTTTTAAATTTATATAATAGCATTAATTTTTCGCAGAATTAAAAGGACAACAAAACGTCGACAATTGTTTCACACAGACACTCTCAGAGAGTTCTCTCTGAGACAGTCTTGATAATGCCTCGTTTAGAGGCGAAACAATTGTCGACGTTTTGTTGTCCTTTTAATTCTGCGAAAAATTAATGCTATTATATAAATTTAAAAGGTTTTTTCTTAAAAACATTTTACTTACCATTGTTTTATTAAGAGTTCTGTTTCATTTTCAATTAACATATAAAAAACGCCAACTTCCAGTACAATATTGGTCACGTATGGTCACGACCATACATAAAAACTTTTACTGGTCTTATAAGTTTTTATGTATGGTCGTGACCACACGTCCTGAGCATTTTCGTTTCATATCTTCATAACAAAATAATAATAGGTATGTACCGTTAAAATAGTGAATCATATGAGATTTAGATCCACTTCTAGATCCATTAGGCAACTTTTTGTGTCCGGAAGTGGGTCTTAAATCACATTTGGCTTGATTCTAATCAAGCAGGATAGCATGCAAAAACAGTTATCAAAATTGCATGTGCCGTTTTGGAGATATGGGTGTGCGGATGAACATACAATGATAATCTCCCCTTCGAAATAATATAATTTTAAACATTTTTTTTACCTACTTATCAATTCGTTCCTTGGTTCCTTGGCGCCAAATCTACATTGTTTGTCGGTTGAAAAATTGTTGCAATTAATTTATTTCGTTATGTCAGCGAAACGAGTACCCATACTTACTTTGCATGAGCGTGGAAAAAGGCAATGTGAGATAGCAAGCATTCTTGGTGTAAGCCGTCAGTTAGTTTCTGCGACAATTAAACGCTATAATGAGTTGGGCAACATTGCGGACCGTCCTGGAAGAGGACGTAAGAGGACTGTTCGAACTTCTAGGAACAGACACATCATCAAACAAAGGTTACTACGCAATCCACAGATAAAGGTGAGAAAAATGTCACGAGACTTGAGGATTAGTCGCTCCACCGTGCAACGTATAGTGAAACATGACCTCCAATTGATCTCTTATAAAATTAGAAAAGCTCAATTGCTTACAGATAAAGACAAAAAAGTTCGTCTTGAGAGGTGCAGATTGCATTGATTGATTGGTAAACAGCGTTCCGTAGCTTCAAATTAGGAACATATCGTTTTTTCTGATGAAAAATTATTTTCCATTGAGCAAGCCCACAATCACCAAAATGACAGGATATGGTCAGCAACTCGTCCTGGAGCTACTGCGGTTATTCCGCATTGTCAAAACGCACAAACAGTTATGGTTTGGGGAGGAATATGTTTCACTATCAAAACTCCCTTAGTTTTCATATATAAAGGCATAAAAATCAATCAAGACTACTACCGACAAGACATACTCGAAACTGTGCTGCTTCCCTGGAGCCAACAACACTTCGGCAACCAACCATGGATATTCCAACAGGACTCTGCGCCAGCTCACAGGGCTTCAAGTGTTCAGCAGTGGTGCATGGTCACTTTACCAGGGTTCATCAGCTCAAAAGAATGGCCACCTTACTCGTCAGATCTTAATCCAATGGATTACAGTTTATGGTCTATCTTAGAGGCAAGGGCCTGTGCTAAGCGTCACTAAATGTCGACGAGCTGAAGTCTTCCCTCACGTGGGAGTGGGACAAAATATCCGTCGAGGAAGTACGGAAAATTGTAGCAAATTTCACGAAGCGTTTGTCGCTCTGTATCAGTGCTGGCTATTTTGAAGATAAATAGAAAATATGGTGCACAATGAGACCTAGTTACGTTTCATTAAACATAATTCTGTTCATAATTGTTATTAAATAAAAAAATGTAAAAACATTTGTTAACGTTATTTTGGGCCACCCTATAACGTATAGTTATTTGATGCATTAATTGGAAGATTCAATTTGATGAAAGTTGGCTGACCTCAAATAGTCCCAAAGTCTTAAGTGTTCCACTTCACTTGGAACAACCTGTATAGTGGGGGCTGGGTTATGGCTGGTGTTATTTAGCCGGGGTAGGTGTATCGCGCGAGTTTTGCTTGATTTCATCATTGTTAGATTTTTAATTGTAAAATAAAATAAAATAAAATAACGTTTATTATCTTTGAAATTTTCAGAAAATTATTTAGATTCGTCAGAAGTTGGTGTGACTCTACCGAGGGTTCCAAAATGCAACGAGACTGAGAAGAGCCCTCAAGAAACTCAGCTCGGCTTTTTTCAAAATATTTCATCTTAAATCTAATACAGAGTTATTTAGAAAGGAGCAATTCGTTACGTTGTTACAACCAGGCCGCCTTGTCATCTAAGAAATCATTAATACTATAATAAGCTTTATGGCACAATTTACTTTTTATTAGTTTTTTAAATTTATTGACAGATAAATTTGCTATTTCGGTTGGCAATGTATTGTAAATTCGAATAAAGTTCCCCGCAAAAGAATTACTCACTGTATGAAGCCTAAATTTAGGAACAGCCAGTTTATCCTTATATATATATTGTACCTACATAATATCAAGGTACTTGTAACTAATGATGGGTACTTTCAAACTATTCATTTGTAATTTCAACACTCACTGCAGAATGTAAATTTGTATGTAGGTAAGTATTTAAGTATCTATTAACTACCTACCTATGTGAAAAAGCGAACTGTGTATCCTACACAAACCTATGTAGGTTTACAGGATAAATTTATTGGCTGTAAAATTTATAAATGTAATAATAAATAAATCAATAAAAAAAAATTATATCTTAGAAATATAAAGTTATAATACCTTAAACTGGTTCTATTAATCCATTTAGTTAGTAATTATATTATCTGTTTCGTTTAGTAAGTAGGTGTAATAAATAGGTTTTTTATAGATAATTTATTTATAGCTAACAATTTAGTTGAAATGCAAAAAAAAATGTAAAATACTTGTCGTTAAACATATCAAAAGGTCACCATCACATCTTTGTGAAATTAAAATAGGAATCCCATTTGATTAAATTAACGTTCTTTCTAAGTGTCATCTGATAACTAAAATTATGACACATGTAAATCGTAGACTAAGTGGCTGAAGGCCGTGGCCGCTCCTACGTCCATTGCCGGGCGTCACTGGTACGCACCAGGAGCTATTTCCAGTAGCGCCCGGCGTAATATTCATAGATTAGCTAGCTAGAGGATGACGCTACCCACATGAGGAATTCTCTCGTCACCGCTTCACGTAATAAAGATAGTAACCACTTCCTACGGAATGTAATTATCGAAATGAAATGTAGCCTAAAGGTCGAAGGCCCTTAAAGGTCGAAGAGAGGAAAGTAATGTGGTTAGAAAGGCGCAAAGTATGAATGTAGAGCAGCTATAAGATGTTGGAAGAAGCGCGGTATGTAAAGATATAGCGTAAAAAAGGAAAATTTGAATAAGAAGGGTGCGATTGAGGAAATGACGTCTGACAGGGATGTGTAGAGGAGAAATACCTACGATGTTGCGTAGAATACAAATAATTGGGATAAGGGCAGGTTGATGATGATCTCCACAAGTCTCAAACTATCTCCACAATAAACATACCTTAAAAGTTTTGCTGTACCCAATTCCCACGGGAATCATTAGGTAACGGGATAAAAAAAAATCCTTATAAACAGCCTTAGGTACAGCCATTTTAGAGATCATCAGGAATAAACAGATAAAGAAAAATTTAGAAAGTAGTTTTTTTTATCAATGTATGTAAGTACCAGACTTTCATATAAGTAGGCTTCCAGTGAAAAGCTATGAAATTGGAATTACAAACAGACAGTTATTCACTTCACATGCATAATATACTAAGTGCCTATTAAATATGTGAACATAACCTTTGCAAATGCCATAGAGAGAAACCGGTAAGGTCCTGCTACCAATAAAAAATTGTAGAATATCTGTACAAGTGAGTCATTTCATAACGTATTACTATATGTTCCAC
Organism: Nudaria mundana; assembly: GCA_963556515.1. Taxonomy (NCBI): domain Eukaryota; kingdom Metazoa; phylum Arthropoda; class Insecta; order Lepidoptera; family Erebidae; genus Nudaria; species Nudaria mundana. The sequence goes on along the minus strand of OY748288.1, from coordinate 8,103,058 downwards.
CAAGTTCCGACAATCGAAAGCATAAATTACATAATTAATAAAATTGTGGGGTATATTTTATTTGTTTGTGGTACCTAATCTATGTAAAGGAAATGTTAAGATCACAAAATTTTGATCCAAATAGCCATAAATTACTAACTTCATCATTATGTGAAGTGATAAATGGCTTGTGATCGTCAAAATGAAGGGACCAAGACTTGGATTTCTGTCACATGTTATATGTGTGTTATGTGTATATATATGATTAATACCATTAATCTACTATTTGCTACCATTGCTATAACTTTAGCTACCTCTATATTACGCATATATTTGAACAAACTTCTTGGTCCCTACATTATGATGTCAAGATGGAGGGACCAATCTGATGCATAGCTCCCTGGACTGTTCTACCTAGCTAGTATTTTAATACCTTAATCCTACCTTAGTAATATTCATTGTGATTGGCCGAAACATTTATCGTTATAAAAATATCGAGTAATGCAAATTGGTCCCTCCAAATTGATGATTTAATAACTCAGTACGACAAGTAGCTAGGCTACTTTTTTCTATTTTGTAAGGATGAATATTTAATACATATTTACTACCTTCAAATGATGTAATATTTGTTACCTTATAGTATTTTTATGAGCTAAAATCTAAAACTTGAAAGGAAGGAAGGGTTCATCTATGGTTGTAAAAAAATGATTAGTTACTCCAGTTTTATTTGCTTAGTTATAATTATATTATTCTATTAATCATCATCATCATTATTAACATCATTTTAACTTCAAGACGAATTATAATATTAAACAATTATTTTAGAGCGTAAATTAAACAGTGTGATTTAAGAAACGTGGCTTATGGTAACTCTACTTTTCATATCATCATAACAACTCCACTTCCCGGAACTCTAGAACAATTTGCCCTGTAGTGGCCAAATAGAATTTATTATTAGCTAAATTTTATGGTTTTAATGAGGATGACTTTTGTTAATAACTAAGTACGTACATTTGAGTAATATGTACATACTTACATTATGTTTCAATCATTTGAAGTTTTAGATTTTGGCTCATAAAAAGAAAGAAATATTACATCATTTGAAGGTAGTAAATAGGTATTAAATATTCATCCTTACAAAAAAGGAAAAAAGTAGCCTACCTACTTGTCGCACTGAGTTATTAAACCGTCAATTTGGAGGGACCAATTTGCATTACTCGATATTTTTATAACGATAAATGTTTCGGCCAATCACAATGAATATTACTAAGGTAGGAATAAGGTATTAAAATACTAGCTAGGTAGAACAGTCCAGGGAGCTATGCATCAGTTTGGTCCCTCCATCTTGACATCATAATGTAGGGACCAAGAAGTTTGTTCAAATATATGCGTAATGTAGAGGTAGCTAAAGTTATAGCAATGGTAGCAAATAGTAGATTAATGGTATTAATCATATATATATGTGTGCGACAGAAATCCAAGACTAGGTCCCTTCATTTTGACGATCACAATGGCTTGCAGCCTGTTGGACAACATTTTCCGTAGTCTGGACTACGAATTTTGTTAAAATATAATAGATCCTCACCACTTCCCATAAATATAATATAATTTAATTTGAAATAACCTTTAGCTATACACGTGTTAATAAAAAACGGCCTCTATTTTTTACGATCATTTAAACACTAAGTACTAAAAAAATGTTGATTAGTTAAAGAGAGAATTAATAGTTTTATGTACGAAAGAATAAAATAAGGTATATTTCTATAGCATATTATCTCTAATACCTCTTATCGGGCACATTTTTTATTCATACTCCACTCCTACTGGTAATGGCGTGATGTTATAAATTATATAGCCGAATATAGCGTATAGCCTGTCTCATTGACAGACAAGCCTTACAGATACGTCAATATGTGAAATATGCTTACCAATACGAAGAAATATAGTGATGCATGTGCCTACAAAGAAGAAAATACGGCTGTCGACTACGAAAAAGTAGGTAAAAATAGCGAGAACAACTCTCGCTAGGAGATCACATACAGCGCCAACCATCACACATGTTGTAACTTGCATCTGTAAACATAATTGTTTATTAGTAGCATAATAGTCGAACAATTAGTAGTAAACCTTAGGAACATTTAAATGCATTAGTTGAGCGTTTTGGTCTCATTTCCCCTCCTAAAGAAAGATTTAGACATTTAGGCCAAGTTTCGTGAAAATCCGATAAAAAAATGTGGCTGCTGCCCGGAACGCATACCGACAGACAGACGAAAGGAAACTGTCCAGTATGATCTTGAAATGTAGACACGCTAAGCCCGCTCGGTCAAAGAAAACGTAAGATTAGGTATATCTCGGCTTTTGTCCTTACCTGAGTAAATCCATACGAAAATAGTAGCATAGGTTCCATAGCCAAGTATGTGACATCTGATACGAATGCGAATCCGAGACCCACAAGAGTTGTAACAAATTTTGGATTCTTCAGTAGATCCAACTCCACATTTTCATATATTAATTTACTGAAACCAACCCGAATTATTTATAGAACTTCATCAAATTTATTTATCATCACTTTTACAATATTGATTTACAGTTTGTCCTAATACGATATTGCAAGTTAGAAGTTACATACCTATCTAATTAATTAATACTAGGTATGCAATGCATGAGCTCTACTAATTGCAAATGTTGAGCGGAGCAAATTTTCTTAATTTTTTTTATGCTCTATTTTCATGATTTCAGAGATATGCACTCCCGGGTTTGATATCGACCAGCATGCCAAATTGGGTCAAAATCGGTAGAGCCGTTTCGGAGGAGTTGGCACACAAACGATTTACACTTGTCGTCTAAGATTGAGCTACGCTTCGCTCCGCTCAAAAATCTAATTATAACTAGGTATGCAATGCATGCTACTAATTGCAAATGTTGAGCGGACCTTTCTTAATTTGTTTTTTATGCTCTATTTTCATGATTTCACTCCCAGGTATGATGTCGACCAGCATGCCAAATTTGGTCATAATCGGTCGAGCCGTTTCGGAGGAGTTGGCACACAAGCGATTAACACTTGTCGTCTACGATAGAGCTTCGCTTTGCTCCGCTCAATAAAGTTTTACAGTTTCAATTACCAATACAATTATTATTATCATAATAAATTGAATTCAACGAAAAAAAAATTTCTGGGGTACCTCCCTAGAAGTAAAGTGGGGATGATTAGATAGGTCTGTTTAAAGCATTGGGAGGTTGCTAAGACAACTTTTTGATTTAGGTGTCCGTTTGCGACATATTCAACTATAAAGTGCATTTTTTGCGCTAGCTCCAAGAATCTGAAAAAATTCAAGATCCAGTCCATATAATGAACTTTGAAGGAAAACTATAACAGACCAGATAACTTTGATACTCGTAGTTTCGGAGTTATAGAGCCTATAATGGGTAACTACGGAACCCTATATTATGCGTGGCCTAACACGGACTTGGCCGGTTTTTAATTAAAACTTTGTAAACTTACTGTTTGAGTCAGTGAAATATTAGATAAAGCTTTAAAAAAAACCGCATACCGCCTCCGTACACACTTTTGCCTTTACAATACCTATTCTAGTAGTATATGTACACAATTATTTTTAATTGTATATTTTTAGGTTCATTCTGGTGACTAAGTTTTGGAATACGCACGATGGATATCCTTGATACCTTTCCATTTTGGATAAACTCACTTGTACATTCCACAATCTTCTTTTATTAAACTCTTGACCCCATATATTGGGCGAAACCGGTCATGAGTTTTAAATAACGAAGAAAATTGTGGAATGTAGAAGTGAGTTTATTTAAAATGTATTATTATAAGTTCCACCAAGTGCCGACAATCGAAAGCATAAGTAATTCTTGATACCTAAAAGCTGCCTAAATTACTTATACACACTTTATTAAACGCTAGGTATTTACTGGTCAATGCGCTATTGAACTTGACTTTAGTCATTTTTGAAGCACGTGCTCTGCCGTAGCGATCGGGTCATGGCCAATGTTTCGGTTAAATAGCCTGATCTAGATATTTAATTTAATTATTTATTTAACAGGTTCGACAATATTGCTGATTTTAATCTCAATAAATGGCATTTACGTAAGTAGATACTACGATTTGATTCTAAGAACTGTTCTTAGAATCAAATCGTAGTATCTACTTGTTCTTGATTCTAAGAACTGTGAGATTTTCTCTATATTCAATACTTACATAATATTTTTTTTCATGGAGTAGCAGTTTTGCTTTTTAACTATTTTAACTTGTGTGTCCCTCTCACTGGGCTGAAGCATTTTTATACTAACATCAGCATGTTCTGGAATTCGTATAGCTTCAACATTGCTATCTGAAATTTCATAATTCATAATATTTACTTACAAAAAAGAGTGCGAGCCTTTCATTGGACATCTTTAAGAGACGAGTTCGGGAACACTTCCGAACTAGTAGGTTATGTCTTCCTTCGTTTTTATACGCATTTGTGTATTATGTTTGTATGTATTATGTAAATAACTGTTTCTCTTTTAAATAGGGTGTAACATCTTTATGTATTTGTTTTTGTATTGTAGGTATAGTAAGTATTTACTTGTATTTTCTTCACCCTTTCTCTTCTCTCCTATGTGTAATATTTATCCTGTAAAACTATAAGGTCTGCTGAAGGAGAAGTACAAAATCCGATAGTACAAAAAAAAATACAAAAGTTAATGCCATATTAAAAGAGTTTTCAGTGAATAGATTCTTACCACCGCTTGTAACGTTTTCACATGGAATCATATGCCATTCCACCGGATGCATGACAGTCATAGCAAAAACTAAGTGTAAATCTACAGCCATTAACAATGTTAGGGTCCATCTAAATCCATATTCAGATAGTAGAATGGTCACCAACATTGGAAAGGTGATGGAAGACAAACTGCTCATTGCTTGGTTAGCACTCATCATGGCTACGCGCTTTGTTGTGAAGTAGCAATTGAAGGTAGTAAAACTCACTGGTATCATCACACCGAAACCAGCGCCTGAAAACAGAGGACATAGTTTGTGTTAGGTTTTATTATACGAAAATATATAACGAACGAATCCACTTATTGTTGGTTCTTATTGTTATTGTATACAAACACTCTCTATTTTTGAGGAATGTTTAATTTTTTCAATTGTGTATGAACTGCTGGTACCTACTTAACCTCAAAAAATTAACCAAATTAATCATGGTCAAGCATTGCCAGCGAATAGCCAAGTCTGTTTATGACTATAAACAGACCTCGCTGGCTATTCTAATAAAATATTCTAAAACACATAAGTCTCAAACGTTTGCGATTCGTTTCTTCGATCCGATTTTTAAAAAAAAAAGCTCGTCTATAATTTACACAACAACCGACTTCAAATTACCGAAATGGGACCAAATTGAAATGGTACTACTTGGGAAGTAGTAGTTTTCAATTAAATAAAAATCAAAATCGGTTCAACCAGTCTAAAGATAAAAAAATAAAAATAAAAACAATAAAAATACAAACATAAAAAATATAAAAAACACATACAGTTAAATTGAGAACCTCCTCCTTTTTTGGAAGTCGGTTGAAAATAAATTACCCCGTATTACTCCAAAAGTAAACACAAGTTGATAGGTTTTCTGCACGAATATCGTCATAATATCTCCTAGGACAAATAGCGCGGCACCAACAAGACCCACTTGACGAAACGAATATTTCTTCAGGGCTATTCCTGCTAGGAAACCTGTAAAGAGAATTTATTTTCATGTTGAGGATCATTAAGGACGTCATAACAAATCAACAATATTGTGCGTTTTCACATTGCACGATATCGTCACGATATCGGTTCGATAAAGTGGACGATATCGTGCAATGTATAAACGCCCAATCCTTCTAGCCTGCTTCTGTAAGGATAGCCAGCCGCAGCGGCGGGTGGCCATCCCACCGTCATCAGGCCCCGATCATGGAGGTCGATGATCTTGGGGAGGGTACGCTCCCTCTCCCTGTCAGCCGAAACATAGGAAACATCCAGATACAAATGTATCTGTCTTCAAACAAAGTTTGTCAGAACCGGGAATCGAACCCGAGACTCCGGCGTCGAAAGCGGATGCACCACCGACCAAGCCTCATAGTACAAGTAGTACAAGTAATGATAATGTTTTATTCCTTTAGCAATGAAATAGGTCTCTTAGATAGTAAATAAATAGAAGAACAATATACCTACATAACAATAATACACAAAAAGTGAATTGAATATTAACTAAGACAGAAAAAAAAGCACTAGACGTTCTAATTTAAATATGCAAATTATAATAGGTATAAGTCTAAGGTCTATTTTTGTGTTTTTTTTAAAGAAACTGTTGTAGATAGTCTAATCTCTTGTAGTGCAGACTCTTTATAAGTTATTTTTCCTTTTATATTAGGCATATTCTATTTGACATATCCTTTTATTCAATATTTTAATGTTTGTTATTTACCTAGTTACTTGAATATAAACATATAAACACTCGTGACGTTACTTGAATGTAAGACGGTGAATACTCCATTAATTAAAAAGTGTATGGAGAAGAGAAGTGATGGTGATGTTGGTGAGTCTTATCCCTACCAAAACTTGATTGGGAGCCGGATGGATTGGAGACACAGAATTCTCGCCCCGATATTACTTATACGACAAGCTATTTAAGTCAGTTTAATACGTGTTTTACGAAGGAACACTGGAATGCTGCAAAGAGGGTTCTACAGTACCTGAAGGGTACTTTAAACTATTCCTTGGTTTACAGGAGAAGAGGAGAACCTTTAGAAGGTTTTTGCGACGCCGATTGGGCAAACTGTCCGATAGACAGGAAGTCGTATACTGGCTATACCTTCAAGTTAGGTGGAGGACCAGTATCCTGGGAGTCAAAGAAGCAGCCTACGACTGCTTTGTCATCTACGGAAGCCGAATATATGGCACTAGCGTCTGCCACTAAGGAAGCTTGTTATCTACGTCGCTTTATTTATGAAATAGCAGGTAAACTTACTTCAGTTAACTTAACGTCTGACAGCCAGAGTGCCATCAATCTCGTTCGGAATCTTATACACCACAGCAGGACGAAGCATATTGATACTAGGTTTCACTTTATTAGGGAAAAGGTATCCAATAATGTTGTTACCTTAGAATATGTAAAAAGTAGTGACATGCCTGCAGATGTCCTCACTAAGACACTTGGGCCTATGGTGCACAAAAGGTGTACTTTTAGTTTAGTACTAGAAACTTAACTTTTTTTTTGCTGATGTCAGGCACAACATCGATTAAGAGCGGCTGTTGTAGATAGTCTAATCTCTTGTAGTGCAGACTCTTTATAAGTTATTTTTCCTTTTATATTAGGCATATTCTATTTGATATATTCTTTTATTCAATATTTTAATGTTCGTTATTTAGTTCGTTACCTAGTTACTTGAATATAAATACTCGTGACAGTAACATCTCTTTTACTATTTCCTAACAAATACTTACATTTAAGCACTTTCTCCTCAATATCCCAACAGAAACATTATTATTACCTACAAGCAACTGAATGGTGTATTATGCAAAAAGTAACCACCACGACAACAAACAAAAATGAAAAATAAAAACCTTGTTCTGTCAATTTTGAGTAAAAAAATGTTTGACCACTACAAAACGCAAAAATCTAGCGTAGATAAGTACGAGTTTATACGTTTTGTACACCTTTTACAATGTACCCTATGACAGTCTCTTCATTTGCGAAAAAATCCGTCATCCATCAACATCATTTTACGAAACGCGTCTATTAATTTTTTTTATCAATCACAGTTTATTTGTCAAACCATCAACCTGTCGAAATTAAATACCAAATACTAGTTCGTTTTTATCCTCTTATTGGGTATCGTATGGTTTAAGTTCGAATGGCCTCAGATGCCACCACAGAACACGGGCATAATACGGAAATGGTATCGTTTTCATCATAGGTAAGTTGCCGTAAAACTATGTGAAAGTGAAATAGATAGGTGTCGAATTACAAGCGGTTCTATATAAATTATTTGTCTATGTTTGAGACTCACGAGGTCACGGAAACAGTTTCATATTTATATTATTGATAACCGTAGAATATGATATACTACGGTACTAAGATGTCTCAGTAAGATCTTAGAGGCTTAGAGATCTTAGAGGTCTAGAGATCTTAGAGGCCAACCTTATTTTGCCAGTGGTAGAAGTTCTTAGCCAGCAGCAATAAGTTCGCCCCTATAACGAAAGACCAACAATGTTACGTCTATCTTTCACGTACTAATTTCACAAATTATCAATCAGTTAAACATTCGACTGGTCGGTACAACTAATCAGTATCGATTGAGAATCGAAAAAGTAGGTCACTGAAACGTTGTATGAATTCGGTCTCTTTGCCTAATCCTCTCAATTGACCCACTCTTATTTAGAATGGTATACTTTGTTATTAATTAAGGGACTGGAACTATTTAGAACCGTAATCGAAATTAAATTGTCGTAATCGGAGACATCAAGGAGGTACATAGGTTTAATAGATATGAAATACGAACTCAACATACTTTTAATCGTTAAGAGAGTGTAATGAACTTTTTGGCTCACATTGGCTGGGATATTAACTGTATCTATAAAGTGTATCTTTGCCTCATACGTGTATGATACACTTTTCAAAGCAAATATACACTTTTCACCCACAGAACAGGAAGCGAGCCTGTGACCGAAATAAAATCCTATTTTAATTAATATCCCAGCCAATAAGATGTGGCTTAGTTTTGCCTTTTCTAATATAATTCCGAGGAATATTATTGCAACATACGATATTACCATAAATAGATAGTCACACCGTTTTCGCATTGAGGTTGGCAGAGGTTATGCAATTTCACTTGCTACGATCCTAGCATACTTATCTCGCTTCTTTCACTTTCATAACTATTTTCATGCATGCTCTCTTACTTAAATCGGCCTTTTGCTAAAATATCTCCGATTTGGTCGAGGTACGTTTGCCTAGTTAGACCCTTACCAGCCTGTCCATCCATTGTGTATATGTTTCGTTAATCTCCTTTCATCCATTCTTTCTACGTGCTTGAACCACCGTAGCATTCTAGTCACTATATCTTCTGACACACCGCAACGTCACTGTATCACAGATACCTCTACGAAAGCAGTGCTTTTTTGCCGAAAACTTTTCGACAATGCCCCGTAAAGAGAAGACCTTATCCATGAATCCCCCTTTATTTTTTGAATGCTGCCTGAACTTCCCACATATTTTTTTCGTCAGTGGCAATCGTTACTCTAGAAATCAAAAACCTATCATCTCATTATCTTTCTCTTTATTCTCATCACTGCCCTTACTGCTCTTTTACACTTAGTGTATTCTTCTTTTGCAATCAACACATTTCAATTTAGCAGTGCGAGATGGTATGTAGCAAGTTCCAACAAGGTGTCATCAATTGACAGTATAAATAGTACAAAATACATTATAATTATACGATATTACACATAGCTAATACTTTACACATACCTGATATTGAAAGGGCTCCATTATAAATTCCAATGACTAAAGGTAACCCACTTCCTCCACCCTGTTCCAGAAAAAAGTCGTGGAACAATATACCAAAGGCGTTTGATGATCCAAATCCCAACATCTAAAATCAAAATATAGAAATGGTTAATATTCGCTATTACTTTTTCTATAAGTTCTTTAATTTGCGCGCCTCGAATCGATCACTCCCTCTAATTACACTCTATATGACAAAGGAGAGAACAAGGAACGAGCTAAATAATGCCATATATAATAAGCCAGTAAAGGTTGTTGTTAAAGAGGTTGTGAGGCCGCAATCCATGCGCTTGTAACATACCTTGACAGTAGCGAAGATGGAGAGGTCATCTTGAAAGTTGACCTGAAAAACGCCTTCAACTCTGTAAACAGGGACACCTTGCTGACACAGGCCAAATTAGAAACCCCCAAAATATTTAATTTACTTTGGCAATGCTATAGTCAGCCAACAAAATTAATTTATGAAGACCACCTTTTGAATTCAGCCGTTGGATGTCAGCAAGGTGATCCGTTGGGACCAGTCATCTTCAGTTTGGCCATTAACCCAATAATTCAAAAAATAAAATCCAAATTTAACATTTGGTATCTAGACGACGGGACTTTAGGGGGAAAAGTAGAGACAGTTTTACAAGATTTAGCCCTAATAAAGAACGAGTTTCAGTCAATTGGCTTAGAACTGAACCCGAATAAATGTGAGATTTTTATATCTGAAAACACAGATAAATTAACAACAATCTCCAAATTCAACTGTCTGGCCCCCAACATAAAAGTTTTGGACAAAACTTCTTTACGCTTCCTAGTGTCCCCGATTTTAGAAGATGGCTTTTCCACTTTTATCGAGGAAAAAATTCAAAATTTTGATCAGGTTATTGATAGTCTATGTAATATCAGTATTCATTCAGCTTTCACTATTCTTCGTTTTTGTCTTTTCGTACCCAAATTTACACATGCCCTCCGTTCAGGATAATTTTGGAAAAATTTAGAAATTTTGGGCAGACTAGACAACTTAATACAAAATTCTTTGTGTAATATTTTAAATGTAAATATTAATGACCGGGCTTGGGTCCAAGCGTCTCTTCCAGTTCGCTTGGGCGGGCTAGGTATTCGTAGAGTCACAGATGTCAGTCTGTCAGCATTTCTGTCGTCGGTCCATAGCACCGAAGAATTAGTCAGGAAAATTTTGTCAAATACACTGATTGATTCCGAGGTGCGATGCAAGACCGATGCCATAAATGCTTGGAGGATATCTTGCCCCGACACTGACCTGCCCTCACGCCTAGGCTCACAGCGACTGTGGGATTCACCGCTCTGTAAATTGAGAATTAATACACTAATTGACACTTCTGTCAATATTTCAGAGCGTGCACGCCTACTAGCTGTTGGAGAATGGGAGTCAGGGTTATGGATCCAGGCGCTCCCATCGTTGGACGACACAACCTTCCGCATTGCCACTTGCCTTCGGCTGGGTACACCTTGTGTATCCCCGCATCATTGCACCTGTGGAGAAGCCGTCGATAATCTGGGACACCATGGCCTTTCTTGTAGCAGAAGCGCAGGTCGTATACCTCGGCAGGCTATTCTAAACGACATAATTCGTAGGGCTCTTTCCACCGCAGGTCTTCCGGCCGTACGTGAACCAAATGGTTTAGCACGAAGCGATGGAAAGAGACCGGACGGTATGTCGTTGCTACCGTGGAAGATGGGAAGGCCTTTGGTGTGGGACGCTACATGCGTTGACACCTTAGCACCTTCACACCTTCCAAGCACATCCGGATGTGCTGCTGCATCGGCTGAAGGCTTTAAACGGCGTAAATATGCTAACCTAGCAGGTGATTACATATTTGAGCCGTTTGGGGTTGAGACACTGGGGTCATGGGGTCCGAGTGCTCGCGGCCTTTATAGAGACATTGCTAAACGCCTAATCGATGCTTCTCAGGACCAGAAGGCTGGCTATTTTCTGGCCCAAAGAATAAGTATCGCCATCCAACGTGGCAACACAGCCAGCATTCTGGGAACCTTCCCAGTCGGCAATGACGCGGAGGATTTTTTAAATGATATTTTTCAATGTAAATATTTTTAGTCTATAATTATATTTATTTTGTATAGTATATAATTATGTATATTGTAATTCTTATTGTAAATAAAAGCCCACTAATATAAGCCAGTTATAATATTGAGCCTATAATATTAAGCCAGTTATAATAAGTTTTTTAATTAGCAGTTAAATGATACTATTTATCTGCCAATCAAAAAACCCTCGTATTGTATTACCTCAAAATATTATAGTCGCAACCATTTAATTTTGTGATGCATCGCTATTTATTTAAAAGTACTAAGCTAACCTAACCTATCCAAGTCAGATTGATCTAAGACCATTTATCGGTATTTAAAAAAAACCTGTAACGGATTATACATCTCTATTAGTTTAGGAGTTATATATGATATTATGGGTAACTACGGAATCGTATTCTTTGCGTGGCCTACCGCCTAACATGCACATTGTCGGTTTATTTATTTCATTAGATTCCAATGTTGACCGCTTCTTTGACTAAAATTACTGCACTTTAACCTAACATTAGGCAAAGATTAAGATGACAATTAGCACATAGATTTAACTAATCCCTGAATTGATTATAAGGTACGTAACGTACAGTGGAATCCTTTTATCATGACATGGCATCAATAGGAAATGATAAAGACGTCATACTAACCGGATGTCATACAAAGCTATTTGTAGAAATTAATAATATATAAACCTAATAATAAATATGTTAGGACAATTCACACAACGCCATATAGTCTCAAACTAAAGCTTGTCATATGAGTACTAGATAAACTGATATAAATACTTATATACATTTTTTTGTAAATACATATACATACATATATTATACATAGGAAAGATCTAGACTTCGGTACAAGCAATCTCCTGCTTTTGTTAGATATCAACATAAATATTATTGAAGAGAATAGTTATGTCCGGCATTAATTTGTTAAACAGTCCAGTTTCATCAACATTAATAATCTCATCACCAGAAAATTGACTTCCTAGATACCTATACGAGTATTCGGCCACACAGAAGTCAACCTGGTCGAAACGTCAGGCAATATAAAAGTATGTACCTATTTAAATATATAATTCCTCTTATCGGTAATTCCTGTTAAACAGTGAAATACACGAAACACGAGCGTTAAATTTTTTATCACAAATCACTAATTACCCTACAAATGGATGTAATTTTGTTAATTTGACAACTTCGTGTCCAAATATAATATTTCGAGATGAATTAAATACTATGTGTTGATGTCTTTCAAATAAAAGTAAGTACATAAATTTTTATGACATAATTATGATAAATGAGGAATAATTATGATGTAATGTTTATTGAAGGTCATTGGACCTTTACAAGCTTAAAGGATGAGGTGTAGTTTTGTGTGAACCCTGGCCAGTATCGCCAATAGAGTTCTAATATATTTTAGCTTATAGCTTGCAACCCACGGTTTCTGAAACGAAACAGTCTATGTCCTGAATTGCCCGGAAATGTACAGTAGAGGACGTCAAAGTTATAATTTTTAGTACATTTTCTCTCCACATGGTGTTTACCGTTATATCTCATTGAATTGATCATTAGTAAACCAACTCAAAATGTAGCTCTGTCCTATGATATTAGCTGGTGATATCTTTTTTCTCCGGTAGTTTACCCGGTTCTGCCCATAACAGCAATTGAAGCTTATGATGTAAGAGTTATTTTCATATGCAAGTGGTTTTTATTGGATATTTCGACCGACTTGACGCATCACTCTTTGTTTTAGTAAATTAGTTCAAGCGCATTTTTACTCCATAAATATTTTACAAAATTAATCGAAAATATCACAGAATATGAATTGTTTTCCTCCATCATTTGTGATATTATTCTTAGATCTATTTGTACCTAAACCGTTCATATTATTATGTAGGTAATACTTGTACTATATATAATATAGTATATTCTGTGGTTTCTTTAAATTTTAAACTAGAAAGGTACCTAATTGGAAACCCGTTGAACTATTTTTTTGCATAGCCTAACTTATTTTTGCAGTACCTACCACCTATTGTTGCAATGGTAATTTTTTGTCACACAACGTCATCACTTCGACGTCATCAGTTAGATAGAATTAGTGTCTTCCCCAAATAGATCACTACACTTTTCGCTTGTAATAAACCTAATACATAATAATGCAGTTAATAATAGTATTTATAACGAATTGATTTACTTATATAATTTTTCATAGACATAATTAACAAGTTACTAAAATCTCAATATAGGAGAGTGTTAAGTTGAAAAACGAAGGACGTTTTTTAAGCTTGAGAAATACTGCGTAACCTATTTTTTTTTTTTTAAATACAGTGTTAAAATAAATAATTTTACTATTTATGTTTCAAAAAAGTGTTAACCTTGACAACAACGCATTTCATTTAACTACTTCAGTGGAGTGGTCGGTAGTGCATCGTCTTTTGACTCCGGAGTGGCAGGTTCGATTCCCGGGTCGAATCAAATAATATATGTGCGATCCACCGTAACATGTCGGTAAATTATTTCCGCGAAATAAATAACTACGCGACAAAGTGCACTAGTAAATACCTACACATATCTATGCAAAGTTTCATCTTTCTAGCACTGGCTGTACGGAATGAAAGTGGAGGACGGACGGATAGAAGGACCGACGCAAGGAACGGACATTTATACGAAACCATAACGTCTATGGGTTCCGGTACTTGAACTACGGAACACTATAAAGGATCACCTTACAGTACCAACATCACATCACGCTGTTTACGGTTTTTTCTGTCATTGTGAAATATAATGTTAAGCACACACTTGTCCAAATACTTGCTTTCTATTTTTTATTTGTGTACAAACGTGTACAAACTGAGATGTTTAGGTATTCGAGCATTTTCACGGCGATGTAGAGTTTAATTACAATTATTTTTGTTTTGTTATAATTATTTTGCAGTAGGTAAATCTTTCTTACATATTTTTTTTATTACATTCGTGGGACTTTTTATATTATTATTGAAATTTGTTTAAGTTTAAGTAAGTGTGTACCTACTTGAAAGGTATTTGTTGATTGTATTTTTAAGTAAAATTACCTACGCAAAACCAAAGATTCTTGAATTTTTAGACAATTTTTCCAAATCTCCACTCATCTTAAAAAGTGCTCCTTTTGCGAAGTGCACCGATTGAGAAGTGCATCAGTTGCGAAGTGTGCCATATGAGAAGTGCACCAGTTGCTAAGTTCACCATTTCATCGTCAAATTCTCCTGAACTAACAGAGTCATACCACTCTTTATAGTTTTCCTTTAAATTTCATTACATGGACTACTGTCGTGAATTTTTCAGATTCTTCACGCCAGCCGTTTAGATTTTAATATAGGGGAGGAAGCCCTGTTTTCGCAAAAAATATGCTCTTTAAAGCTGAATATCTCGCAAATGGATAAAATCAAAAAATCACTTTAGCACCCTTTCAATGAATTTACTAGACCTATCTAATGATTCCCCACACGACGGAGTAGACGCGAGAAAAAAATATCATCCCTCTTAACGAGTAGGAGACGTTACCTCAAAAAAAAAATGTTTTCAAAATTTTATTTTAGCACTTCGTCGGCGTAGTAAATATATCCATGCAAAATTTCATGTTTCTAGCATTAACCGATTCGGAGGAAAGCCGAGGACGGACCGACGGACGGACGGACATGTCGAAACTTTAAGGGTTGCAAATCTTTTTCTACTGAACCCTAAAAAGCATACTTATATTCGAATTGAGTACCTCTTCCTTTTTTTTGAAGTCAGTTAAAATTGGTTTTTTCATGTAAGTACATTACTTACTTAGTAAAAAGCTTTAATTTGGTATAACAATAGGGCACTTTCATTTTTCTTCCTATGGCCTATGGCCTATTTAGCCGAAATTACTCATTTTATATTTTCCCTGTTCCTTTTTCAGCTCAGAGAAGATATCGTATCGTATTTAGTTACAAGGCTTTAAAACTTAAATGAATAATATTCTCATTTATTTAATGAATATAACTATATAGGTAATTAGATAGTATTCTAATAAATTAGTATTATCATAACACTTACAAAAGTAAAACCAACACCAATGCCAACGACGTAGCCCCAACCTCCATTTGGTGGAACTAATCCCTTTCTGTGTTTCTTACTTTCACCCTCGAGATGCATAAAAGCTTCATCCATATTTAAAAAAAAACTTAATCACTTCAACACAAATTATTTATTATACTTTAAATATCTTTACACTTCAATTTGTTAGCTCATTAGTTTATTACTAAGGCTACTACACTTCCTGTATCCGTAGACACACACTGACGGTAGCGTACCAAGCACGTCCTTACGACACTGCGACTCTCATGAAAATAAACTTAAAGGGAAGATTAAACTACCGTTTTATCAACTTTGTACCACCTCAAATTAAATTTTAACCTTCCCTGAGTTTGTACAAATATTTCAAGATCTGGATCAGCCAAATCGGTCAAGCTGTTCTCGAGTTTTCGAGTCTCGAGATTCATTTTTATTTCCCTTTATTTAAATAGATAGATTTACATATAATCTTTAACTAGTAAGACTGGATATGAACCAGCGATAGATCTAATTTAGCCAAAAAAACAGTCGAAGACCTTGAAATTTTGATCAATCTGAAGATCTTAAGACAACGTGTTTCATTACAGGTGTTTGAGAGAAGATTATTAGGTATTATGACATTTCCATCTGTTTTTTAGGGTTCCGCAGTAAAAGTCTCGGCACCCTTATAGTTTAGTCATGTCCGTCCGTCCGTCCGTCTGTCTTCGGCTTTCCTCCCAAACGGTTAGTGCTAGAAAGATGAATTTTTGCACGGATATGTGTATCTACTATTCCGACAAAGTACTAAAATAAAATTATTAGAAAAGATTTTTCAGGCGTACCTCCCCTATAAGTAAAGTGGGCATGATTTTTTTTTCACGCGTCAACCCTATCGTGTGGGGTATCATTAGATAGGTCTTTTGGAAGGTTGTTACTATAATTTTTTGATTTAGGTGTCCGTTTGCGAGATATTCAACTTTAAAGCCCATTGTTTTGTTAAAACAGAGCGTCACCGCCTAAAATCTGAAAAAAATTATGATAGACATATGATGAACTATAAAGGAAAACTATAACGGACCAGATAACTTTGTTAGTTTAGGAGTCTATAATGGGTAACTGCGGACCTCTAAATGTGTGCGTTCGCGCAGCGGAATGTTGTTGAATTTAAAGATTTTAATTATGCAGATATTTAGTGTATGACGTCGTGTAATTGTGTATGGTAAAAAAAAAATTGTGCATGCAGCCATTGTGGAGAAATTTGCCAAAAACTGATTCTGCTGGGCGAATGTTATCCTGGCGGAACTTTTTTTAATCCATGGACTTAGAAGAAAAAAAAATGTATCCAAAAATTAGTGTGTATTTGTGTGTAATTGTGTATGTATGAATAAAATTAGTGCATGCATAAACTTCGGAGAAATTTAAGTTTCCGCTACGCGAACGTTTGGCCATTTGCTAGTTTTCATATAAAGCGCTTATATAGAGAGCTGTAGATTTTTACATACGTTGTTTTGAATTTGTTTATATTTGTTTAAAAAACAGATTTAGAAAAATCGTAGGGTTTAAAAGATAAAAATATAAACGTAAAATACGCTTATCAGGTCTTAGTTCGTAAAGTATGCACTTTGGGGTCTAGTTTTTCACGTTTATACAAACCTTGTATGTGTCTGCTACATCTTGCCAAGTATCAATGATGTTCCATTAGTAATTAATGAGTTATAGGACCATTTACCATGAATAGACCACTGTTTACAAAGTAGTCAACTATCATGACGTTTTAAAGGAATTGCATAGTAAAATGTATTCCAATAATTAGTGTATTAATTCAACTACTCACGTGTAAAATTTCATCTCATTAAATTCAGTAATTAAAGAGAAACAGTTAAAATACTGACAAAGCAGCGAAAACCTACATAACCCGACCAAGTTCAGATGGCTACAAAAAAGCGGCCGTGCCATATATCTAAGTAACGTTCTTAACCTTTCAGTATATTATTTATTAATATGGTACAGTTGCGTACACAAGCGTTAGGAAAAATTAAAACAATTGCATTTCTTGATTGAAAAATTTTTTTTTAATAATAACACCACTATCTACGATAAAAATAAATCTTCAATTAACAAGTACTTTTCTAATTAAACATCCGTGTACAAAAATATCTTTCATTACATATAATAATTATGTATTTATTATTTATTTCTCGCCACCTGTTACGTAGAAACCCAAAAATTGGCGAAATGTAGGTGTCACAGAAATGTCACGCCTACCCCTTCTGGAACAACAGCCGTGAGCATATGAATGAATGAATGAAAATACAGAAAATAACCTAAAAATTTCTAACCCTCTTAGGGACTAGTCATGACAAGCGTGCCCGGGGCGCTCAAAATACGCGCGAGCCAGTAAAGGCAGAACTTTGCATACAACTCATGTGCGCGCACAGGCGCGTGTATTTTAAGTGTATCGGGAGCGCAGCTGAGGCGCTTGTCATGACTAGTCCCTTGTTCATAAAAAACTTAACGTTAACAAACGCTTGCTAAACATACTCTGTCATTGTAATTTTCATGTCATTGGTTAGAGAAAGCAATTAAAATGTGTTTTAACTAAAATGGGTTTAATAAACGATTATGAATATGAGGGTAAGTATAATATTTGAACTTCAATAACAATTAAAATCACAGACTATTCAGTTGTTTAGTTTTGAGAGTCTGCCTTATACATGGGGCACACTAAAAGTTTTGCACTTCTAGCTAATCCGAACTATTTGAATTTCGAATGTTATATTTTTTTAAACGATGCAACCTTCTTAGTAATAAAAAAAACAATTGGCGGGAAATCATTTGTCAATTGTTTTTTATCTCACATCAAAGTTCTACGTATGCAACGAAAATGGAATTAAGTCGAAAAGATTTTAGAGCGATGATTTTTTATGATTTTAAAAGTTCTCTCTCTCCGCAAGAATGTGCCGCTCGTTTTCAAAATGCTTTTGGGAGAGAAGCACCTTGTTTGAGCACCGTGAGGCGATGGTTTGCTGAATTTGAGAGAGGTCTAGTTTCTTCTGCCTTCAACTGCCGTCAACGAAAATAATGTGGCTACTGTTAAGCGGTTAATTGAAGAAAACCCGCGGATTACCTATGAGACAATTCGAGGACTATTGGGGATTGGTATGAGTCAAATCCAGAAAATTTTACACGAAGAATTGAAAGTTCGGAAACTTTGTTGTCGTTGGATCCCTCATGAACTGACAGCGGAGCAGAAGCGGGCTCGTGTGGAATGGTGCTCACAGATGCTACTGAAGTACGACCACGGACATTCTAATGCTGTTTATGACATTGTCACAGGAGACGAAACGTGGATTTATTGTTTTGAACCCGAAAAAAAAACTGCAATCTTGTGAATGGGTGTTTGAAAATGAGAACAAGCCAACAAAAGTGAGGCAGGCGAGAAAAGTTGGTAAAAAAATGATCGCCTTTTTTTCTTAGCTACGGGTCCCATCTGTACAATTCCACTTGAAGATCAAAAGAGTGTTAATGACCAGTGGTATTCTACTATTTGTTTACCCAGGGTGTTAGAAAAAGTTCGCGAAAGACGACCTAAAAGCCGCGTTCTCCTACATCATGACAACGCTTCTTCACACACGGCCAACAAAACAAAGTCATTTTTAGCTTCTGAAAAAGTACAATTCGTCACCCTCGTCACATTCGTCCTGCGCATAGCCCCGACCTAGCACCCTGTGATTTCTGTATTTTCCCCAAAATCAAAGATTTGATGAGAGTTTTCACTTTTACCAACTCCGAAGAGGCAGTGATAGCGTTCAATCAGCACGTAGAAAACATGACTTCAGATTTGTGTTCCTCCTGTTTTGAAAAATGGTTCGATCGCATGAAAAAATGTTTAAAATGCAAAGGAGAGTATTTTGGAAAGCAACAAACATAATATTTTGGTTTTAACATGTTGTTTTTTTAAGTTACGCAAAACTTATAGTGTGACCTACGTATACCTAAAAATAATTCAACATTTAAAAAGTGTTATAAACTAAAACATTGCTATAAAAAAGGTATTTTCAAGAAAATATTCTTAAATGAATAGCAAATACAGAAAATAACCTCAACATGAAACAATGAACAATTACAATTAGGTACCTATAAATTATATCCAAACAACAATTGTGTTTTCACCTGTACCAATTCAATACTGGGTATTATACTGTAAATTTTAGAATGTTACCTAAATATATTGCACGGCCGCTTTTTTGTAGCCATCCGAACTTGGTCGGGTTATGTAGGTTTTCGCTGCTTTGTCAGTATTTTAATTGTTTCTCTTTAATTACTGAGTTCAATGAGATGAAATTTTGCACGTGAGTAGTTGAATTAATACACTAATTATTGGAATACATTTTACTATGCGATTCCTTTAAAACGTCATGATAGTTAACTACTTTGTAAACAGTGGTCTATTCATGGTAAATGGTCCTATAACTCATTAATTACTAACGGAACATCATTGATACTTGGCAAGATGTTGCAATGCAGACACTTACAAGGTTTTTATAAACGTGAAAAACTAGACCCCAAAGTGCATACTTTACGAACTAAGACCTAATAAGCGTATTTTACGTTTATATTTTTATCTTTTAAACCCTACGATTTTTACTAAATCTGTTTTTTAAACAAATATAAACAAATTCAAAATCTACAGTTCTCTATATAAGCGCTTTATATGAAAACTAGCAAATGGAAACTTAAATTTCTCCGAAGTTTATGCATGCACTAATTTTATTCATACATACACAATTACACACAAATACACACAAATTTTTGGACACATTTTTTTTCTTCTACGTCCATGGATTAAAAAAGTTCCGCCAGGACAACGTTCGCCCAGCGGAATCAGTTTTTGGCAAATTTCTCCACAATGGCTGCATGCACAATTTTTTTTTACCATACACAATTACACGACGTCATACACTAAATATCTGCATAATTAAAATCTTTAAATTCAACAACATTCCGCTGCGCGAACGCACACCCTCTATATTATGCGTGGCCCGACACGCAGGTTTTTTCTCTACAAGTGGAGATATAAATTAGGGTACCTATAGGTATAATATTTTACTAAATAACTCTTTTTTATAAATATTAAATCCAAAAGCAGGTAAACATCACCATGATCAAGGTTATTTACCTAAATCGGATATTTTTATTTTATTGTGTGCGACTGTAATTTTGTATGTACATACAAAATGTTATGATATTTGATTCGCTTTGATCTTTAAATCACGCAACGGATTTTGATACGGTTTTTACCAATGGCTCTCGGGGAAGGGTTTTAGTATATAATTTGTCAAGCAGGCGAAGGCGCATGCGTCCGCTAGTCATAATCATAACATGGTTTAAAAACAAAGGCGCTTCTCGCTGGTCTGTCCCTATGTAGGTATGCTTAGATCTTTAAAACTACGCAACGGATTTGATGTGGTTTTCACCAATAGATCGAGTGGTTCTCGAGAATGATTTTAGCATAGAGAATGATTTTATTTTATCCATATCTGTGGGTTTTAGTGTATAAATTGTCAAGCTGCAAAGCTGCGGACGCCCTCTAGTATATTATAAAACAAAGTCCTCCTTAGGATCGGCCTGTCTGTCTGTTCGCGATGAACTCAAAAACAACTGCACCGATTGTGATGCTGCTTTCACTAATGGATAGAGTGGTTCTCAAGAAAGGTTTTAGTAGGTATAAAATTTGTCACTGACGTTTCATCAAATTATAGTTAAAACGGCTTCCTATCGTCGAGCATAAGTGACATTTATATTAGAAATGGGGAATGTCCCCCCTTAGCTCTCGAGAACTGCTCCAATGATGGTTGACCCCTCTATGGATAGCCCTCGATCTGGAGGCAAGCCAAAAAATCGAAAATTTGAACTAGCCATAAGGGGTCAAAAGTTATAGGCCAAAATGTATGGCGTGGTGCGGCGCGAAGCACCGCGCAAGACACCGTGAATGATTTTTGAAATTTTGACATCTTATTTTCCCAGTGAAAGTACCTTCTACCATCCCATGACAGTGCATTTATTTTTTAATAGCCGCTTTAACGTAAATTGCTGAGCGACATCGACCCGGGTCACGACATCATAAGGATAATCCCAAGATCCTGGTGAACTAGGAAACTGTAGCCTCTGTCAGCTACACCACGTAGTATTTTCTGTATTATCCGTTCAGCAGAATGACTCGTTGATACGGCTTAGTAATGTGTCGCAAGCACTGTGCACTGACCCCGTAATGCGATCCACATACTACTTTGTAGTGGACTACTTACGTCACAACCTGAAATTTTACAAATACCATAACTCAAGATGAAAATTGTAACTCGATATCACTAATCTGTTTCTAGTGGTTTAATGCGATGGACGTTTAATCTCGCAGGTGGATAGTATTATACTTAGACAAGTGTGACTTTGAGCCAATTAGGTAGGTACTCTACGAATTTTCTTTTTTTTTTCAATGATAGAGCAATTGAACAATTTATGAAAATTTAAAGAAAAACGTATAGCCGTTTTTGGGAAACGGGTAAGGAAAAAATTAGAACGCTGTGTTTTGACGGTATTTTATTCCTTAATCAGGCCCTGGTCAATGAGCTTCCCCGTCAGTTGTCTCACTATTAAAATACACGTTCGTGCTAAATTTGAGCGAAATTGGCAGAACGGTGTGCAGGCTTTAGCCACAGACTATAGTACTTTAGCTCTCCATTACAACCCCTCCATGGGACCTGGAAGCGAGAACCCTTGGGTCATTGTTTTAATGGCTCAAGGAGGCGCTGGAGCGGGACCACAGCCCTGCGTCTCGAGTGCTCAGTGCGGGTGAGTTAGCGCCGGGATGTGGTCCTCGGTCTGGGCGTGGATATCCAAGAAGATAAGCGAGAGCTGGAGCCCATGCTTCAAGCCATGGTCTCCGTCGGGAGTAGGTTAAACGTGATCGTGTTCTTCTGCGAGCAGGTTATGCTCACAAAGGAGGCGGCCTCGCGGAGGGAGAGAAAGCACAAAGATTAACTCACTGACGCCGGATGAAACCCGGCCTAACCCCAGACTGAGGCGACATAGGCGCCCGGCAATGCACGTAGGTACGGCTGCGCCCACAAAGCAAAGCTCTCCATTTAATAATGTACATATTCCAGAAATAACTTTTATCGACTCAGGGGAGTTCAAAATCGATTTTTTTACGAGATCACAGTACTTAGGTATAGATAGAATATAATTAAAAATAAAAACAGATAAGTAAGTAGCAAGTACGTACCACGTGTGCGAAGCCGCGAAAATTACCTAGGTACTTATTTATTAATAAAATATTGATTGCAGTTTATGACTCTACCAACAGAGCGGTCAACATAATTATAAGTAAGTGCAATGCACGCAAATGGTAATAATTTAGAACGATATGAATTAATTAAGTTTTATACCAGTATTATCAGATTTATCAGGCATTGTCTCTGTGTACGGCGGGTTCTTTTATTTAACGAGCAAATCGATGACTTCTACGTAAACTGTCCTAACTGCAAAAAGAAAATTTTACAGTATTTCGTTCGCCGTTTTAATTTTCTAAAAAGGTATTTTAGGTTATATTTTTTGGAAAGTATTGGAACATTCTTTATGAAATTTTGGTACCACTAAATAGGGGCAACCATATTTCCGTTACCGGGCACAGAAAATCCATAACAAAACCTGTAAATCAAACCGAAATTCCAACAGCTAGGACAGATGTTACATAACACTGAATAGAATATTTGCAGTCCGAGCCTTAGTGTTAAATTGAATGATGGTAAAAAATTTGCATTCCACGCAGGTGAAGATACGGGCACCAGCTTATTTTTCCTTAATAAAAAGATAAGCCCCAAACATATTAAACTAGGTATGCAATGCATGCTACTAATTGCAAATGTTGAGCGGAGCAAATTTTCTTATTTTTTTTTATGCTCTATTTTCATGATTTCAGAGACTCTCCCAGGTATGATGTCGACCAGTATGCCAAATTTGGTCAAAATCGGTCGAGCCGTTTCGGAGGAGATGGCACACAAACGATTTACACTAAGACTTGTCGTCTAAGATAGAGCTTCGCTTCGCTCCGCTCAATAATATAACTAGGTATGCAATGCATGCTACTGCAAATGTTGAGCGGCGCAAATTTTCTTAATTTTTTTTATGCTCTATTTTCATGATTTTAGAGATATGCACTCCCGGGTATGATGTCGACCAGCATGCCAAATTTGGTTAAAATCGGTCGAGCCGTTTCGGAGGAGTTGGCACACAAACGATTTACACTTGTCGTCTAAGATAGAGCTTCGCTTCGCTCCGCTGAATTATACTAGGTGTGCACGGCGGGTCGCGGTGCAAAATTGAGCTGAAGTTACGTAGTAACTATTTATTAATCTGTGGCTGAAGCGAGATTCGAATATTTTTTTTGTTTTTCTGATTTTTTTTTTTTTTGAACTGATGGTCTATTAGACCTCTTTTAAGGTCATAATCATGTATGGCGCGCGCATTATGTGTAATTCTCTCGGTATAACTGTCTAAGTCCTCCTGGAACAGGTTTTTCGGTGATTATTCCTCCGTGGTCACTTCGATATTTCTGATTTCAGATATACCTATGCACTCACGAGCATGGTCACTGCCACCATGCAAAGTTTGAGCAAGATCGGTTCAGGAGGACTATTCGGTCAAGTGAAAACCCTCGAGTGTAGTAATAGGAGCTTATAGAGCAAATACCTACCTACCTAATATCTTACACATTCTGATGTCGGCAATAAATGTCAATACGGTCAAGGATAGCCACTTAACAGATTCTCCATCTGATATAATACCTAAGTAGGTCTAACTGTTTCTTCTTCTTAAAACCTAGGTATATGTTGAATGTTATAAAATATAGGTACACATCATTAAACTGTACCTAGATAGTTATTTGATTACCAAAATTAGGTGTCATACGAAGCGTGAATGAGCGGGAAACCAATAAAAATAAGTTAATCCCTAAGTAGGTAGGTGCACTTCTAATATAATGTTTCACTCACATCCCTCGGCCCACTTATAACAAACAGGGACTTCTTAGGTAGGTACCTACATAATTTTGGTAGGTAAGTAGACATTTCGAAAAGGTCATTACATTATACATAAGTACCTATAGGCTGTGAACTGGCCGATATCGCAGAAAATGTCGATCACGTCCTGTTAACTCAGTTTGTACTGCGATGTAAATGTTATAATTATTTATTGCTAGAAGTGAAAATATTATATACCTGCATCCAACTTATAGCGCTTGCGCTACGTAGCACTTTTCACTAAAGTCGTCGCTCGGTCCAGTTGATAGGTGGCCGTCCAACCTGAGAGGGAGCGGAAACCATCGTTTTTCATGTTCATTTCTGAAGTCATAACTCAGTAGTGACATCACAAGCTCATCATCGACAAGCTCTAATCCCCCGACGCGAATGATCCGTAACACGTAACGACACCTTCGTGTACAAACCCGTGCCCGTGTGGGCGTCAGAGATTGCTGTTTAAATTAATACTAGCAGACGCCGGCGGCTTCGCCCGCTTGACACATTAGGTACCTATGTACGTACGTTACGGTACGCTATACTATGTTTAGTAAGTCCATCCATTGCGTATCCGCATCAAAATCCGTTGCGTAGTTTTAAGGATCTAAGCATACATACGGACGGAAGCGAATTTGTTTTATAATATGTAGTGAATTAGTGAGTGATATTTCATTACAAAACACTCTTGCTAGACGAACATCCGCTGCATGTACACATTCAACTTAGCGATAAAAGCATTGAGATCTGAGATCTACGAGTATAATGGCTGTCAAGTTCAAATCCTAACAATTTAGTATAAAAAGGTAACACATTCTAAGTATAATAAGTGTATAGATATACATACTTAACGATGTCTCTATAAAAGCAGCAAGCATTTGAACCCCATTACCATATTGTCTAATCCCAAACGGCTCAAATACATAATCGCCTGCTAGGTTGACGTATTTACGACGCTCGAGGCTTGCAGCTGTTGCATCAGCAGCGCCGGCACATCCAGATATGCTTGGAAGGTGCTGAGGTGACAACGTATGTAGTCCCACACCAGAGGCCTTCCCATCGTCCATTGTAGCAAAGACAGTCTACGTCAAATACCGTCCGGTCTTTTTAGAACACTTCGTGCTAGCCCATTAGCTCACTTACAGTCGGAAGGCCTGCAGTGAAAAGATGGAAAATAATGCTGTTTAAAAGTAAGTAGGTATAGGTACCTAACTACCTAAGTTAGTATCTACTATTCCCTGTTTTGTGCATAAGTAGGCAGATACCTACTACTTATTACATATAAGACATTAAAGGGTTCCCCTCTAAAGAGCCCCAGTGCATAATCGTTTGTTTGTTGAATTATTAATTTGTACTATCAGCACAGAATAGGGAATAGTACCACACTAACTACACAATATAGTGCTGCACCACAGTTACATGCCATATCCATTTTTATACCAACTCTATGGTCAATGCCGTATGACAAACAAGAGACAACCTTTACTGACTTACAACTTCAAGTTGTCGCTGACGTCACGTATTTTTTGCGGTTGTTTGGCGAGTGACATAGGCCTGCTATCGGGAAGTTTCACAAATAAAACAATAACAAACTGTTACACCCTTCTCTTTATTCATTTGTCTTTTTAGATATCTTTTGTAATATAAATTGTTTAACTATATTTTTTTTACATAATAATGATTAATAAAATAGGGTAAGTATGTAACATACAAAGTCTTGCATCATTCACAGTTCCTTGTGGTTGGCTTTATATACATTTTTATAGAAACAACTAGACCTGTCCAATTTTATGGACATAATCGGCTTTCTTAGGCGACTCGTGTTTCGTTTGGGATCGAACTCCTCCTAAACGACTTGACCGATCTTTTTGAAATTTGGCACGGTCGTAGTGACCATCACCGTGAGTGCATATATCTGAATTCATAAAGATCGGTCCAGAGTTCGACCCGGATCGACAAACTCAGCTCAATTATTGCAAGAGCAGAATGTATTGCATACCTAGTATTTACTTGAACAGCTTGTATAAATCTAAATACAAGTTAGTCAAAATGAGACTAAGTCACTTCGCACACAGCATCGTAGCGTAAGCGTATCGTAATATCGTACGACGAGTACAATACGAGCGCGTACATGTTCAAACAAGTCCCGCACACGAAGCGGTGTTGCAGCGAATTGTAAGAGATGTTTAGTTAGTGTCATTACGATAGTCGTAGCGTACTGGCGTAAAAAACCAGCGCTACGACGAGGACGCCGCGACGCCATGTGTGAAGGGGTTAAATAAAATAAAACAAAAAAAATAATTTGACAATTTGAAAAAAGGATTTTGACATACATTTTTAGGTTTCTCTACCAACACACACACATATATCCCTAAAGGGGTAGGCAGAGGTGCACCACACACCCACAATTTGCCAGTACTCTTTGTCCCACGTAATAGGGGGCAAGCCTATTACGTGCCATATATTCTCTACCAACAACAGCCAAATACCTCAATAGGATCAATAAAAATATTTATCTCTTTATTGACAGGTTTGAATTTAAGAATCATATACTATACTGAATTTGGTACTTTACTTATACGTAACTGTACTCATTAAAGAAATAATTGTACGCGTTGTATTATGCATTGTCTATAATCCATTTTTCAAGCAAATGAAATCTTCACATTACTTCAAATGTCAATTAATGAATTGAATTAATTAATTAATTAATTGAATGTATAAGCAAGTACATATACATAATATTTATATATTAATAGTAGTTAGTCATGGAGTTATGGAGCATGGTTTTCCAAGCACCAATGAGCTAAATCACTACAGATTCATTTGCGACCGACAACAATTATTTTATGGTGTTTTTAATTCTCAGTGCTCAGTCTTCATTTTTTCCATTATTTCACACCCTTATTCCACCACATGTGGTATATTCGCAACATTCTTGGTCTTACAGTACCCGGCGATAAATATTGCACATCGACCTTTGGAAAGAGACAATCGGCTAATTTCGGCTTCGAAGAGCGTTATCTCTGTCGCACGAAATACAAACAGTCCGGTATCTATTAAGAGCTGTTAAAACAATTATGATTTGCTTCTTTAAATAATTATTTTTATTCATTGTATAAAATACACCAATTTTTCTAAAAGTATATTTATTTTTTATATATTTTTTTTAATTTTTCTATAAGTATAATTGTATAATAAATAATATAAATATAATTAAATCTATAATTGACTGACAAAACGTCACATAGGTAGTGTGCGCCAGAGATAATGCTCTACGAAGCCGAAATTAGCCGATTGTCTCTTTCCAAAGGTCGATGTGCAATATTTATCGCCGGGTACTGTACAATGGTCACGGTAAACCCTCTTGTTTATTACAAGTGTTAAAAATATGTAAGTAACTTGCTAAATCGGGTATTAAAAAAGATTACATAAGTCACACTGCAAAAAAATGTCTAAGTTGTAAGTAAGTACAAAATTATATGTCAATTAAATGGTAATGTATACTTAAATTTATATTTATAAAAAATCTAAGTAGGTACATACGCTTACGTACGTAAAAATTAGGCAAGTTTATAATTAGGCAACTTTAAATACTCAATACAATAGTACTATTGTCAAATACTTGGATGCTGACTGCATTCCAACTGTGCTTCAGCTACATCAGAAAATACGACGGTACAGAGCGACAGATTCATACAAATGCCGATAACGGTTGCTCCACTACAACCACACGCCTACAAGTGTTTTTCACATAGGAAGAGTCTGTGACGTGTGCCCTATATTCGGGAAGCGCACTTTCGCGCTACCAGCGCACCACGGCTATGGTATTATGCTTGAAATTATGACGTCATCAAAGCATTTGCAGCCTCTCTTATTATTACAACGTCACGCGATTAAAAAAAATTGGTCTTTGACGTTACTTATATAATGCCGCAGCTATACTATGCTCGTAACATCACAATTATGCTGTGATTAATCACTGTTGAAATTTACTTACTGCACTGTTTAGTCATATTATTATGATAATTATTTTAGAGTAGCAATCAGACCTAAGACGTCAGATGTCAGAGTAACATTCAGCCATTCAACGCGAATTTGTAGCCCGAGTATTACGACAAATCTCAAACATCACCGGACCCTTCCTATCTGATAATATAAAGTACAGTCGCTTGTCAAGGCTTAGCGCGACGTAATATTTTGCACGCTTTTAGGAAGCTTACGCTCTGTTCCGTATATTTACTCATGTGCTTTAACTGCATATTTGCATTTTGAATGTTGTCTGTGCGACTGCAATAAAATTGCGAAATTGGTAACGTGCTGTACCAACCATTGCACGCTGACTGCTAGTTGAACGGTTGACGTGCAGTTCAGTTCATGTACAGTTATTATATTAGATTTGGTTTCGAGTATTAAAACCATAAAAACTCAAAAGGATTTAGCAATAGCAATTTCCTAGACTTCAATACGAGCAAGTATATATATAGATTTTTTTATATAGATTTGGCACATAATATTATTAAATCCATCATGGAATTGAATCAGTACTTCACTAAAATATATACCTTGTTTAAAAAATATTTCAAGTTCTTTACAGAAAAATTAATTTAAAAAAAACATGTATTTTTGACATTCTCACACAACGTAATTTAGCCCAAATTAAGCTATGGGATCTAAACGACTGATAAACATACTTATATATTTCTAAATATATACATACATTATATTATACATAGAAAATACACAAAATTCGAAACAAACATTTATGGATCAAACAAAAATTTGATTCGGCCCAGGAATGGAACCGGAAACCACTGCGCCACCGAGGCAGCAATGTCAAAAGTACATTTTAAAAAGAAGGAAAGAAATACAATGAGTTATAATATAAAAAATCATAGTTATGTTTATTTTTCTATCGAGAACAACACTTTTAAACAACAATGTTTACAACAACGGCCTTATATTAAAGCTTATATATGAAATATCTATATTTATAACACTTATCGTTTCGTTTTCTTAAACTTTCTAAATAGCATAACTCCAGTTTGTTTGTCGAAATTGTTTATTGATCTTCAATGTTATTGTTAGGGCTTGTACACAAAACGATGCGAATTCGAAATGTACATATTTATAATGTATGTTGATTTCTGCGAAAGACGTCGCAATGCAGTTTTGTGTACAATCTCTTAATGATGTACCACGATTGTCCACGATATTCAATTAAGTAATAAATATCAAAACAAATTCTAATTATTTCAAATATAACTCCAATCTCTATCAGCAGAATGGCAGCGTCGAATTTGTTGCTCGATATTTTGTGATAATAGGAATCAACACACATGTTTGTGTAATCTTCAAATTTCTTGGGTTACACCGACCTTGTCCGTAGGCTGACAATAAAAGATATGTACCCAGTATGTATATTTACATTATCTATGCCATGTTAGTATTAATTCCCATTAAAAAGTAAAATAGATATTAAAACGCGACATTTTATTTGATTGACTTAAGTTGTGTTTACACATAGCGAAGTACGAGTGCGAAGTAAACAGTGAAAACCTTCGCAAAGTGTAAACAAGCCATTGTTCAACCAATGATATGGCAGTAAATAGTGATTATTTAGTCACGTGACCGATACTTTCTGGGGGGAAAAGTCTAACGTCAAAAGACGACGCTGCCGCGCTATACTGTCGTAAGTAACTTATAAGAAGAATTGTAAATACATAAACGATCTCTCTTAACCTTATCCTCTAAACATATTAAATAATGCATTTGGTCATTAACATCACACAGCGAAAGCGCACATTAAATGTTTAAGTACGAGTATATGGAAGACCAAAGTATGAAGGCTTTTATCATTTACTTAATTCATGAATGCTGAAGATTTTCACACTCATATTATATTGCACAATTTTTTTTTTGTGAGAGGCCGCGGCCGCTCTAGCGTCCGTTGCCGGGCGTCTCTGGTTACAAGCAGAACGTATTTCCAGTGGCGCCCGACGGTTTGCACAAGTCTTACACGTAACGATAATTTGGAATTTGACAAAGTTCTACATAAATACTTATGGTCGTTAACTGAAGGTTTGCATCTTCAGGCTGTTGAAAACCTTTTCATCCTTAAGCATACGGTATGGTATAGTTCGCGAGGGATAAGCTGAGCTTTCCATTTGTGTGAGTGCAGTGTACGTAAACGTATATGTGACCTCTTACGCACACACGTGTTGTACACACAAAGAGTTTTTACTTTACTTTTCGTAGTCACTCACAGTGGCGAATGTTCCATACATTTCCATAACCCCGGAATTCCCTAAAACATTTCAAAATAATATAATAATAATATTGTACCATTGACCCTAAAATATAATTGTGTATTGTAATATTGACCTTAAAAAATTTCGAACGATTATTTCAAAATTTCGCGCGCTAAGGGTCAATCTCCTATTCTCCTATACCGACTAACCGTTCTCTGTACGTGTGGTACGGTTGTAAGTAGACGCAATGCATGCCCGTTATAATCGGGCTTGCATTTTCTCTTTCACACCTATGGATATTTTCGCTAGCATACCACAATATTCAGTCGGTTGTTATAGCAACATCTGCCTGCCAAAAAGCCTGGTTTTGCTCTGAAGTTCGTCGCACATCAGTTGCATGGCGAGAGAGAGGAGACCTACCTATGCTATGTTCGCGTTTATTTACTTCATTTTCGCGTAGTAATTTGCTTTTTAGAGTGGGTGATTATTTCAAAATTGTTTTTTATTGTTTAAAAGTTGTGAATTAGTTTATTTTAGTGTTATGTATATTATGTAATATGGAAGAAATTGTGCCTTGTGATGATTTGAGGTGCTGTAAAGTAAGTAAAACTCACTTGTCACGCCAATTTGCTGAAGAAATTTCAAAACACAATCAGCAAGTTGACCAAAACCGTAGGTAGTATTTTTCAAAGACTTGTATTGCCTTTTAGAGGACTAGAGGACATGACGAGTCCAAGGATTCATTAAATAGAGGTAACTTTTTAGAATTAGTTTCATTATTATCGAAATATGATAGCGTTTTGGAAAAGCATATATGCAACATCAACAATGCGACAAACCCGGGCCGAGTTATTTATCATCTACAATTCAAAACGATATTATTCACTCTGTAGCCGATATAATAAAAAACTACGCTAGCCACCGCGAACAATTATGCCTGTAGTGATAATAGCGCATGAAATAAAATAGAAAAATCTGTTGTAATTTAACTTTGATTTTTAACCGACCTCAAAAATGGAGGAGGTTCTCATCTCGCCTGCTTTCAACTTTGATTTTTAACCAACCTCAAAAATGGAGGAGGTTCTCAATTCGACTGCTTTATTTTTTTATGTATTTGTTACCTCATATATCGGGCATGCAGTCCTCAGCTTATGAAGCTTCGCCCCCGGTCACTCACACAAATGCAAAGCTCAGCTTATCCCTCGCGAACTTTACCTTTGATACTATTAAGATTAAGGACCGTTTATCATCAAATTAATTATGGGTTAACTACCCTGTCAATGTTTTATGGAAATAAAAATAGGCTTTCAAATTTGTCTTATCTTCGCCATTCGATAGGATAGATGTATTTAAAAAAAATCAATAAACAAAGACTAAGACAGATTTATTAAACGCTATTAATATGATCAACAAATACTTAGATAAGCAAAGAAATAATGGCATAAAACAGTAATAGTACACGGTATATTCCATGTACCCCTTTGTATCTTTGGAAAACCCTCGACTCGACATTCGCACACAAAGTTATCTAGCCTAAACTAAGCTATAAGCTTGTGCTATGGGATCTAGACAACTGATAAACATACTTACATATTTCTAAATACATACATAGAAAACACCCAAACTACGAA
This sequence comes from Nudaria mundana, assembly GCA_963556515.1. Classification (NCBI taxonomy): domain Eukaryota; kingdom Metazoa; phylum Arthropoda; class Insecta; order Lepidoptera; family Erebidae; genus Nudaria; species Nudaria mundana. The sequence goes on along the minus strand of OY748288.1, from coordinate 8,070,459 downwards.
ACAATTTGTGACTGATACAAATATTTGATTCGACCCGGGAATCGGATCTGGAGTCGAAAGCCGATACACTACCGACCACGCCACCGAAGCAGTACAAAATTAACTCTTGTTACAAACTCGGTAAAGTTGAAAATTATTTATTTATTTCCATTATTTCTGATTTGAAGAACTCGATTCTGTTAAGATTACGTTTCAACTAAATAATAACAATTAGCACCATATTCATGTTATTTTATTATTTGCAAATATTATTATAAGTTCTTTTAAATAAATAATTTGGCACTTACCGCATTATATTTATACAGGAATATTTGTTATAAACATAATCCTGCGTAGGTAAAACAGAATCGAACAAAAATTCATAATGTATATTAATTGTTATAATTACATACCTACTCAGTATTCATTATTAAAATATTATATAGGGACCTACCTACGTAAAGAATATTTAATTATAATCCTTTGATTTTAGAACGATACAATAGACTTTAATATTTTTTTGCAATGTACAATGTAGAGTTGAGCTTATTATTTAAAAAAAAACATATTACTTTAGACAATATTATCATTTCATGTCATACCTACTAACCTAAAAACTTGTCAAATTCATGAATCATTGCAGAAATAGAAATTAACAACTTAATAATATTGTTGATTGATTTTACTGCAAATGGTGAAATCAAAAACATCTTTATTTATGTTGGTCACTATAATGACGTCAAGATTATTACTTCTACTACTAATGAGCAATATTTATCAGAAATAGTAAACTATAAATGAGTTAATAGTTTAATAATAATATTATGGTAGTCATGGAACAAATGTGTCATGTCATCAATACATCTATACTTATAATAAATCTGGTAGAAGTGAAAATTCTGTACATTGAAGATATCAAAAAAATAAATGGCAGGGGGTGTTACTAGACCGACACCGAACCCAAAAATGTGATTAAAAAATTTTTTGTCTGTCTGTCTGTTTAGGCATCACGCAAAAACTACCAGTTCGATTACGATGAAACTTGGTATAATTATTCTTTAATATCCTGGGCACCACACTGGGTACTTTTTATCCCGGAAAAGTATATACAATATAAAACAAACTTAATTTTGCGGTTCGATCCCTAGACCCGAGTACTGTACCAACCGCAAATAATAAGTTTGTCGTAGGTTTTCTTTTTTTTTATATTGGGTTCGTCAAATTGACGCCGCCTGCTTGGTGGTAAGTCGTAACGACGTCTAACTATTGGTGGGCCACTCTCACAGCACACAATACGATAGAGAGTGGCCCTCAACTTGATGTGCCTCTTCACGCTCCGCTTAAAGAACCCAGGGTTATATGTGGGAGGAAACACGTGCACAGGCAGGGCGTTCCAGGCCACTATCGTTCGGCAGAGAAACGAACGGTTAAAACGTTCGGTTCTCGCGAACGCTAGAACATGCTATCCACTGTGTGGGAGTGGCATATCTGCCCGGCACGCGTTGTTCGGGATCGGAAGGAAGAGGGTGGGATCAGATTGAAGAGCTCTTCAGAACAGGTCACCCGCAGTGGAGTTCACTATTAATGGTTTTTAGAACTTTTGTCTGTTTGTCTGAATGTTTGAACACGCTAATCTCAGAAATTATTTGATTTTTTGATTTGAACTTGCGGTTTGGTTTTTAATCGCTTTATAAATAAAAAGTAATGTACATCTAAAGTAACACGCAGGCGGAGCTGCGGGCAACAGCTAGTATATAATAAAATTGTAAGTGGAGCAGATTCCAAAAGATTAATCCGCCATTTTCACATCGCATTCACATTTTTCATTTTTTTACATTTTTATTTGTCGATTTATGTACTTGATTCACGAAGACTGGGCATTGGAAAGTTGCTATAGGCAGAGGCAATGATTTTAAATACAATGGATTTCGGATCATCGCTCAAAAGTGTCCGAACTAAAAGAGAAACAAAACGCTAAAAGAGAAACAATCGCGCGCCAGTCTTGATTTTGACAACTGAACGACAACACGTTGCACAATGCCGTACTGTATTGTAAAAACGTGTAAAAACTACGAAAAAAAAGCAAATTGAAGACGGTGTATCATATTTTCAGTAAATAAGCTTTTGTTTTATTATTTGCAATTTATTATTTCACTTAAAATACAGTATTTCGTCGATAATAAATTAAAAGACAAAAGTAAATATTGCAATCCAGTCCAATACCGAAGTACCTATCTGTCTCTTTCGAACTCATCCCAAGCTCAGTAAAAAGAAAGAGACCATTTCATTTTCACTGAATAATGTACTAACAAAATGACCATTCAGATTTATTCGGATTACCGATAGCGATAAAACTATTTGGAACAAAGATTATAGTGGAGACGCCTTGGCTCTTTATGATTTTTTTTTCGTTATATGAACCAACATCTATTTCAGTTTTCCTCGGGATCCAGTACACTGTGCACAATGGAAAAATATTATTGCCCTAGCACGGCGAGAAGAATATTTTGATCCAAAAAATAACAATCTTGTTTGTTCGGCTCATTTTATGGACATAACAAAAAGAGGTCCGATCTTTATGAAACTTGTACAAGAATCCCTTGATTGAATGGAGGAGATAAGCCCAAAAATGTTTTTAATTTTCACAGGGTATCATTGTTTTGTCATAAATATAATTACACATGTCATTTTATTTCGTGTATGTACTGTTATTTTCTTTTTATTTGGATTCTCGGTAATGTATTCCCACGGGAATCAGGGCCGAGATAACTATATCTCGCGGGCGGAGTCACGGTGATCAGCTAGTAGCCAATAATTTCATATCCCAAAAATTAACCATAAGATAAAAATAAATTAATGATGCGCAGTTTTAGCAACTAATTCAGTCACTTGAAACACGGCTATCTTGTAGTAGACGTAGCGACATAGCGTTATGAAAATAGTAATGAAAGCGGAAGAACTTTGACACCCGCAAGAAGTTTGGCATTTATAATATTATAATTAGTTAAATTCATTAATTCCCTTTTTGTTATTCATACACTACAGTTACTTATTATGAAACTGACTCGAAAAAAAAAATCTTTCTCAGTCGTTAATTAGTTTTTCAGCTTATTTCGTCTAACATAAACAAGTAATTACAATTTATAAGATTATGGAATTTATTGTAGTCTTACATTAATTATTACGCCTACGTAGGTACATATCATGGAATCCTTAAAAGACTTTAACAAAATAAACCTACTCCATTGTTTCTATGTTCACGTAGTTCAAGTATAAGCTGCATAAGGTGAATTAGTCAGGCGGACAGATAGAAGCTACGTAATGCGATAAATTAGTGCAAACAAAAGTGAACACTATTCCGTTGAATCAAGGTTTAAATTTTAATATGAAATTTGTTTATATCTATGTATGCCTATGTATAATGTATAGGTCGACTCGGGACATTATTTTCTTGCGATTTGTTCTAGATCCTATGTCCGTTGTATTATAAGGTCTTTGGGCAGAGGCCATAAAAAAGAATTGAATTGATTGAAAATTGTCAGTGGTCGATGTCTGTACATCGAAGATATAATAGAGAAAGTGTTGTATGGGGGCTTTATGAACGCAATAGAACCCAAAACAATCGTTTTTAGAATTTTGTCTGTCTGTTTGTCTGAATGTTTGATCACGCTAATCTCAGAAACGGCTTAACCGATTTGAATGCGATTTTCAGTAATGCGTTGTGGTTTATTCAACTTAACATTTAAGGTTAGTTTTATTTCAATCGGTTCATAAATAAAAAAGTAACACGCAGGCGAAGCTGCGGACAACAGCTATACATAATAAATCAGTAACTGGTGATCAAGAAAACTAACACGCAGGTGGAGCTGCAGGCGACAGCTAGTTATTAATAAAACTGATTATTACTATGGTCAATATTTTTTTATCAATTACTCTTTAGAAATCGTTTAGGAACAGTTATGTCAAAAATGTATACTATGCTAACTAAATACTAAGAACGGGTTAAGAATTATCGTTGTCTTTTTTCTTAATCTAAAATCTATATGAATCATTAGAAAAATTGTCAAGTAGATAATTAGCTCAGAAAATAATAGTAACTTTTTTTTTAATTTTCATATTATGAAAATTTAAAATACTATAATAATATGTAGGTACTTAAGTACTTATTAATTTTTTTTTATGTTTCTTCCTATAATATGTTAAAGTCTTTACATCACCGCGTAAGACTATTTTTTATGTACTTCATAGGACTAAAGGTGAATACATACTTATCAGAGCCGAAGCAAACGAATTTTAGAATTCTGTATACTTAATGACATATTCTTCCTATTCTGTATACTTAATGACATATTCTTCCAATTCTGTATACTTAATGACATATTCTTCCAATTCTGTATACTTAATGACATATTCTTCCAATTCTGTATACTTAATGACATATTCTTCCAATTCTGTATACTTAATGACATAATTATAAAATTCGTTTCGTTTGGCGCGTTCGGTTTTGCTAAGTGTGCTTTCACCATAAATTGTATAAATTAATATCGTCTATAAATACAGACCTACAAAACTTCGTAACTACAAACAGCCATCTAAAAATATTAATAGATAATCGTAAACCAATGTCTAAAAATTACATTCACCACGTAGTGTTTGTCTATCTAAAATTCACTGGTTTCTAGCTATTAATACAGTACTACCAGCGCATATAACATGACATCGATGATTTCAACAATTACGGTACTATGTAAATTACGGTCACGTTACTAAAGTGTTTTAGTCACGTGACCGAAACTTTTTTCTTCTGATTTAAAAATAAAGGCACCACGAAAATTACTGTCGCTTGATCGAGTGTCGATTTAGTCACGTGACCGACTGACATACATTTGTTTCTTCAATCAACGCTGCCATGCTGATGCTGATAAAATTAATGCATCGGTAAACAATAATGACTAATTACTTAATAATAATAATAATTAATATTCATTTCACCTAAATAAAGATAGGTGAGTTGATAAAGAAGCTATATATTAATATATCGTCTTCATGCGGTTGGTAGGTTTCAATTAATTAAATATAGTTAGCCGATGCTAAAACTTTATCTGGAAGTACTAAAACTAAATTTGACACATGGAATGGAAGATAACAATATATTTAATTATGAGAAGTCAATTTCTTTAAATTCCACATCAAAATCAGTTCGTTTTCACTTTTTTTAAACTCCCGCCCTTTCTTCTATCTATTATCGTTCTTTGAAGGATAACCCCTCAACCGTCAATATTAAACTGTTGTAAAACAACACTAATTCATATATAACATACAATTTTAATAATATAGTAAATAATTGATATAGATAAATAATATAAATGCACAGTACGTGGGCCATTTAAGTCAATACCGACTATAATATCTAAGTAAAAAAAACCCCGATATCAAATCAAACAATTTTGATACGGAAGACTTGCAATTACTATAAATAAAATCACTTCAAAGACTGTCAATTGTAAAATAAATATTAGACAGATAAGTTGTAAAACAAAAGAAATATATAACAATTTATACCAAAACCATGTTAATGGCAGTATATTATTGTTTAGAATAATAATTCAACAATATGGAACAGTACAATAAATGTTATCACTAATTCTGAAATAGATACTTTAAGCTTTTAACCTATTTCTAGAAAGCATATCAGAGGCTGTATGAGCTACTACAAAAAAAAAACAAAGTTGACATTTTACGTTTTGTTTAACACTGCAGCGCCCCTAGCGGACATTGAGAGAAACAAGTGCTTAAAACAAAACGTAGAAAAACCGTGAAACAGCCCCCGTTCTTTACCGAATTAGTAAGTCATCTTTACTGTACCGTACCAATAATAATACATAAATGTAAACATACTTATTTACGTCAAAATTGGGCAATAATATTTGGCGTTTCATTAATAAACTAGGTCTAGTGTACTTCTTACATTTAAGTTATATAGACATGATGCGAGTCTATTAAATAAAAAACATACTTTAACAATGATACGGTTAAGTACCAGTTTGAGGAGGTTAAACAATGAGGAGTTTGCATAGTTATTTACTTACTTATAAATACGTCACTGAAAAGATTAATTAGTATGGATATGCATAGTTTAGGTTTCATTTTTTAGATCTCTCAGAGCTATAGAACTAAATAAGTACATACTTTTGGTTTATGATAAAATGTTGCACATAACTCCTCTTAGTCTAATCTCTATGGTCAAACAATAGACTTTGTCTGTGCCATAGACTAAGCGATCACTAAATCTGTACGACCTTCCTTCGGCGGGTGAATGCCAGTGCGTATTCGATGCCCCATACAAGGACACATGACATTATGAGAGCATTTTGTACGTGAATACACAATGCAAAACTGCCCGAGTAATCACGCACGTAACCTGGAAATTAGAAAAGAGTGTTTAATATTTGGTACTAATGGAGAAACAACTTTCTAATTTTTTTTGCAACATAAATCGCAAACACGAAATGCTTAGACTGGATTTGAGCCACTGTGAGTTCCTTATAGAAGGGATCGCGTTTTTGTGCAATTATATCTGACGTTGACTTAAGACTTATAAAGGCCGCTTTACAAACTGGGCCAAGGGGCTGGGACTTCGGTTAGGCCAAAATATCGGACCACTATTAATTTATTGATGTATTGATCATTTTGCATTGGCGTTTTGATGTGTGCTCGGAAAACCGACAACAGACGGTTGGCCGGCCAGTGTTGTCGTCGCCAACTGCTGTTGTACACATTGGGTTAATGTGAAAATGGCCATAAAATCTTGATGTGACCGTTTATACCCTATTTCACATAAAAAGCGTCCGATGACGTTTGATATCAGTTGTAATACTGGGGCTACACCCTCGCGTTGAATGTTACTCTGACTTCTTACGTCTGATTGCTACTCTAATGCAATGTAGCTAAGTCACTGTGCTTTCACCTGTGATTCAACACTGCATATAATGTGACGAGTATTGTGTAGCTGCGGCATGCCGTAAAGTCAAATACCAAGGCCGTATTCGAGAAGTTTATATAAAGCGCGTGACATCTTATCAGAGGCTTTAAATGCTCCGATTATGTCATATTTCACGCGCTATTAGCGCGAAAGCGAGCTCCTCGAACATAGTACAGTAGTCGGCAAACGTCACCGGACTCTTCTTAGGTGAAAAACATTATAGTTATTCAGTATTTTATATATATTAATTATAATTAAATATTCAAAATATTCTTACCAATCATCGGTCCTAAAGCGACAACAAACACGCCTTTGCTGACCATGTGTAAACCGAAGGCAGCTGGCAATTTCTCCAACGGGCAATACTCTGATATTGTTAACGTAAAGTTACTAAGACACATGCCTCTGAAGAAGCCACATATCGACAACCAAATCATCAAAGGCACCCATTCTGATTGCTCAGCTAATACTGAAAATATTTAATGTAATTGTTTAAAATCATGTATATTTGGACATTCTCACACGTCATCTAGCTAAAATTAAAATTAAGATAATATAAGCTTGTGCTATAGGATCTATCTAGACGGCTGATAAACATAACATATATATCTAAATACATAGAGAACACCCAAACTCCAAAACAAACATTTGTGGATCACACAAAAAATTGATTCAACCCGGGAATCGAGCCCAGGACCTGAGTGACGGCCGTCGCATACACATACCTCTGCGCCAACGAGGCAGTAAATTATTGATGTTATATATTTAAAGGAACTTGTCTGGCTTGGTTTTAAACTACTAAGATAATTTTAATAACTCAAGGTTGCCATGTTTTTAACGACTCCCGCGGCGTTTGCTGCAAGAAATATTTTGCTAGTTCCCAATTCCCATCGTAACTTATTCCCGGGATAAAAAAGTAGCCTAAGTTATACTTTATAACATCAGCTATCCGCCAGCGAAAGTCCCGTTGAAGTCGGTCCAGCAGTTTCAGAGATTAGCCGGAACAAGGAGACATAAAACATATTTTTTCTTTAACTTTTTATTACTTTCATAGGTATTATGTATTTAGAGAAAAGCTATTACTTTAAAATTACTAACAGACAATCATTTTTATTAATCTGTATGGATAATAAGTATTAAGATCCTACTTACCAGATCTAGTCACCGCTAAGAAGAAGGCGGATACAAAGAAAATCATTTTCTTTGATATAGTTGTCCTATCAAATATAGGTGGTAGGATCAACCGTACCAAAATATCAGTTATGGCCGTCATTGATAGACAAAATGCCGTGTCATTCATATTATAACCCAATCCTCTTATAAAGAACGGCGTTAACATCCTAAATTGAAGCTCTCCACTCCAAAACAAGGAGAGCCCTAATAAAAGGTTCAAAAATGACCAGTCTTTTAGTAAATCTAAGTCCATAAGTGATATAAACTTTTTTATAAAGCCTTTTTTCTGTTCAGCCACTTCAACTTTTTTTATTGGCTTCATTTGTATCGCGTCGTCGTCAACTGTCTGAAAAAAATGGTAGGAAATTTAATAACACTCTTACTTTAAATACTTACTTAGCTTAAACTTACTATAATACACTTGAATTAATAATCGGAATAGGATACATTTATTTACAATAAAAATTACAATATACATAATTATATACTAAAAATATTTACATTAAAAAATATCGTTTAAAAAATCCTCCGCGTCATTGCCCACTGAGAAGGTTCCCAGAATGCTGGCTGTGTTGCCACGTTGGATGGCGATACATATTCTTTGGGCCAGAAAATAGCCAGCCCTCTCTGGTCCAGAGAAGCATCGATTAAGCGTTTAGCAATGTCTTTATAAAGGCAGCGAGCACTCAGACTCCATGACTGGGGTCCGAGGTCCAACCCTAAACGGCTCAAATATGTAATCACCTGCTAGGTTAGCATATTTAAGCCGATTGTGGCCTTCAGCCGATGCAGCAGCAGCGCCGGCACATCCGGATGTGCTGGGAAGGTGTGAAGGTGCTAAGGTGTCAACGCATGTAGCGTCCCACACCAAAGGCCTTCCCATCTTCCACGGTAGCAACGTCATACCATCCGGTCTCTCTCTTGAATTTATACGAAATAATCCATTCTGACTAAGAGGAATAATATCCGGCTAATGGCCGAATACTGAAACGTCACTCAAATAAGCGGTACTCAAAAGTCACGTTTTTGTATGAAAAAGTTGAAGTTTAAGTGCTGTTCAAGCATTTAAACAGCTCCTAAACATTTGAGTGTCGTTTCAGTATTCCGTCGTAAGCAATCTAGTACTATTTGATACTAAATCAATAATAAGGCCACCAAGACGAGAAAAAAATTAATGTTAACAAAGATTTGGGGGTTTAAACTTTTTTAGTTGTTTAATTCCCTATTCTAATCGCCGTCGTCTGTATAAGACATATCATAGATTATTACTTTAGTTAGCTGGAAGAGTCCGGATTTATGACAGAACTATCTATTATAGTAATGTTGACAAATGGTTGACAACTATGGTACAAAATGATCACCTGTATCATGAAACACGCAACGACAGCTCTCGTCGACCAACTAACGTCATTATTGAGTACGAGTGATAAGAATAGAGATAATATTCGTCGCTATCGTAATGTAACTCAGTACGTTGGTCTTACTTAAGAATATTTCTTTATAATTTTAAAATTTTAAATGAACACTTACATCAAGATACAGTTGTAAATAACTGCCAGTGAAATCCATATTGGATATATTGGAAATCACTGAAACTTTCCTTTTTCTTGCAGCTTCACTCATGCTGCCACTAGATGTCACTCTTGGCATCGCCGCCACTGACGCAGCTGTTTGCAACCCTGGGTACAATCTACTCTTCTTATCTAATTCGAACTCGGGCAGGGGTTTATCACAAGTTTTCGCTCGAGGTAAACCTATCGTTCTAACTGACGGATGATTCATGTTTCCATGGGATCGTTGTTTGGTTATCTTTGGGATAGGATGTGCTACTAAGGGATTTATTTCAAATTTATCTTCGTTCTCTTCGTCACTTTCCATTATGCACTCCATTTCCTGGAACAGGTAAATTATAAACCAAAATAAAAATACTATTTGGATACTATTATACTATTTGGATAATTCATAAGGCAAATATATTCCTGTATAGATACCTAATAATCTATACAGGAGTATATTTGCCTTATGAATTATAGTCGTAGGTATTTTTGTCATTATCAAGTCAAAGTAATTAAATAGAGAATTTTAAATGAATTCATTCGGCTATTTTGGACATAACCCATTATAAATGTGCCCGGTGACGGCAATAGGCTTGCCCCCTATTACGTGAAACTAACAGTAATGGCAAATTGTGGGTGTGTAATACACCTCTGCCTACCCCTTCGGGGATATAGGCGTGATGTGTGTGTGTGTGTGTGTCTGTTCATACAGCGTGATATCATTATCGCGCAAAATAGCTAGTGGATTTTGATGAAATTGGATTCATAGACAACATGCGACCGTAGCGGAAGGGCCGTTTAAGGTTTCTTATTACGTATTTAAAAAATAGTTCCCGTGGACGAGTAGTATGTGAGTAGCGCGCTCAAACATACAAAGTTTTCAACCCAATTAGTTACCTATAGATTATAAATGTAAACAGTAAAATATTCACAGTATTTACATGTTCATGTATTGATTTCGATCCAGACAAAACCAGTTCAAATCAGTTTCTAGTCTAAGCAACACTAGCTTAATCACGACCTCTTTTGTATTCAATGTTTGTTTTTTTTGGTATCTTATACCAAAACAGATTATTTACATAGCATTGTACCAATGGTTCGCTGATGTAAGATTTATTTTTAAATCACTGCACTAGTATTTTTCTCTTGCGTTGTTTACTTTTATAAGTAGAGCAAAACACAGACGTAGATAATAGAGGTGTTTGTTTCACACAAATTAAATAGGGAATATTTAGAAGATTCCCAAATTAATAAATGTAAAAAAGGACCACGAAATCATCGTTCTGCACAATTTAAAACTAATTTTGCTTTGAGATGACATTAAACAAGTTAAAAATATGGCAAAAATTTGCCATCAGAGTTTTCGAAGGTTTTTTCATAAAATATAAAAAATATCACATTACATGAAGTTCAACATCATTTTAGAGGTCTTTGACCATGCTGAGTTGATTGCAGCTGGTCTTGAGTCTCTAGCTCTTACCGTTCTCGAGTTGAAAGTTGTTTACGGACGGACGGACATTACTGTTGTATAAGAGATATTCGTTTCGAAAACTCTAAAAGAACCACAATAGGTAAGTATCTCAAATCGAGTTTACTCCAAAATTAATCCGAGATCAAGAGTAAGCTTCCCGGCGAAAGTGAGTATGTGAATTTAAATACTATGAATAAGATTTGTAAATTATAATTTCAGTTACTTACTTAGACGCAGATACAGAGACGCCCGGCAACGGACTTAGGAGCGGGAATTAAAAAAACGTTACTTATGATTTAGCGGAAGAAAAAATCTCTTTAATTAGTATATTAATCACAGTCCACAAATAAGCTAGGTACCTTATTCGTTATAAAACGTACATACCTACCAATCAGGTAAATTTAAAGTAATATTTTAAGAAATATATTCCAACCTATCATTTCGTTCGTTTCTAGACAATCTCAGTGTTACTCATTTTACTCGTATCATTTTTTTTAAGAAACAATAGAAATAATTTAGCTAAATTACATAACAATTTCGCAATATATATTACACAACATTAACTATTTTATGTAGGTCTAGTTACTACTTGCGTCATATGTCACGGCTTCACACGAAGCCATACTTATAAGACGCAGTTACAACTAGCTTAAAGAAACGTACACAACCAGAATTCTAATATTTATTCTATTAATTTGCACTTTTATTCTATTTCGATATTGACTTTGTAAATGAATATAATTTACAGTTGTCAGTCTACATTTGGGTATTAGTTTTGTGATAAGTGTTTAGTCTATAAAGTATCTAATAAATTAGTTGCTATGTACAGTAAAGTGATAGTAATATTTACCTTGACAGTTTGCATTTCGCAATCAACAGGCACTTCTATAAGATGTCTCTTCACAGGCTGGAGTAAACAAGATCCAAGTATCGCATGGAAGGCTAACGCGCCCAGTATAACAACGGCCCATCTGAAGCCAAACTCGCTAAGTAATAAGTTGACTAGTTGGGGCATAACCATTAGCCCGAAACCTGTGCCGGCCATGGATAGACCCACGGCTTGACCTCGCTTCTTAGAGAAATAATGATTTAATGATACGAAGGACGATGAAGATGCGAGGCCTACGCCGAAACCTGTAATGAAAATTACAAAGCTGAACTATATTACAAATCCACCTTCCATTTAAGTTGACTAATAAATAATAGGAAATAACCAAGTCTTATTCTGAATATTCTTTATTTTGCATCGTGGGAGCTAAGTGTCTTTCTTTAATATATGATGGCAATTACTTGTCATCACGTGATCCGTATTTTTGTTTTCTACTTTATTTAAAAAAATTACTAAACTTAAACTTTAGATAATTAACGATAGTTGCCCAAAGTTTGTAACTTTAGCCATTTTCTGAAACGAAACTAAGAAAATTGTAAAGGCCTTCTTATTTTATAGTAGGTTTCAAAATCAACCTAGACTGAGTTTAGAGAGCTGAACTTAGAATTTGATTAAATTGAAGCGTATGCTTTGTTGAATGAATATTAGATTACACAGTTGTCTAAACACATTAGGATAATAACTTACGCTTTCTGACTCATATAAATACAAGTAGTAACTATATAATACGTTGCAACCATTAGACACTGAAAAGGTTTCCAAACGTTGGCTGAGTCTGAATCAATTTTACTTTAAGTGCAGTTCAATTTATTTTTCTCCTACTTGGTTAATATTATCGGCAGCTATGCTTGCTTTTATCATCCGTTCTATGAACTTTACTCATTACGGGTTCGTCTTACTCACAATTTAGCTCATACTTTGCTCTTGTATGATTCTTAGAAGTATCTATTATTTTTAAACACAAAGAAAAATACTGGAATCAAGCGTTACCTGGCGAAAGTCCATGATAAAACAATAGTAAATATGTTTAATTTTCAAAAATAATAGCAAAAATTTCGCTCCAAACAAACGTTATAAACGTCGACATATGTTTCACCTCTACACGAGGCATTATCAAGACTGTCTCAAAGAGAACAGCTGTGCTGTTCTCTGTTCATATTTACCATTGTTTAACAAAGAAAAATGTCTTGAAGACAAATAGTATCGGGGATTATTTTCGCTTTTATTGCGTATCTGCAATGATCGAAGACAGCAGACATACGAAATAAAATATTTACCGTGATGAAGGTAGGTAGGTATATCATTGCAAAAACTTTTAAAAGACAATCAGTCTCAAAAGTATAAAACTTATCAACAATGAAGCGAACACAACATTCAACAATGTTTGTAGTTCACTGACCTTTGTGTTATTTTTTTAAATTTAGCATTTGTGCTATACATAATATGTACGTACAGTGTCATTGTACCTATGATTTTATAGAATATTATTGCATTGTACACTTTAATTACAATGTAAAAATGAGTCAAACTAGGCGAAAGTATGTAGAACAAAAATGATAGGTGTCGCTTCACGGAAAATATTGAAGTTCAGACGCAGTTCAGATCATACAACTAGAACTAAATCTGGGTTGAGAAAAGGCTCGGTGAATGATGATGACGAATGAGATTGACTATCACTTATCACTCAGTTATCACTTGATAACTCTCATAGCATATACGCTCTAAAGATTTGTTTAGTTTGAAACTAGATGGCGTTTGTTAAATTGTACTAACACTTAATTTTTTTATTAGACCTTTAGGACATATTTTTATAAGGGAATTACTTATCATCTGAATCAAGAGGGCAAGGCATAGGTATAATTATTTTAAATATTGCAGACGCCTATACTGGGTGTTACATAAGGGTTATATCAAGCCGAAGACACCTCCATCAGCTGATCGTCCAGAACCCCGCGCCGCCGCCAAAGGCATTGTACGTACCACGCGCTCATTGTCTATTAGTAGGTAAGTCAAGCACTTCTGTTGGGACACGTTTGGTTTGATTTGAAATAACGCATATTTAACTTTTTTTATGAACTTTTTTTCTTGTTTGGTGGTTGACACATATCGAAAGGGGTTCTGGACGACCAGCTGATGGGGGTGTATTCAGGTTCATATAACCCTTATGTAACACCCTGCATAATAGCTTCAAATATTTGTTTATACTATTTTATGTAACTAGCAAACGCCCGCGGCTCCGCTCGCTTGACAAATTATACGAGTATACACAAAAAACTTCCTCGAGAACCACTCTATCCACTGGTGAACCACATCAAAATCCGTAGCGTAGTTTTAAAGATCTAAGCATACATACGGACGGAAGCGACTTTGTTTTATAATATGTAGTGAAGTGATAGTGATGTAGTGAAGTGATGATACAGTAAACAAACGCGTAACTTAATAGCAGTAATTGCACAATAGTGGTCGTCAAAAAGGAAGTTTTAATCAAAGGCAATTATGAATAGGTATGCATTAATTAAACAGTGTAAGTAAATAGTACATTTTATGACAAGGTAGTAAAATAATATATTGTTCACGAAGGCGCTATTTTGAATCCAGAGCGAAGCGAAGGATTCTAGAGTAGAATCCTAAGCGTAGCGAGGGATTCAAAGTAAGTACGTCAAATAAGAAAAAATAATTTTACTCTCGAGGCTTAAACATTACTTTTCATCGCCTTCTATAAAAAAAAAGCAATAAAAAAATTCGCGCGTTTTGTGTTTTTTTCGGTTATAATCCAACCGAAAAAAACATATACACATATGAAAGACTAATGTTCCAAATTCAAATCTCATCATTGCCCGCTAAAAGTCTCTGAACAAAAAAGAGGTACTTTAGGTGAACTTATGTAGCAACAAAACGCCACTTTTTTAATAGAAGTGATAAAAACAATATTGTACAATTGACTCACGACGGGATTGATACTCATGAAATTGTGACTTAAAATGCACGAATAATACTTGTTAGGCCATTACAGATGCTGCTCCGCTCCATCCCATAATAAGAAATAAGATATGATTTTGTGAGTGTGTGGGTTTAAAAATATCACACTTACCTCCTAAAATACTATAGGTTGCTATAATATGACCCATGCTGTTCGCCGGCGCGGTAAACAGTAAACCCAAAGCACATATTGTTGAACCCACAAAACAAACTTTTCTATAAGAAAAGGTTTTTATCACAGGACCCACGAAGAAGCCAGAAAAATTGACCACTGAGTCTAGAGTACTGGCTATGACAGAAGCACCCGTAGTGTGGACACCAAGATCATCCAGCAAGTCTTTGAAAAGAAGACCAAATGATGGTTCTAAGGAGCGCGTCGAAAACTGAAACAAAATAGAAATTTATTAATTAATTTAAATATTAAAGCCCCGACAGAAATGAAACTTTAAAAATACCGTCCAAGTAATAGTCAGATCAATCGTTTTAAGTGGGCGCTCAAAAGATTGTTGACTGAGAAGTGCTACTATAGTATTAAGGATTTTCTCGAGGACATGACCCTGTAGGATTGACTTTTGTTTGTAACGGGATGACTAATGTATAATATAGATGTGATGACTTGAAGTTAAATAATAATTTGTACACCACTCAATGGTAAAACATGTTGTGTCCAATCGAAGTTTAAGACCTATATAATAAGCACTTGACTATGTATATTATATGTACACATGTTTTAGCAAATAAATATTATCTTATCTTATCTTATCTTATCGGACCAGTAGCTTTTATTGAGATCCCTTCATCACCAAGGAAGTAAGCTAATGATCTTATAGCTAACAACTATCTCGATCAAATCAGCTTTCGCACAATAAATAGTATATCCGTTCGGCTATAGCAGCCGACCGGGACCCATTTCGATGCGGATTACGGCCCGGATTCGGATATTTGCGGCTGATCAGGAGCAGATACACAGGTTTAACTCAACACTCCTCGTTTTCCATAGGGGGTTAGCGAGCATTAGGTTTGCTACTATTGTTACATAAACGCATCGATTTAGCACATTTATAAATTGACCTCTAAATCCTTTCATTGTTTACAGTTTTATTACCATGACCTCATTTTTCTTTTGTTGTTGACATGATTTATGCGGACTTTTAAGAAGATTTAGACTACCTTGTTGTTATGTTCCTATGTTCGTGTCAATATAATTAACTATACTTAAATAGATAGTACCTAACAAGAGGAAAAGCAATAATGAAGAAACCTTAGTTTCATTGAGTCGTTATCAACTTGAATATTGGCAATACCGAATTAAGGTAAATTCTTTTTAAGATTCTTTCGGTCCGGATTAAAATTCCGAAGGATACATTATAATCTTGAATGTATGCCACATTACCACAAAAAATGCAACCATCTTTAACCTACTCATTTATAAATCTTACTGAACTCAACTCGCCATTCTCGTGATTTATAATTTTAGCAAATCATTTCGTTTAAGGTAAGTAAATATAACCTTAATTATTTATCAAGTCCCCAGACAAAACAAAACGACTGTCCTGTTAGGCCTATGATTAAATTCCTATTATCAAAGGTTGTCAACTGATAAAAAGCAATAACATTCAAAACAAACAACTGGTTTATAAATCAACAACGCTGTAGTTAGCAATTAAGCAGCAGCTCACAGCCTTGGCACAGAAGATTTTCGATTGACATTACTTGGAAAATAGGGAAGCTTATTATAAGTAGAAAGTGCAAGCTGCAGTTTTCTCATAAAGAATAAGGATGTATGAACATTGGACGTGGCAGTTGGCGTTAAGGGATTGCTCTGACACATATCGAGTAGTCTTTTTTTATATCAGATCGTCAAATTTTACGCCGCCTGTCTGATGGAAAGCCGTTGCGACGTCTGGTGATTGTGGGTGACTCTCACAATACGCAATATGTACTATTAAGAGTGCCCCTCAATTTGGTGACCTAGTGATGTACCTCTTCACGCTCCGCTTGAAGAACCTTGGGTAGTAAGTAGAAGGAAATACGTGCGCGGGCAGGGCGTTCCAGGCCTCGATCGTTCTACAGAAGAAAGATCTCTTGAAACGCTCAGTTCTGGCGAAGATTCTATCTACAGTATACGGGTGGCATCTCCGCCCGGCACGTGTTGTACGGGATCTAAAGTATTCAATCTTCTCCTTCACATGCAGAATGACCGTAGAGTCCCTATCAAGTAATATCATAAAGTTCTCATATAACAGCAAGAGACTAGTCCCCTATTACATGGGATCAATGAAAGACCCACTCATTGACAATACGATTTCGACCTTACATATGTTTGATCAGAAACTCAAATACTTATCCTATAAGTTGTGAATACATTTAAATACACAATAATCAAATGTAAACAAGACAGATAGGCGCAATGTAGATAAGAGTACAGGTACTTATGTTCAAAGAGTTCAAGGCAACACAGCCGTAGCGTGCTTCATTCCAATTCATACACTCCTTCACGCAACAAGAAGTCAGCCTTGAACAGATAATCTGTTGATTATTCAACGATGAACAATAAGAAGAGTCCTATTTAATTTCCTCATATCCCGATTTCTAAGATAAAACAGACTTCACATTGATTAAAATACAACTTTCCTTATTTCAGCATGTTATCACTTCCGAGAATTCCTGTCAAGTCGGTATCAAATATTTGAGTTAGTTGTAACTCAAGGTAGTAGAGTACAGATTAGAGAGGAAGGAACTATTCCTAATCTGTGGTAGTACGGCCAATAGGGCTATAGACAGGATCCACATTAGGCTTGGTTTTAGACAGACACTGTCCGTCTTAAAATCAACCGTTTTCATCACCCATCGAAAGTTACATCAAAATGAGAAGTATCTGACATCTATCTGTCTGTATATCTTCTTCTTTCAAACTTTTCGTTATTCGTCATAATAAAGAATTGGGTTAAGACGGCGCACTTCAAAAATTCACACTATAGGTATCGTAGTATGTATACTCGTAACATAATTATCGATTTTTTGATTTTTTTATTTATTAAGCATACATTATTTTTATAGACCTAATACAGCAATGTGGCAATTAATCCATCCCACTTGTAGAATATATACGAATAATGATAGAGAGCTGAATTACCTAATATAACTCTTTGCTCTAACAAATAAGTGGTGCCCATTAAATTAATTGTACACGAGTCTTTTGAACTTATGAGTCGTGTGACAGCAGAACATGTGACTAGTTAAGTAATCGTAATTATTATGCCGTAAGGTCGAGACGCCTCGAACCACGATCGTCATATCGAGATCTTGTCACGTACGGACATTATGCGTGTACAATGCAAAGTACTACGGATTTGGTACTTACCTAATCAATTCTGTATTCATACAATAACAAACCGAAGGCTTACGGAAAAGTACCCTAAAACCAAGACTTATGAGACTGTATGTTTGACTGTCCTCTAATGTTCTAAGTTGACATTTAAAGTTAACGCCTTGATTTTCCTTATACGGGTATAAGAAATAAAGCGAAGGACCTGTAACATTATTTCAAAGACGATTATTTTCTTGAACGATATTTAATTTTAAGTATACTCATAGTTTTGTCTATCTAAAATATTAAGGGAGTTGCATGAATTTCACAAAGGCAACCA
This sequence comes from Nudaria mundana, assembly GCA_963556515.1. Lineage (NCBI taxonomy): Eukaryota > Metazoa > Arthropoda > Insecta > Lepidoptera > Erebidae > Nudaria > Nudaria mundana. Next base: position 8,051,780 of record OY748288.1, on the reverse strand, counting down.
GAAGAACTTAAAAGAAAGTAAATACAGCAAAGTGACATGTGTGTTATTCTGCCATGTGTGAATGTAGGTAACCATTTTATTTATTTACTAGCTGTTGCCCGTAGCTCCGCCTGCTTGTTACTTTAGATCTACATAACTTTTTTATTTATGAACCGATTGAAAACCAAACCTTAAATGTTAAGTTGAATACACCACAACGCATTACTGAAAACCGCAAATTCAAATCAAAAAGTCCAATCGGTTAAGCCGTTTTATATTTTCAATGTACAGAATTTTCACTTCTACAGATTTATTATAAGTATAGAATAGAATAGATATACGAGGGTGGATTGAAAAGTAGTCGGCCTAAAATTTAGTTCTAAAAATCAAATCTACCCACATTATTTAGTTCAGTTCAGACCTGTTAATTGTGTGAAGTTTGAAACGTGTGCGATAATTAGTTTTAATTTTATAAATTTATTAACAAAGCAATCTGACATCTTTTCCGCAAATGGAGCAAATCGAGCAGCGTGCCGTCATTAAGTACCTCCATAAGAAGGGGCTGTCATCAAAAGTCATCCATGATGATATGGTCAGTACATTAGGGGTTTGCGCTCTTTCATATTCATCCGTCAGAAAATGGATAGCAGAATTCAAGCGTGGTAGAGAGAGTGTGAAAGACGAACCCCGCTCTGGAAGGCCTTCGACAAGTATTTTTTTAACATTTTCGTCAGTAGTGGACACTACTGACGAAAATGTTAAAAAAATACTTGACTTAATTATGGGAGACCGCAGATTGAAAATTAGAGAGATGGCCGAGATTATAGGCATCTCTTATGAACGTACTCAAAACATAATAGTCAACGTGTTGGGTTTCCACAAGGTGTCTGCGAGGTGGGTTCCGCGACTGCTTCCAGTTGAGCAAAAAAGGATGCGATTGACTATTGCACGCGACTGTTTGGAGTTATTTGAAGCTGATGAATGTGATTTTTTGAATCGTTTTGTTACTATGGACGAAACATGGATTCATTACTGTCATAGATAACCTCCTATTACTGTACACCGGAAACAAAACAACAATCAAAACAGTGGAAAAGACCTGGTTCACCACCCCACAAAAAGACTAAGTCGATTTTGTCGGCAAGTAAGGTGATGGCTTCAGTATTCTGGGACTCGAAGGGTGTGATTATGGTTGATTATCTTGACAGGGGTCAGACTATAAACTCTGATTATTACTGCACCTTACTACGTCGTTTACGAGAGGAAATAAAAGAAAAACGTCCAGGAATGATCAGAAGAAAAGTCCTGTTTCATCAAGATAACGCTCGTGTTTACACTACTGTCCAAACAATGGCACACAAATGTGGCTTTGAACTGTTATCGCATCCATCTTATTGACCTGATCTGGCACCGTCAGACTTTTTTCTGTTTCCTAACCTAAAAAAGCACTTGGGAGGTCAAAGATTTTTGACAAATGACGAGGTCAAAGCAGCAGTAGACGCATATTTTGATTCTAAGGAAGAATCATTTTTTTTTCAACGGGCTAAATGCTTGGAAGGGAAGATGGCAAAAGTGCATTAAACTTGATGGTGATTACGTTGAAAAGTAAAAATATATTTCATTTATTATGTATTTATTTTCTTGGTTAGGCCGATTACTTTTCAATCCACCCTCGTAGATTTGTAGTAAACAACGTACCTATGAGTCATTATGTGTTATGTATGTAAATAAGTAATTATAGGAAACAAAAGAGATTATATGCAGAGTCTACAGACATAAAAAATATATTTATAAATAAATAAATATAAATAAATATGTAAGGACAATTCACACACAACGCCATCTAGTCTCAAACTAAGCAGAGTTTGTGATATGAGTACTAGATAAACTGATATAAATACTTATATACGTTTTTTTTGTAAATACATACACATTATACATAGGAAACATCCAGACTTCGGTACAGAACGTATGTGTCATCATACAAAGCTTGTCCCGACCGGAATCGAACCCGAGACTCCGGCGTCGAAAGCGGATACACTATATACCGACCAAGCCACCGAAGCAGTCGATTTAAACATGTTGTAATTGTTACAAAGCAAACCTTTTACAGACTATCGGAACAGATTAATATCATCAAATACAGTGAACGCAGCCCATTTGGCGTCCACAACTGGGCATACGCCTTCCCCAAAGAGGGGGGAATACAGACTACATACCACCCTGGCCAGACGGGTTGGTATATGGTTTTGTGTCTCCTTCTCTTCAAGTACAGTGTATATCACAAACACACATAAAATTACGTATTTTTCCATTTTAATTCGCCCATTTTTCGCCTGTCCTTTTGTGGACTTCTAGGTCCCACGTATTAGTGGGCGTGCCTATTGCCGTTATCTGGCACTTTTGGATAATTTGCCCATATATTTGAGATATATATTTGAGATGTTGATGTCCCTAAGCACAAAGTGTACTATGAAGTCTCAATAATTGTAATACACTTCACAGTTCTTGAATTGATTGAACGAAAAGCATTGCAAAGCATGTCATCGTGTAAGTAACAATATTCTTTAAGTGAATTTCACTAATGTTAAATAAACATACTTATGTACGTAGGTCACACTATAAGTTTTGCGTAACTTAAAAAAACAACATGTTAAAACCAAAATATTATGTTTATTGCTTTTCAAAATACTCTCCTTTACATTTTAAACATTTATTCACGCGATCGAACCATTTTTTAAAACAGGAGGACCACAGATCTGAAGGCATGTTTTCTACGTGCTGATCGAACGCTATCACTGCCTCTTCTGAGTTTGTAAAAGTGAAACCTCTCATCAAATCTTTGATTTTGGGGAAAATACAGAAATCATAGGGTGCTAGGTCGGGGCTAGCGCAGGATGGATGACGAGTTGTACTTTTTCGGAAGCTAAAAATGACTTTGTTTTGTTGGTCGTGTCTGAAGAAGCGTTGTCATGATGTAGGAGAACGCGGCTTTTGAGTCGTCTTTCGCGAACTTTTTCTAACACCCTGGGTAAACAAACGGTAGAATACCACTCGGAATTAACACTCTTATGATCTTCAAGTGGAATTGTACAGATGGGACCCGTAGCTGAGAAAAAAACACGATCTTATTTTACCAACGTTTCTCGCCTGCCTCACTTTTGTTGGCTTGTTCTCATTTTCAAACACCCATTCACAAGATTGCTGTTTTTTTTCGGGTTCAAACCAATAAATCCACGTTTCGTCTCCTGTGACAATGTCATAAACAGCAATAGAATGTCCGTGGTCATACTTCAGTAGTATCTGTGAGCACCATTCCACGCCAGCCCGCTTCTGCTCCGCTGTCAGTTCATGAGGGATCCAACGACAACAAAGCTTCCGACCTTTCAACTCTTTTTATTACTAAGAAGGTTGCAATGTTTAAAAAAATATAACATTCGAAATTCAAATAGTTCCGATTAGCTAGAAGTGCAAAACTTTTAGTGTGCCCATGTACCATAATTATTAAATTAATATGTATACATATGTATTTAGCTGAATTTGACATTAAGTATATTTGAAAATTTTAATAGGGTGTTAACTACGATTAAATTACTCTGATGATTATTAAACTTGACCTAACTTGCTGACATAAACTTGACTTTGTAGAATTATAATTTGACATAATAGCCATTGACATTTATATCTAATAATATTGCATAATTTTAATTTTTTCATTGTTTTTTTGCTTGTATTTTTGACATTCTTAATATTTTTGATATTTTTGTCATTGTAACTAAAATTTGCATGTCTATTCTACGCTATAAAGCAGCGCACTATAAAACGTTTTGGACACTACTACACCTGTTTTATGCAAATAAATGATTACTTACTTACTTACTTACTATAATTAATTCGTCGTGAATTTCTTATACTTATTTCTTCATTACACGGTATTGTACGGTAACAAAGTCATACGATGTTAAAATGTATTCACGTACAGCCCAAAACCACCAGAACTCTGACTATGCTATTATCTGTGCTATAGGTTACTTTATCCGTATTTATCGTATTTCGTAATTTTGTAAAGCAATTATTTGGTTTTCATAACGCTTAAAATCAATTAGCATAATCTTATTGCATCTGATATCGGAACAAATTATTTTCTGATAAAAATACTGACATTAATTGGCTGTGCCATAGAGGTTGGCACGTAAGATTTTGTTGCCTTTCATTAAGATTTCATCGCAAGGCAGAACTGGTTTCAATTTTTTTTCATAATTACAATAATGCTGCTACTTTTTATTAAATTCATTCGGCCATTTTGGACATACTTAACCCATTATATGTGTGCCCGGTGACGCCAATAGGCTTGCCACCTATTACGTGGGACTTAAAACACTGGCAAATTGTGGGTGTGTAATTCACCTCTGCCTACCCCTTCGGGGATTTAGGCGTGATATGTATATGTATGTGTAAAAACACGAAGGCATAAAAACATCACACGAAATACGAAAGTGTTAGACATCTTTAAAATCTTTACTCCTGTCTACCTTCACACATCTGGTAAGTATAACTATAGAGATACCTAAATATTAGTATCTCAAAACTAAGAGTAGTTACCTACAAATCTGTCTTGATCATATTTATGTATTAACCGATTTCCCAAAAACGAGGAGGTTCTGAATTCGATTGTATTTTTTTACTGTACGTTCATTGGGCTATTTCCTATCTGGACACGAGCGGTTTGAACTGCTGAAAATCTAAATTCGATTGTATTTTTTTACTGTACGTTCATTGGGTTATTTCCTATCTGGACACGAGTGGTTTGTGCTGCTGAAAATCTAAATTAGTACCTCTACTCTCTATATCTCATTATTATCATCTGGAAACGCATTGATTTTTACGCTTATTCAAATGGTGAACTTAAATAAATCACTTTTAAGTTTTCGTCAAATGTCCATTTGACGAAAACTTTAAACACAGGTTTTTTTTTCAAAAAGGGTGCACTCTGAGTTGTTGTTATTATTCCATCCAGCTTTTATAAAGGTATAAAGGTACTTACATTAACTAAACTGACTCCAAGGCACACCATCCACGCCCAGCCTCCATCTGGAGCTACCTTCTTGGTGGCAATGGCGGGCTTCTTCTTGACGTCCAGGCCTTTACTCTTCTCCACAGTCATTTTCAGCCTTTGTCACCTTGTCTATAACAAAAAATCTAGGTTTAATTTATTCAATTCCATTTAACATAACGTCTTATTATACGAGTATAGTAACCTACAGTATTCATTAGAAAACAAATAAAGGTCGCAATTATTTGACAGTATTTAACACATGTGTTTACATTTTGTACGTGCCTCTGTTTAGGTAGCGTAGCTATGTACATTCATCTATTTCATTATAATAACACTTTTTATTTACTCGATTGCAACTTTACATAGTAGTTAACGCTATACCACAGAATAGGAAATAGCACTACTCAGATTACAAAACAAAAGGTTTTATCCGAGATCATATAGAATTTGTTGATTATTTAGATCTAGGTATAGTCTCCATTAAGTGCAATTGGTGCAATGCATCAGTACAGAATAGGTTAGCAATGGTGAGATTCTCTCGTAGTACCTACTTACTAATTAAAAACTATAATTACCTACAATAAACAAAGAAAACTAAACAAAACAATTTGATAATAGGGGACACACGCTAACCTAGTGTGTGATTGTTATAAGATTATTCTTTTATAAACTTATCAATGTTTCTCAATCACAGTTCAATAAAACAATGTTTTTTATCACAATCAGTAGTGTAATGTTTAGTTGATGATGTTGCGTAATGTTTATGAGAGCAATCGCCGTATGTCGAGTTATCAGCGATAGCATTTTGTTTTGATTCCATCAGACCGCCAGGGAATATAACAAAGAACATTACATTAAATTTGACACATGAGGAGCATGCCACGTTCCCAGCACGTGGCAGATGACCCACAACTACATCGGCTCATACAAGCCAGTCACATGATGAACGCATGAACGAATACAAAAAATAATACGAGTAGTTCGCTATTTAACTCGAAGTACCTTATCAATTGTATTGCTCAATGTACCAATCATTGGATTTTTTATGGATATTATTTCGTTCAGTTTTTTGTGCTGAACTGCGGTCAGTGACCCTGGTGATCAGAATAAGTGGTAGAGATCGATTCGGATTAGAGATCACTTTTTCTCAGATAGGTTCAATTTATTTATTAATCGACTCCGGGCGTGTACTATTATAATATAATGTTCACGTTCGGTGCTCCAGGAAGATAATGGGTCAATTTTCATATTTTTTGTTCAAAATCATTAGTAGGTACTTAACTAAAACTTGGACGTATGTAGGGTTTAATCCACTCTCGACCCCTCGACCCCTAAACAAAGATTTCTTTATTTGTTTCCTCTCGACCCGTAAACCTATCTCGTCCACTCTCAACCCCTAATATGATATTTATCTAAAATTAATATTTTGGTATAGTCATGTACATACTATACAACAAGTTAAAAATATGGCAAAGTTTGCCATATATTTTAGAGATTTCGAAAGTTTTTTTTCATAAAATCTAAATAATGTCACATGACAAAGTTCAACATCATTTTAGAGGTCTTTGACCATGCTAAATTGATTGCAGCTGGCCTGAGTCTCTAACTATTACCGTTCTCGATTTGACCTTGAGATCAGAGGTCAAAGGTCAAGTTCGTTTTGGAGGTCTTTGACCATGGTGAGTTAATTGCAGCTGGTCTTTAGTCTCCCACTATTAGCATTCTCGATTTGACCTCGTTTTGACCTTGAGATCAGAGGTCAAAGGTCAAGTTCATTTTAGGGGGGGTTTGCACTTCTTTTTGGCAATAGACACAGTATGGCCACGTCAAGGTGCGGTAACTTAAAAAAAGGTCTATGATTATTGCAAATGATTGTGGCACTTCGCCGGCCGCTGCCGAGGCACGCTCGCTTCGCTCGCTCGGCTCGTGCGTTGTCTTTCATGTTCTAACATAACCTAAACCTCACTGAAGTTTTCCAAATATTGTGTATTAATTTGACCCATGCCATATCTATTACAAGATTGATTAATAAACGAAGCATTTGTCAATTAATACGTTTTATCAAACGTTTTTAGACCAATAGTAGTTTTTTCTGATAACTCAGTTGTTAAATGTTCATTAAGTAATATAATAATTTATAAAATGTAAATTTAAGTGTTGATCATTTGGAAAAGTAAGTCATTTGTAAAACGATTAGTACACAAAGTCCAAGTTAAAGGGTTCTGGAGTTACATTGTCTGAGTTCATAACTAGGACTCGGCATATGGTCTTCATGGCTGCAAGGGAGCGGTTTGGCGTCTCTAGATCCTGGACGCAAGAAGGTCATGTATATGTCAGTGACCTCGACGGGAAGAGACGTCGTATCGTATCGCTTGATGATCTCGGTGCACCACTGGATGAGGAAGTGCAGCAAGTCGCACCCTCTCCTAAAGCTGCGGGTACCGTTGTAACGGCAAGACCCCAACGCGCCGCGAAGAACAAAAAATAGCATCCTTTTCCATTGAGGTACTAATGTAGGTACTAAGTTTACGTTCATCCTTTTCTGGTTTAGTTAGGCTGATATTGGTTCATTGTATCCAGGTATCTACTTTGTTTCTTGTATTTGTAACTTATCTAAATCTATTGTACCCTATTCTGAAGTAACTGTCCCTATTTTAAGTACTTAGCTTATTTTTATTTGATTACCTACCCATAGTTACATAAATTATGATTGATGCGTTCCGTTCTACCTTCTACATTAGTAATGTAACTATCGTGGTAAGGTAACATAGGTTGTTTGTTTGTGCCATTTGGCTGTATTAATAGGTACCTGGTTTTAATATTTTAATATTGTACTTATATTATTCCCTTAATACTTTTATTGTGAATGTGTTGTTTCTTTTGTTTGTATTACAGTGATAAGGATAACACAACCGGCGGGTGGAACTAATATTGAATTAGATACTTCCGTGAACAATTTTAAGTATTAAATAATAATATTTACTTATTCTTATAGGTATTTATGTAAATATATAAAAAGGTATATATATATATATATATATATATATACACTTCTATGTCTGTTTTAGGTTTAAACTATGGCAGTAGCGATGACGAAAGCTTTATCTCAGCTAGTAGTATGGCTGACAGTTTTACGAGCATACCTTCTTTGGCTGACAGTTTAGAGACCCAGTTCTCCGACGTACCCAAGAATTTTAATGTAGTCCATATCAATGCACAGAGTATTTCGGCTCATTTCCCTGAGATGTTGACTACCTTTGACAACAAGTATATCCATGCTATCCTAGTTTCGGAGTCATGGCTTAAACCTTGTATACCCACTATGTCTTACACGCTGCCTGGTTTCAACTTGATCAGAAACGATCGTACAAGCCCGGCCTGTGGTGGTGTTGCCATTTATCTGCGATGCAATATACCGTACAGTATACTAGATCTTAATCCGCAGCCACCGCCATCCAATGGGGGCGAACATCTGTTTCTTGAGATTGAGTTGTGCCACTGCAGGGTTCTGCTTGGCGTGTACTATTGTCCTTCCTCTAAAATTAACTACTTTTCCTCTTTCGAAAGCATCCTTGAACGTCTTACGCCTTCCTATGACCATAGTATTATAATGGGTGACTTTAACACTTGCCTGTTAAAGAATGACTCCCGCTCCTCGTCCTTTTCTAATATAATTCAATCCTGTAATATGTCTATCCTTCCTTTAAATGCTACTCATCACGTCCCTAACCGTATCCCGTCTCTTCTTGATCTTATCGTAGTTTCCTCTACTGACCTCGTCTCTAAGCACGGACAATACCCGGCTGATGATTTCTCCTACCATGACCTTCTGTTCCTATCCTACAAGCTCCGTCCTCCAAAACCTAAATCCAAAACTTTGATGCAGCGTAATTTTGGTGGTATGAACCTTGATGATCTACGCGAGGACGCCAGAATAATTGACTGGTCGTCGCTAATGGCAGTTGACTGCATTGATGAAAAGGTTAAGATTTTTACAAATAACCTAATTAGCCTGTACGACGTACATGCACCTGTCCGCGCAGTAAAAATTCGGCATCTTCCAGCCCCTTGGCTAACAGCAGAGATAAAGGCCCTTATTTCTAAAAAAGCGGCAGTTAAATGCAGGTTTAAATATCGTCCTACACCACATAACCACGAGAAATATGTGTATTTGCGTAACCTTTGCAGTAAGGTGTGTAGGAAAGCACAACGCCAATATGTCTATAATATGGTCGAGAACGGCGACCCAGCCACAATCTGGAAATTTCTCAAAACTTTGGGTGTCGGAAAATCTAACACACAGAATACTTCCAAGAAGATTGATATCAACTTGTTAAATAAACACTTTTCATCCTCGTCTGCACTTGATCAAGCGAGTAAAACTAGTACTTTGAATCATCTTTCAACTCTTCCAGCACCCTCATATCCACCGTTCGTTTTTAATCAACTATCTCCTTGTGATGTTAAGAAGTGTATACTGTCTATAACCTCCAATGCTATCGGAAGTGATAGTATTGGTCGTAAAATGATTGTGTCGGTCCTGGATGAAATTCTTCCTATACTTTGTCACATTCTCAACCATTCCCTTACCAGTACTGTCTTTCCAACGACGTGGAAGGAGGCACAAATCATTCCACTGCCAAAAAAGACAAACCCTTCTTCCTTTTCCGAGTACCGCCCTATATCCATCTTACCCTTACTATCCAAGGTATTGGAGCGGTTGGTGCACAGTCAGCTCAGCTCTTTCCTCAACCATAACTGTCTCCTTGATCCCTTCCATTCGGGGTTTCGTCCAGGACACGGCACGGCCAGTGCTCTTATCAATGTTACAGACGATATAAGGATTGGTATGGAAAATGGAAATCTAACTGTACTCTCCCTACTCGATTTCAGTAATGCATTTAACACGGTGGATTTCCATATCCTATTAGGCATATTACACTCTATTAACATATCTCCAACAGTAGTTGATTGGTTTCGTAGTTATCTGTTTGGTCGCCGACAGCGTGTACGTTATGATGAATCCTTTTCTGCTTGGTGTGATACATCTGCCGGCGTACCACAGGGTGGCGTTCTTTCTCCATTACTTTTTGCATTATTTATAAACTCCATCTCGAAATGATTACTTTCGTCCTATCACCTTTATGCGGATGAGGCGCCAGTGGACGAGCTCAGTGAGGCGTTCTCAATTATCAATGATGATTTGGTCCAAATCTGTGAGTGGAGTAAGCGATTTGGCCTTAGCGTGAATCCCTCTAAAACACAAGTCATTGTTGTTGGGAGCGCCAGAATGGTCGATCGGATTGACTGGGCGTTACTTCCTGATATTGTATTTAACGGGGCAAAAATACACATATCTACTCGTGTCAAGAACCTTGGCATTTTAATTGATAACATATTATCCTGGTGGCCACAAATATGTGAGGTAAGTCGCAAACTATTTGCATCGATTGGTTCTTTGCGTCGTGTTCGCAACTTTCTACCAACTGCCACCAAAATTTCGCTGGCACAGTCTCTCCTGCTTCCTATCCTTGACTACGCTGATGTCAGCTATCTCGACGTCAATGAGGAGCAACTCAATAAACTTGAGCGTCTTCAAAATTTATGTATCAGGTTCATATTTGGCTTGCGTAAATATGACCATGTATCTGAATACCGCAATATGCTCAAGTGGCTCCCAATTCGTCTTCGCCGGAATACCCATATTCTCTCAACTCTTTACAATCTGTTGTTTAATCCTTGCACTCCGACTTATTTAATAGAGCGTTTCACGTTCCTTGATGACACACATGTAAGGTCCTTGAGGTCGTCGGAGTCGCTGGTATTAGCAGTACCAGAGCAAATATTGGATAGAAACAGGCGTTACTTGGCGAAAATCCATGACAAAACAATGGTAAGTAAAATGTTTTAAGAAAAAACTTTTTAAAAATTGTATAATAGCATTAATTTTTCGCAGAATTTATAAATTCTGCGAAAAATTAATGCTATTATATAATGCTATTATATAATTTTTTTAAAAGTTTTTTCTTAAAACATTTTACTTACCATTGTTTAGTACCAGAGCATTCAACTGGGTTCTATGACAAGTCTTTCTCAGTGCAGGCTGTTCGTCTTTGGAATTCACTGCCTGTGACTATAAGAAAGGCACCAACGCTAGTTACCTTCAAAAGAATGGTCAAAGACCATTACTTGGGTGCCTAGTCACTTTTCGTCTATCCCCTGTATTAAGTAATTATTAATAATATATTTTGTTTTATATGATATTCAAAATGTTGTATCTATGTGTGTATGTATGTAGTCAAGAATCAAAGAAGAATCAAAGAATCAATTTCATTTATTCAGTTTAGGCACATAAAGAGCACATATGAATGTCAAAATTTTACAATTTTGTCAAGTAATATTATAAAAATACTAAATTAAGTAAGTACATAAATAACCATTAGAAAATGATTCTTTCGCTGGTTCGGTAATTTGGTTCTCCTGAGAAGAGACCAGCAAGAAACTCAGGTAGATTATCCATTTTCTTATTTAATATTGTTTTGTTTACATTGTTACAATTAGTTTCTATTGTATTATACGAGTGGCCAACAACAGAAGATTAGGGTGACCATGCATTTTTATCATTAAGATATTCGTCTACATTATAGTAGCCTTTCATCATCAAACATTTTTAACTACTATTTTAAACTTATTAAGAGGCATGTCAACCAAATCCTGAGGAATTTTATTATAATTTTTTATACATTTGCCAACAAACGAATTACCAACTTTATGAAGTCTAATTTTTGTCATTGCCAGTTTATTTTTATTTCTTGTATTAAAATTATGGTTATCGGAATTTTTTTTGAAGAGATCTATGTTCTTCCGTACATATAAGATGTTGTCGTAAACATATTGAGAAGCAACTGTTAAAATATTAATTTCTTTAAATAATTCTTTCAGCGAGTCACGGGGTCCGAGTCTATAGATTGCTCGTATAGCTCGTTTCTGTAATATGAATATTGTCTCAATATCGGCAGCTGAGCCCCACAGCAGCAGACCATATGACATAACGCTATGAAAGTAGCTAAAATAAACTAATCGTGCCGTTTTTTCGTCAGTCAGAGACCTTATCTTTCTAACCGCATAGGCAGCTGAGCTAAGTCTTCCTGCCAAGGCTGTGATATGAGGACCCCATTGTAGTTTACTATCTAGAGTTATCCCAAGAAAAACTGTGGTATTGACTATTTGAACTAATTCATTATTCATAGTAATATGAGTATCCACCTGTCTAACATTGGGCATAGTAAATTTTACACATTTTGTTTTCTTCGCATTGAGCAGCAAGTTGTTACTTGTGAACCAATGCAATATTTCCGAAAGGGTATTATTTACATCGTCAAGTACTACTTTTTGTCTATCACTTTTAAAAATTAATGATGTGTCATCAGCAAATAATACTATCTCACAAAGATTTTTAGTGAAATAAGGAAGATCGTTTACGTATATTAAGAATAAAAGGGGTCCTAATATCGAACCCTGGGGTACTCCCATGACTAATGAGGCGCCAGAAGAGTCGGTGCCATTAATGTTTACTTTTTGTACTCTACCAGTGAGGTAAGACTCGAGTAAGCCAAGTGAGCTGTTCGAAACACCATAATAACCTAATTTTAGTAGCAAAGTCCCATGATCAACACAATCAAAAGCTTTTGATAGATCCCAAAATATACCAATGGCATCCTGCTTTTCCTCACAAGCATCAAATATATGTTTCACAAGTGCAACTCCTGCATCCGTTGTGTTCCTGCCTTTAATGAAACCAAACTGTTTGTTATGAAGTAACTTATTGTCTGTAAAATGTGAAAGCAATTGATTAAATATTATTTTTTCAAAAATTTTACTGAGGGATGGGAGTATGGAAATAGGTCGAAAATTTGAAGGATCACTTTTGTGTCCTGCTTTAAATAAAGGATTGATTTTACTGTACTTCATAAGATGAGGAAACTGATTTTCATCTATACATTTATTGAATATGAATGCAAGGTGGGGCGCTATAGCGGGCACTATTGATTTTATTATATTAGTTGAAATGCCCCAAAGATCCTCGGTATTTTTTATATTTAGTTGTTTAAAAGTTTTAAGTATAGTGACAGAGTCAATATACTGAAAATCAAAGTTAATTCTACATTTATCAACACTAGATTTAAGAAGAGAATTGGCTACGTTTTTTGACGAATTTAACTTATTTGTAGTGGTGATTGGAACATTTGAGAAGAAAGATTCAAATGCATTGACCACTTCAGAATCAGTTTTAATATGTTTATCATCTATTTTTAACTCGAAGGATCGATCACGTGACCTTGCTTTACAAGTTTCTTTGTTAATAACATTCCATATTGCCTTCGTTTTATTATCAGATTTTTCAATTTTAGCCCGTATATAATTAGATTTAGCTGTTGAACATACTTTTTTGAATAGTTTGGAGTACTTTTTAATCTGTTCAATTACTTGTGGCTCATTAGTAGATGCCTTTGTCTCGTATAATTCATATAATTTCCTTCTACTTTTATAGATTCCAGGCGTAGCCCAATCACTAAATTTTATTTTAAATTGATTTACATTTATTGTTTTTTTAGTGAAAATGTTATCACATTCGTATTTGATTACTCCGAACAAATCTCCGTAATGATAATTCGGGTGTTTATCATTATTCAACTCCAAAAGAGGTACTTTATTCTTAATGTTTTCTTTAAATTTTTCTAATCTATAAGTTGTGATTGGTCTACAAACAATATTTTTTGATAATGGAACATGTTGGAACTTAAATCTAGCTAACTGACCTGCATGATCTGAATTTACAAAATGTATTATAGATTTCTCATCTACATCGCTGTTAGAAAAAATATTATCTAAGCAGGTAGCTGATGTGGCTGTGGTGCGTGTTGGTTCACAAAAAAGATTTTGTAAGTTAAAAGATTTAAAAAGGTTGAGGAACCTTAGCGCGTTCTGAGAGTTTTCTAAAATATTAATATTAAAATCGCCACATACAACTATAGTCTTCTTACATTTACATACCTTTTTTAAGGCTTCCTCCATAATGGACTCAAACAGGTAGTAATCTCCAGAAGGAGGTCTATAGACGCTAATAATAATATATTGTTCTAGCTCTGCACATGATAGTTCAATATTTCGCTCACTTGTGAGTGCTACTACGTCTTTTCGGTCTTTTGATTTTAATTTGTCATTAATTAAAATGAGAGACCCACCTCTTATAGCGGAATCTCTAGTAAACGCACTAATGATTTTATAATTATCAATATTAACTAAGAGTTCATGTTTTTTTAACCAGTGTTCAGTTAAACAAAGTACATGGATACGTTTTTCATTTAAAAATAATTCTAGTTCTAACTCTTTGCCAGAAAAGCCTTCAATATTTTGATGAATTATATTCATGAACATAGACTTTTCCTTTGTCCTTAAATTTAATTTGCTAGGGATTTCCTCTATTGTCCTACAACTAAGTTTAAATTATTGTCACCCTTTTCTGGAACAGATTCCAAGGTCACAAGACAAACATTGTCACTTTTCTGCTCAATAAAAGCAGATTGTTTAGCCAAGTTTTTGGCTGAATAACTAATAAAATATGATAGCGAAGATGCTATCTGTCTCCTAAAATATCTATTCAAATAGAATTTATCTTCCGTCAATAACAATTTATTTTCTAAATACATGTTAATGTCAATCAGATGGAATTTATTTGGATTATGAAATGTCAATGTATGTATTGTTTGATTTAGCTTATATCTAAGATTGTTTTCGGCCTGTGACAAGCCACGGCTATAAGGAAGTGTGAATAAAATAATGTTTTTAACATCTAATAAGCTCAGTAATTCTAAACAGTTTACAATTGCATTTCTGTCTGCATTTCCCCTATCTCCCACCAAAATTAAAAGTGTACAGTTGCTGTTTAAATTACAATTTTTAATTTTCTTTATAATGTTACAGTAAGTTAATCCCGGCATACAATAGTTAGTAACATTTTGTTCTAAATATGAACTAAGTAACTGGCCCATTGATTTCCCTAATTCATCACAAAACATCACTATTTCAGATTTAATCATATTTTGTTTGGTGAAGGAACTACTGGGTTTCTTGTTTGACTCAAGTGAAGGGCTTATGTTTGAAGTCAGCGAGGACTTACAGACCGGCTCAGGACTAATTAAATGGTTGTTTGATGTCAATGTGGAATTTGGACTCATAAGATCCTTCATGGCCAGAATGTATTCCTGATACTCACTTTTAACATTACAATACCTGTCAGTCATTATGTCTAGTGAATTTTTTCAATTATTAATTTCTGATTCTAACTTTAAAATATTGTTATTATGATCAGAGATATTATTTTCAATTAATAATGAATACATGTCAAGTTCATCGCCTAGTTGCCTTCTCTCATTAATGTACTTGACTTTTTTGGTACATACTTTTTTGTCTTTTAATAAGTTTTTGTGTTTCTCTTATGTATTTATTAATTTTCACATATTTCTTAATTTTGTTTCTACTGCACTCAACTATGCCCATCTTGTGATTGGAACAATGAGCTGTTAAGGTATCATCCTTTGTTAAATCTATAGTAATAGTGGGTTCTAAGCTGGGTTCAGTAGCAACAAGGCTGGGCACACTACCAACTAACTCCTCAAACAAGTTATGGGTATGGGATACTATGGTGTCACGTTTCTCAGCCTCAAGGTGGGAAATGAGGTGGTGGGCTTCGTGCAGTTCCTGTTCCAAGACTGACATGCGCTTGAGACCCTGTTCATACTCGTCACTACACTCTCTGAACCCAGTCACAATATTTTGTAATCTGTCCCGCTCATCTAACACTAACCTATTCTCTGTGTGCATCTCAGCCATCTGCTTTTTTATGAAGTCGTATTTATTTAGGCTATCTAATAGTTCCTTTTCATTTTCATCTCTTTCCCTATGCAACTGTTTAATCAACGTTTTGGATACCTCTAATTCCTTCAATGTCAGGTCAAGTTTTCTCAAGATATCTTCTTGTTTAGCCTCATCACGGCGAGCAGAGTACATGCTACGTGTGACTGGCATTACGATATTATAAATTTATACTGACTTAGATACTAAAAAGCTACCTGATAATACACAAAGTACACAAATAAATACGTAAGTAATGTCAAAAAGAATCTGATTGAATACACTACAACCTCAAAAACTAACAGGTACGATAATAAGTAGTTATTTATTAGTACGATTACCTGTATAAAAATCACTCAAATCACATTAAATCCGAGTTGATAAAGTTTCACTTTTAAAATTTTCAAACAGTCATTGACTTTTAGCCGGTAAAACAAAATACGCAAATATCACTAATTTCTTATTTATTTTACACTGGGTTTTACCTAGATACACTTTGATAATGGTAAGATTGTGTTTTGTGATGAATTTTAGCCCTAATTATGGAAAATATTAATAATAAAGTACCTTTGTAATTTTCTGGAATAATAATTATTATTTAGTTATCTATGTATGTATGCTTTCTGTCCTTTACTTGTGTTCACTGATTTTAATTATCTTTCTACTTTTCATATTATGCTAGTATTGTTTACGTTTCTATTAAGTACTCAAACACCAATGACTACCCGCATTTCACATAACAGTTTAAACAATTTATTTCCATCCAAAGGTTGCCTGTAAGAGATCGCTGTTTAGTGATAAGGCCGCCATTTGTACATTCTCATAAATTGTTTCATATGCATATTTATATTGGTGTACAAAAAAGTTTAAAAATAAATAAATAAATAAATAAAATAATTAATTGGCGAAACCATTTTTTTGCCAAACATTGTTTGTCAAGTGTAATTTTGCCAAATGACTTTTGGTCAAACAGCAGGACCCCGCATCAATCACTAAAACGCAAATTACTTAAGTATTATATAAATTATATTGAGGGTATTTTAGTTAAATAGTATGCATATATATGGGGTTGACTGATGAATGATTTATCATCCTAAAGTGTACTAATGGGTGTTGAGAGGAAACTAAAACTTGACTGGAAAATAAAATCCACTCTCGACCCCCAGGGGTCGAGAGTGGATTGAAACTATAGTTAGGGGTCCAGTGGACACATTATTTATTGAGGGTCGAGGGGTCGATAGTGGACTAAACCGTATGTAGTAAGTATACCTATGTGCAAGTTTTAGTTATTTATTATTTTTCAGTCATAAATAACACTTGCCTGCTTGCAGATTCAATCACATTAAAAGTATTATTTTTTCTTTAAACTATTCGTTATCAGCTGTTATATCAGGAACTAAATTCTTAAACCTACTTGAACTTGTTAAATATAGGTAGATATTGCACAGAAACACATACTTTTCCGGAGTTTCGACTCACGGCATCATCGGAAGTTTTAAAACCTCTTTCTGAAACCTCAGTCCAAATTAACCACAGACGTCACCACTCCAGTCGGCCACATCTATCAGTTCATCAAAGAAATATATGACAGTACACTGCAATTAATGCCACATTTGCAGAATAATCAGTATTATTATTCACATGTACGCATAACTGTCATAATAAAGCATTTCTTGAAATAGTCACGTTGTATTTAATATCACCGTAAAATTGTGAATACCGTTAGATTACAAATCAATCTCGGATAATTGATACAATGATTGTAATTACTGGCGATTGGATAAGTGTGGCCGTGAGTTATTTTTGACAGGTTCTAACCACCTCGAAAAACTCACGATGTCACCGTCCGCCGAGCGCCAATGGAAATACCTACTGCGTGTGTACCAGAGACGCCCGGCAACGGACGTAAGAGCGGCCGCGGCCTCGGGCCGCGGAGTTAAAACGATGTCACTTTAAAATTGTAAATAGCTACTATTACATTATAATGAATCTCGCAAGATTGATACAATGAATGTAATTAATGGTGATAATAGTGGCCATGAGTGTCTAGATGTAGAGCCTGCTAGAAAAGGCAGAACGGCCACTCTTTTCCAATCGCCAGTTATCTTTGTATCAATCATGCGAGATTGATTAAAATCCAGCGGTATTTAGAATTTTTAACGGACTTCCAAAAAAAGAGGAGGTTCTCAATTCGACTGTATGTTTTTTTCTGTTTGTTACATCGTATCATTTGTAATTTTTTTTAATGAAAGCTAAGTATTACTTCCCAAGTGGTCCCATTACAATTTGGTCCTATTCCAACAATTATTTGGTCCCATTTCGGTAATTTAAAGTCGGTTGTCATGTAAATTTCCTGATCCTTTTGATCATTCATTTTTTTTTTTTTTTTTTTTTTTTTTTTTATATTTAGGTCGACAAATTGACGCCACTCGCCTGATGGTAAGCTGAGGCGACGTCTGGCAATTGAGGGCGACTCTCACAGTACACAGGAATACTATAGAGAGTGGCCCTCAACTTGACGACCCTGTAATGTGCCTCTTCACGCTTCGCTTAAAGAGCCCAGGGTTATATGTTGGAGGAAACACGTGCGCAGGCAGGGCGTTCCAAGCCACCATCGTTCGGCAGAGAAACGATCGTTTAAAACGCTCGGTTCTCGCGAAGACGGTTTCCACGGTATGAGGGTGACATCTCTGGCCGGCACGCGTTGTTCGGGATCGGAAGGGAGAGGGTGGGATCAGGTTGAAGAGCTCTTCAGAACACTCACCGTGGTAAATACGGTAGAACGCGGCCAAGGAAGCAATTGTTCGGCGCTGGGCTAGCGGCTCAAGGCTTCCCGTTACCTCCGGACAGTCTATAATGCGAACAGCGCGTCGCTGCATAGCGTCGAGTGCGTCCAGCAAATACTTCGCGGAGCCGTCCCAGAGGTGAGAGCAGTATTCAACGCAGGGTCTAATCTGCGTTTTGTACAGCAGACACCTCTGGTGCGGTGTAAAGAATCGCTTTACCTTGTTCAGTATTCCTAGTTTCCGCGAAGCTAGCCCAATACATCTCTCAATGTATTTTGTGTTATTGAGCTCTCGACGAACGTCTATGCCAAGGATGTCTAGATTGTCCTTCATTGGTAATATTGCATTCTGAAGAGTGGGTAGGGGAAGGAAAGGGGATTTTTTCGCTGTAAATGCACACGCCTGTGTTTTGTGGGCATTGAACTCGACCAAGTTCTCGGCACCCCATTGGGAGATACTATCGAGGTTTCGGTCGAGATCACCCACGAGATGTCGTCTCTCCTCCTCTATCACAGATCGCCCCGCCGTCGGACGAACCGAGTAACTCCCGTGCAATGTACTGTCATCTGCATAGCAATGAATGTTCCCGAGGGAAAGCATATCATTGATATGCAGAAGAAAGAGAGTTGGTGACAGTACGGACCCCTGCGGTACCCCGGCATTCACTTGCAAAAAGCGAGAAGCCTGGCCATCGCAGAGGACCCGGACTCGGCGCTCGTTTAAAAAACTGGCAATCCAGCTGCACAGTTGAGGAGGTAGACCATATGCCGGAAGCTTGGAAAGGAGCGAAGCATGCCAGACCCTATCGAAAGCTTTGGCGATGTCCAGGCTAACAGCCAAGGACTCGCCGAACTTTTCCATAGCCTCACCCCATACATGCGTGACGAATGCCAGGAGGTCACCCGTTGATCGTTTTGGCCTGAAGCCATATTGCCGATCATTGATTAGCGAGTGATCCTCCAGGTATCGCATGAGCTGCTTATTAATAAGAAGCTGCCGTCAGGGCCACTGGCTTTCCGCGTGTCGAGTGACCGCAGCACTGCCCGTACATCACATTGCCTGATAACAATATCAGGCATAGTGTGGCCACAGTTGGCGATGGCGGGGGGCTGCAGGCCACGGTCATCGACCCGGGAATTAGCCGCAAAGAGGTCTGCGAGCATGTCCGCCTTCTCTTGGGCTTTGTGAGCCAGTGATCCATCAGGAAAACGCAGTGGTGGCAGCGAGGGTTGACAAAAATTTGACTGTACGGCTTTGGCCAGTTGCCAGTATCCACGGCTGCCCGTGGGATGGGATGTGAGCTCCTGACCAAGCCGCGCGACGCGCTGGGCATCCGCTCTCTTGAAGGCCCTCTTGCTGAACCTAGTGGCCCGATTGTACGCTGCTTTGAGGCGGTTCACGTTCGGGTCACGTGCCGCCCGAGCCCTGACCCAGGCGCGATATGCCGACTGTTTTTTCTGGACAGCCTCGGCACATTCACGCCCGAACCAGGGGCGAGCTTTACGGATGCTGGCGACATCAGTGAAAGGGATATAATATTCTATCCCTAGACTGATCTCGCCAGCAATGGCAGCAGCGCTATCCGAAGGCGCCTTCCCTACAAAGCAGCGCTGGCTCCACGGGACGGACGCAAAGTAATCGCGGAGACCGTCCCAGTCTGCCGACGAGTAGTGCCATAGTCGTCGAGTCATTTGTTCAGCACGAGCAGGCGGTGGCACTTGGAAGCTGGCGTGCACCACACAGTGGTCGGATGTGCCCAGTGGGGCGCGTACCGACACACTGTACTCGGCTGGGCGACTCGTCAGCAGTAGATCCAGCAAGGCGGGCGTGTGGTCTGACCTGTCAGGTATCCGGGTGATCCCCCGTACCATCTGGGTCAGCCCGTGGGAGAGAGCGAATGCATGGGCGGTTCGTCCCGCATGATCGGTCCTAAGGGACCCCAGCCACTCAACGTGATGACCGTTAAAGTCCCCCAGGAAAACCAGGTCAGCGTTCGGGAACCGCACCTGCGCATCGTCAGCCATCTCGCTGAGGTATTCGAAAAGCCTTGTTGTCCCAGTGTCCCCTGTGTGGGAGCGGTAGACGCACACGTAGATCTGGCTCATGGAGCCATGATCCACGTGCAGCCAAAGGACGGAGTAGGAGGGGTTCTCCAGACAGCGCAACCGGCGGCAGCAAACATCCGCCCTAACGAACACGCACACCCCGGCTTTATCGCGGAATTGTTCCTCAATGATATAGCCCGGGTAACAGAGGTACGACGTGTCGTCAGGGCGGCGTATCTGTGTCTCCGTTAGGAACATCACAGAAGGCCGTGCCGACTCCAGGTGATGGTGGACGGTATCGAGGTTTGCATGGAGTCCGCGGATATTCGCGAACTCCACCTCAAACGAAGTCAACTTTGTGGGGTTTCTAGGGGCCGCTGTGTACCGTCTATTCTCTTGTTGCACTGTCATTGTGAAATATGGGGAAGCGTGAAGACAGGGCGATATTTGGTGCGGCAGTAAGTGACAAAGTGCAGAGGCTAGCTTCGTCTAGAACCGTGTGGTTAGGTCGGAGCCGACCCGCCGGACGGAAGGGCTCCCAAACCCCCCTGATGCAAGGCCGCCGCTACCCCACACCGGTTACCACCCGGAGCGGCGACCCCACAACAGGATTATGCGCAACATGTGGGGCAGCCTACTGGGGTGGTTGGTCCCAGGCGGGCCCCATGACTATGTTGCGGGCGGCCGCGGCAACGCCGTTGCTAAGGGTCTCCCTGGCCGGCGAATCGACCCACACCACCCACACTAGACTCCGCTTCGCCCCCACTGGACACCTGCCTGCCGCACCATACACCGCCCCGGGCCCGGCAGTGCCGCTGCTGAACCCCTAACGCAACCCAGCCTGGGCTGGGTTACTTGGGGGGCTTTAGCACAGCTGCACGGTGGTACCCCCCCGGACCAACACTGTTGTACCACCTGGTATCCACGTAGGGGCCAAAGCCACCACATGGGTACCGTAATATACGAACCTCGTCCGTTAATCAGCAGGTGCGCCACTAGCAGGTGAGGTCGCTGGGGCCCGATAGATGTAAGAAGGGCCCCTTTGCACCCTTTTTTCCTATAAATGGTGCAAAGTAAACAATGCACTTCTAAGATTGGTATATAATTTTACAGGGGATGACGCGGTAATTACTGGGTTATCATTCCACAAGTATATCCTGTTACATGTGAAGCTATCGCATCAGAGCGCGACGTCCACGTCACAAGCCTTCTAGTTTTATTGATAGTACGATTGCGTACACGTTTATAGCTTCTTTACGACTTCAAGCTAATGGGCGTTTTCACATTGCACGATATCGTGGATTTTATCGAATTTTATCGTGGCGATATCGCGACGATATCGTGACGATATCGTCACGATATAGTAAATAGCAGCAGTAACATAACTTAACAAAGATTTAATTTACTATCACTTTAATGCAAACCTAATATGTAGTACCTTTAAATATTAATAAAATACTATTATTTGTATGTGCTACCTGCAATCGGTCGGTGCCAAGCCCGGTGACTTTGAGCGTGATACCTATTTTTTTTTCTGTAAATACATAGATATTATATATTTGGTCGCGTTTTAGCACAAAATTTTAATTGAAACAATAAATTTTCATTTTTTTCTTCTTTAAAGTCACGATTTCGTCACGATATTGCCACGATATCGTCCGATATCGTGGCAGTGTGAAAACGCCCAATAGCACTTCTAGACCGTCTGTTCTTTTTTTTTCTTTTTTAGTTCCGCGGCCCAGGGCCGCGGCCGCTCTAACGTCCGTTGCCGGGCGTCTCTGGTTACAAGCGCTCACGGTGGAGCGTCCCCGACGGAAACCGTACTGGTTGTCCGCCAGGTCTGACCCCACCGTCGAGAGATGCTCGACGAGGCGTTCCGCAATAATTCGCTCAAAGAGCTTACACACCTCGTCGAGCAACACGATCGGCCGGTATCCGGACGGTGAGTCCACCGGCCGCCCCGCCTTACGGATCAGGACCAGCTTCCCCGTCCTCCACACCTTGGGAAACTGGCCCCTTTCGAGGCATGCGCTAAAGAGCCCCATCAGTCGAGGCCCGAGTTCTTCGAGGGCCCGGACCCATGCACGGCCAGGAATGCCGTCGGGTCCGGGGGAAGTGATTTTCCGGCGTTTAAGCCGGAGTACTGCCGCCCCTAGCTCCCCCACCCTGACTTCGGGTACGTCGTCTTCGCCGGTGCTATCCGCGTCGGGCAGAGACGGAGCCATGCGCGGAGGGACGTGCTCCTCCGCGCTCGTCGGAAACAGGGAGCCCATGACCCGCTCCAGATGCTGCGGCTGGAGACTCTGGGTCAGTGGGGGCGCCCTAGGTCGGAGTTTCTCCCTGACCTGTAGGTACGGGCGCCCCCATGGGTTCTGCTGCAGGGTCTCCAGCAGCTCCTCGCGGGAGACCGTCTGTTCTGCACAAAACAGTCCAATTTGTCCGTGTAGGAGTCAGACCAAGTAGTAAAGCTCATAGGTACTGGACGTCTCAAAATACAGAAATAGAGTCAACTATGGTTTCGTAATTCAATTGAGTCCTCGGAGAGCACGTTAAGCCATCGGTCCCGGTGGTCATATAAAAACATCTATGGTAGTCGTCACGGGTATTTGGAGCCCTAAAACTAAAATCCGACTGGTCTAACAACATAACTTCGATTTCGCACATGGTATGGTCAGATGGTCGCATCGCAGTTAGACTGGAAAGCCGACCCCAACTGGGTTAGGAAAGGCTCGGTGGATGATGAATCAGTGCTTATACACAGCGAAATTAAAACAATAATCTAGTATTACTAACTACCACCATATCTACTTATGTACACAAAGGTTAACATCAACTACAAATTCAAGGTTAACCACTAGTTACATAATGAGTAAAAGATATCCAGATGTTTAAAACATTTACATAAAACTTGGGACATGTCTAGAAAAAGAGATTCGAGGTTTATTGACTAAATTATAATAATACGTTGGATGTCTATACTTCAACGTAATACCTATAATGTTGTCCACCAAGTACTAGTTCCTATTCTGTGACCAAGGTAGTAGGGACCCAAGCCAATTTTACCTGGAAATCTGCAAGCGGTACACGTGACAACAAACAGGCAAGTTTCTGTCAAACATAACCGCGTAAATTAACACATTGCAAAGGTTAAGTAACATCTAGCAATCCCGGTTTTAGGATTAGTGACCATTGAGACAGTCTTGAGAATGCCTCGTGAGTAGGTGAAACATATGTCGACGTTTATAATGTCTTCTATTTAGCGAAATTTGTGCAATTATATATAAAAAATTCAACATCTTACCCCATTGTTTTATCATGGACTTTCGCCAGGTAACGCCTGATTCCATTCAATATGAGTGACCATTTCTCAAGACATTTTGAGACCCCTCCGTGCGTCGAAGAGCACGTTAAGCCCCGGTTGACATACGAACATGTACTCGTATGTTCATATATTCTATCTTTACGGTATTTGGAGCCCTAAAACAAATATCCGACTGGTCTAACTACAGAGCTTCAATATCGCCCATGGGTTGTGGAGGTCAGATGGCAGTCGCTCCACCTAAAATATCGAAGTTCAGCCTGACTGGAAAGCCGACCCCTACTGAGTTGCGAAAAGGCTCGGTGGATGATATTTCTGTACCTACTCCATATTAAAAACACATTCTGATGGATTCTCCTATTTTCTTAACTTTGGTCTCACTTTGGTATAATGTGAATAAAATTATAAAAGTTTACAAACTTTCTTAACTCGAATACATCAAGTAACTGTTACTTTACAGTTAACTACTTTGCTTTTGTTTTACACCGTCTAACTAAAATCTTACAAAATTACCCTGTAAGACAATCTCGATAAATCTAAACCATCAATTAAACTGTCTCATTTTCTTACTTAAGCTTTAACCATAGAACAACAATGGTCTCAGCTCACTAAACAAATGACAAATACCGATCAAAATCCCTAATAAAAGTACTTAATTACGTAATTACTGTAATGAGTGGTAATGGGCTCATGGCCAGAGATAGCCAATTTATTGTATTTAATCGCTATCATAAATCTCGGTCATTGGACTACTTACTGCTATCTGAACTATTTGGAGTGTTATGTGAATATAGCGCATGAAATGATCAAGTGGTGATTGTAGATCAAGTATGATCTGATATCGAATAGAGTGTTATACTTATCAATGAAGACCTACAATAATTTATGGCACACACTTTTATTGACTCTCGCTCGAGATTTCAAGAAGAAACTAGGTTAGGTAGGTCATACAAGGTGCGGCAGTACTCCGGCTTAAACGCCGGAAAATCACTGCCCCCGGACCCGACGGCATTCCTGGCCGTGCATGGGTCCTGGCCCTCGTAGAACTCGGGCCTCGACTGATGGGGCTCTTTAGCGCATGCCTCGAAAGGGGCCAGTTTCCCAAGGTGTGGAGGACGGGGACACTGGTCCTGATTCGTAAGGCGGGGCGGCCGGTGGACTCACCGTCCGGATACCGGCCGATCGTGTTGCTCGACGAGGTGTGTAAGCTCTTTGAGCGAATTATCGCGGAACACCTCGTCGAGCATCTCTCGACGGTGGGGCCAGACCTGGCGGACAACCAGTACGGTTTCCGTCGGGGACGCTCCACCGTGATGAGCGCGATCATGCGCGTCAGGAGCCTGACGGAGGAAGCAGTCTCGCAGGGCAAGGTGGTGGTGGCGGTGTCTCTTGACATCGCCAACGCGTTCAACACCTTGCCATGGAGCTGCGTTAGGGAAGCGCTCGTGTATCACGAAACGCCTCTCTACCTCCTTCGTATTGTCGGGGCCTATCTCTCGGAGAGGGCCATAGCTTTCCCCAGCTGGCTCGGGCCAGCTCGGCGAGATGTGGCGTGCGGTGTTCCGCAGGGGTCGGTCCTGGGGCCGCTTCTGTGGAACATCGGCTACGACTGGGTGCTGCGGGGTGCGTTGCCTGAGGGCGTCGGCGTAACGTGCTACGCCGACGATACCCTCGTCACGGCGCGGGGTGCAACGTACCAGGAGGCAGCACTCAAGGTCACGATGGGTGTTGCTCAAGTCGTGGGTCGGATACGGCGGCTGGGACTGGAGGTGGCCTTGCACAAGTCCGAGGTTCTGTGTTTTCACAGACCTCACAACGGTCCACCTGAAGGTTCCAGCATAAATGTGGGAGGCGTTAGCATCGGCATCAAGCCCTCGATGAAGTATCTAGGGATCGTACTTGATAGCCGATGGAACTTCGGACCACATTTCCGAAGTTTGGTCCCCAAGGTGACACAGGCATCGGTCGCGCTTTCGCGACTGATGCCCAACCTAAAGGGACCCAACGCTTCCTGCAGGAGACTGTACCTGGGGATCGTGCGGAGTGTGGCCCTATACGGGGCTCCCGTATAGGCGGCGCGGTTGACGGCCAACAACTCAACGCTCCTTAACAGACCGTTGAGGACCTTAGCCGTCAAAACAATAAGGGGCTACCGCACGATCTCCGGAGAGGCTGCATGTCCCTAGCCGGGACCCCTCCATGGGACCTGGAAGCGAGAGCCATTGTTCCAATGGCGCAAGGAGGCGCTGGAGCGGGACCATAGGCCTGCGTCTCGAGAAATCGATGACCGGCGGTCCCAACTCCGACAGGATCTCATGGAGTCATGGAGGGTGCGACTTGAGCAACCTAAGTGGGGTGCCACCATCATCGCGGCGGTGAGACCGATCATGGACTATTGGCTGCAGAGGCAGCATGGTGACCTCACGTATCGTGCGACGCAGATCGTTACCGGGCATGGATGCTTCGGTAGCTATCTGTTTCGCATCCATCGTGAGGTCACACCCCGGTGTCAACACTGCGAGGTTTCCGACGACGACACCGCACTCCACACGTTGGTGGAGTGCTCAGCGTGAGCGAGTCAGCGCCGGGACCTCGTAGTGGGTCTGGGCGTGGATACCCTCTCGCTGGAGACCATGCTTCAAACCATGGTCTCCAGCGGGAGTAGGTGGAACCCGGCCGTGTCCTTCTGCGAGCAAGTCGTGCTCGCGAAGGAGGCGGCCGAGAGGGAGAGGGAGCGTACCCTTCCCGCCGAGTTCCGTAGTCAGCGGCGAGGGCGCCGCAGACTCATCTACGCCCAAGACCATCGACCTCCATGATCGGGGCCTGAGGACGGCGGGATCGCCACCCGTCGTCCTTACAGAAGCAGGCTAGAAGGGTTGCGTGCTGCGGGGCCTTTGCCCCATAGCACGCAACCAGATTCACTCACTGACGCGGGATAAAACCCTACCCCAACGACGCGGGATTCTCATCCCGACCCAACCCCCGCAGAGACCACAGAGGTGGTCAAAGTCCGCCGGGCGCCACTGGAAATACGTTCTGCTTGTAACCAGAGACGCCCGGCAACGGAGGTTAGAGCGGCCGCGGCCTTAGGCCGCGGAACTAAAAAAAAAAAAAGGTAGGTCATACAGTTTCAGAATAAGTTGGTACACTTCTAGTTATTTCATAAAATTATTTTAAACCCATGTAATGTACCTAAACCAAAGCCAAAATATGTAGATATTATGAATTTTAATTTGGTGCCTATATTTAGTTATATTGCTGAACGTCTCGCGTGTCAGTACTTAGGTATGGGTATTCTACTTTTTTGGTGTATTTCATTATGTGGGTTGAAGGCTGGCGACTACTTTTCATGGTCACATCCAGGACACATCCAAGGACAGACCCATCGCGCTTATACCTATGTTCCTTTTGCCAATTCTAAGTGTTTTGATAAATCCCAGCAATAAAGAAAAAAATCGCGTGTAAGGTACCTATGTTCCTTTTGCCAATTCTAAGTGTTTTGATAAATCCCAGCAATAAAGAAAATGAGTCATTAGGAAATTAGGTCTCGTAAACGAATGAAACAATTCGCGCATACGAAAACAGTTAAGTATTTTAATAGGAAGGCCCACAGCAAGTGAGTTAATAACTACGTAGTTTACTTTTAAATGAGCCCAACACCGCTAACCATTACAGTCTAGGTGAAATAAAAGTAATTGCGTTGGTGCCTTAACTTCAACATAAATTATTTAGGTAATTATGTCAAGTCATATTATTAGGTCCTGAAAGCCAAAATTTTTGGCCACCATCATTTTCCCATGTTGGTAACTAGGATAAATAAAGAAAGTAGAAAAAATATCCTTTCGTGCTGCATTTCATCTCGAACAACGTAAAAAGGTACTTATTGCGAATTTTCATCGTTTCTAACTTGGAAATGGGATTATGAAAATTCACTGTTAATTAACGCTTTTCATTGCTGTTTCGCCCCGTATCGGAATGTTATATTATATTTGTACGAGTAGGTACCAAATATATTAAGCACATTTATGTATTAAACAAATAATAGGTAAGTACGTAATAGATACGTATCTACCTAGCCTTTCTTGATAAAAGGCTAATAAACATAAACATCTATACCTAATAGAAGTTCCCAAACAAGATACTCAAATTATGAGGAAAATCTGATAAAACAGGAATGTTGGCGAATGCAAAGAAACTCATTAAGATTCAGATGTTGCGAGCAGTATTTTATAATTAACCTCTATAAAACTATTCAGTTCCTACCTAGTTTATGTACTTAACTACCTATTATTAGAAGTAGTGGAAACAGTCGCCAGCAGAGCCGGTAATAATTGCGACATCGCGCTATAGGTTTACGCCTTGGTTGAGAACAATTTGAGATTGTACGTAGCAAATTACATACAATAATGAAATGCGTTTCATGTGGAGCGGGCCACCCGCACGCCGGTTACTATGGTAACGGGGCTGGTCGCGAACTGATTTGACGTTGACATCGACACGCATTGTGGGCGCGAACCGCACGCTGCTGGTGAAAAATCGCATAACAGGAAAGGTGCCTTAAGTTCACGCGTACAACAGTCATGAATAATTGCATAAAGCGAGTCTGGTTTCGAGAAACCATCGAAGGAAAACTAAAATGGCCGTCAATCAGCACTGTCAGCAGCCAACCACGACAGCAGCATATTAAGTAAATCCATGAGGGAGGAATAGGGTGATGATCTGATAATTCATGATAATTTGATCCCGAATTTATTAGATTATTTTCTAGCAATATCCTCAATATTATTTCTGGCTGTGCAGGCAGACAAGCACATCAGATCAGACACATGACCAACACCATGTGTATGGTAGGTACATGGTTAGTGACACTGCATACAGCAACTACTAGGCTTAAGAGGTTCTGGTTTTGAAGACTACCTAGAACTTCTATAGTTTTTTCTGTATCAGGGAGTAATTTAAGTAATTTATCAATAATAATAATTATGTATAATATTAATTTGCCTCGGAGCAAAAGCATGTTAAGTCATCTGTCTTGATTGTCATACAAACGTCTATGGCAGTTGTTACAAGTATGTAAGAATGAAAATGTGGAATGAAATTGGGAAAATTAGCTCGGTGGATGATGATGAATTATATGGATCCCATAACACAAGCTTACTTTACGCTAGATAACGCTCTAATACAGAAAATAATAGAATAAACTTTATTGCACACCATTACAATACAATACAAAGAACCAGGTTTGAATAATTATGTAGGTTCTAATGGACGATCACAAAAAGGCAACCTTAAATAGATCCTAAATGTCTTTTTAATTACTTATATCAAGTCTGTGTAGTATAACTCCACCACATTTGCTCATATTGACTGATCGCATATTATTCAATGGAAAAATAATATATATATCCAGTTAGAAAAGAGGTGTTTCGATAAAAGCTAAAAATCTAGATAGTAGTAGATAGTGCCTAATGTTGTATTTTACTGCATTAGCATCAAATCTTTGGGTCAAAATCTATTGACTTTTTTATATTGTTTTGTTTTTATATTGTTCTTTAATTGACTTGGAAGAATCCACCATTTAAAAATAAAAACTACAAAACTGTTGGTTCTAGTACAATGACCTACTTCATTGCTAAATACACAATGCTCTGTCATTAGCTAAAACTTAGTAGCCAGGTACATAATTAATTAATTGTAATCTAATCAAACTTTTGAAATTCACCTTTTTGCAACATTTTCAAATTAATCTATTTATAAAAAAATATTAATGATGTTTTTTTTTCCAAAAATGTAAGTAGGTACATATTTGGATTTTTACTTCTGTGAAAAAGTAAGTACCAGAATAAAGTATGTGTCCTTGATTACAATGGACAATATGATAGGTACTACAGGAAAACACTATTGTTCAATAAAATATTTATTGCTGTTTAATTGCTTTTGATCATGAATTAATTATTCTTCATGCTATGCAATGTAATATTTTTGAATTTGCATTTTTTTATGTCTATCATGTTCTTTATTCATAGCACGGTCACCATAAATAACTAGACCTGGTAAGCACATACTCTGAAGAATATGCCTAGAATAAGCTATGCAATGTGTCATTGATTACAAAATATACTAGGTATGTATCTACCTACTTACAGAAAAAGCAACATAGTTCAATAAAAAAATATTACTTACTGTTTAATTGCTCTTTATCATCAATTAAGTATTCCGCAAACTTAAAATTTTAGAAGAAATTATAATTAGAAATGTACAGGCTGTGCAACAGGTGATTTTTGCTACCCCCCTAGCAAATAAAATGGAGTAATTATTAAATACGTACCTACCTATCTAAATGGTGGCTAATACTAAAAAGAAAGCTTTATTTTAAGGATATAATTTCTAATTTCTGCAAATATCATTGAGAAATAATACACTAAGTTTTTTTTTGCTATGGTACTACTCGTAAGTAGGTCAGGTATAAAATTTTAGGAAGAAATACATAATCCTAGACCAATAAAAATATATGTGAATTATAAACTTACCGTTTCAAAGTTATTTCCCATAGAGTTTTTCAGAAATTAATGCATTAATTCACTGCTACGAGTATCGACAACAAAGCAAGTCTTTTTACCTTGACTTTAAAAATAAAATATAATATACGTAAACAAAATAATGTGTGGTATGTACTAAGTATAACAAATTAACACTTCTGAAGACATGCGTGCTAAAAAATTAAGCACTTGTTTATCGTAACACAACACTGACTTACAAAACAAAATACAAAAAGACAAAAACATTAAATAATTTGTCACTTGTTGTTCTCCTTCTCCCAATCCCAAATGCCAATGAAATGAAGGAATGAGTTTTGTTTATTTCTTTCTGTAAATGAATGAATTGAATGGAATGAAATGGTCGTGCCACCGACCGACTAACCACAGAACATTTTTTTTGCCAGTCACACGTATGGCGGATGTTCTTACTGTCTAAGCGCGGACATCCGATCAATATGAACAGCCCTTCACACGCACCAACGTCTTGTGGATCTAGAAAATATCATTCTCACGCGAACATTCGTGAACGTAAAGCAGCGCGTAACAGTAGACCTCGCAACCATTAAAAACATTTTTTTGGATTTTCGACACATCAACATTTCGACTAATGTTCTTAGCCAACTTTAACGATGTCCGATCTGAGAGTCCAGTAGGCCATAGATAATATACCTATACTGAGTTGACGGGCGGACTGTTGGGTGTGTTGCGTGCGGACACTGAATCTGTGAAAAACAATAATTCAGCGGAATAATAAATCTGTACGCTGTGAAATAAATATAGGTTTTTGTAAACTGAACAATGAGTTCTAGTGACCATTGAGGTATAATGTACTACGTACGTAGTACATTATTCTCAATGCTAGTGACTGAATTTTTTACCTCAGATTCAGTTAGTTAGATTATCAATGGTCACACTCCACCATCTTGTTTTCCTCGATATTTATTGAATAAATTGACACATTCAACGTCCGTCTTGAATCTTGACGCTTGCGGTTTTTATATACCTACATTAAACACATACAAGTAAATTTGTTAGTTTTTTGCCACACACCAACTTATACTGGGCATTGGGCAACCTGTGCAGACGATAATATCACAGAGTACATTTACACTATACTGAAATAGAGGCCCATCGTCCGGCGTGGAGGGGGGTAGATTTTGTGGAAAAGAAGGTACCGCCATCTGTTATTTGATGTTGGCAACTTTTCAACCGACTTCCAAAAAGGAGGCCTCAAAATATATATAGCTATACAAGCTCCACACGTCAGCAGACGGCATCTGTGGATGTGTCTGCCAACGCTTAGAAGAGGGTACAACTACACTCATCTGCTATGCGGATGGCACCCTAGTCGCGGCCTCAGGGGGGCACTTCGAAGAGGCGGTGCGCTTAGCCAACCTGGGCGTCTCCCAGGTGGTTGAACGCATTGAAGCGCTGGGCTTGCGGGTAGCCCTCGAGAAGACTGAGGCTATCTTATTTCATGGGCCTCGTCGCGGTCCACCCAGCGGCGCAAGTCTAGATGTACGTTCGGTCCTCGTACCGATCCGGCCCCAGATGAAATATCTGGGGCTCTTGTTAGACGGGAGGTGGCGCTTCGACGAGCATTTCATCCAGCTAGCGCCGAGGCTTGTCAGCGCTGCAGCTGCACTGGGACGGCTCATGCCAAACTTGGGGGGACCCAGTGTTGCTTGCCGTCAGCTGTACACGGGGATTATCCGGTCAATGGAATTATACGGTGCACCGTTGTGGGTAGCGACCTTGACCGCCCAAAATAGGGCTCGTCGCCCCCAGAGGGTAATGGCGGTTAAGGTCATACGTGGCTATCGCACCGTGTCGACGGAGGTTGCGTGCGCATTGGCCGGAACTCCCCCATGGGATTTGGAGGCTGAAGTGCTCGCCGAAGTGTACTGGCGCACCATGGAGCACCAGACGGTAAACGGCTGTGGCGTGAAGCCGCTCACCAGGCATTGCCACTGTGGAGGCGCTCCAACCGGTCCTTGTTGAGTGGGAGGGGCGGCAGCACGGAACCCTTACCTTTCGTCTGACTCAGGTGCTTACCGAGCATGGTTGCTTCGGTAAGTACTTGTGCCAGGTCGCAAGGAAGGAGGTGAGTTTCGCCTGCCACCACTGCGACTACGTTGAGGGCACGGCGCAGCACACGCTGGCGGTCTGTTCAGCTTGGGACACGCAGCGCCTTGGCCTTGTCGCAGTCACCGGATCGGATCTCTCACTCGCAGCTATCACACGTTCCATGGTTGCTAGTGAGAGATGTTTTACCGCAGTTGCGTCCTTCTGCGAGGAGGTCGTCTCGCAGAAGGAGAGTGCGGAGCGGGTCAGGGAGAGCAATGCCCTTGCACGCAATGACCCGCTTCGCGCCCGACGCCCTTGACGGAATAGACGAGCGTATGCACGCCTCATGCCGCCCTGATCGTGGCAGCGGGTGTGAGAGTCGGTGGTCTGCTCTCCACCCGCATCATGCTACCCGCGAGGTGGTGACGTCCGTGTGTGCCTGGACGTCACCCTTAGAGAGTCCTTAGTGAGGTCCACCGTGCGGTATTCGTTCGGAATCACCCCTACGTAAACAAAAAAAAAGTTACAACTACACGTTGCTTTACAGAAAAGCAGACTCATTTCATGGGTTGGTGAATGAAATAACTTTCACTATTTTGCATAAGTATATTTATTAGCAAAAAAACCACAAATTTTCAGAAGAAAAGATTTAGTGACACAGCAGTATCTATCAGACGACATTTTTAGAAAAAATACAAACTGATTAGTCACACAGACACTACTTTTTGTGCACTAAGTTTTAAGGCTTGTTTGGGAGAATTTTAGCACTAAAATTTTAGCCGGCTTAAGTGTTAAGGCTTGTTTGGGAGAATTTTCGCTTCTTTGGAACACAAATAAAACACGATATTATTATATCACTAAAAATCACAAGTTCAGACATTTTGTTTTTTATCTACCAGACGACATTTTTAGAAAAAATACAAACTGTTTAGTCACACAGACACTACTTTTTGTGCACTAAGTATTAAGGCTTGTTTGGGAGAATTTTAGCACTAAAATTTTAGCCGGCTTAATTGTTTACAAGATCAGATATTCTGTTTTTTTTAAATTTTTGGTATGGTTCTCAGAAATTTGTATCAGGGTGGCTAGTATATTAATATGAAAAACAACCACATGTTTCTACTGCTTTATTTAACAGTTTTGATAAAATATTGGTAAATAGCTGCCAAATGAGTTGTCGTGCAATATTATATAATAATAAAATAAACAAACATATCATTTGGAATAACTAATTTGCAGTACCGTTCGAAGTAACAAAGGGACGTTTAGTACTTAATGGTCAAATAAATACCATTTTAGTAGAAATATTTCTGTACAATTTAACTTTGATTACAATAAAATAAATATTTATAAATATTTTTGGACAACTTCATCTATCCCAAACTTAGCTTTAAGCTTGTGCTATGGGTTCTAGGCAACTGATTAACATACTTATGTATAAAATAAATACCTACAACGCCATCTGTATTTCAGCGTAAAAGTTATTAAATCTCCAAGAAAGTATGAACCTACTATTTTCATCTCAGATTATCGCCTCTGGATAATATAGATGCTTGCACGATGAACGTGCCGATTGACGACCGCACGATCAACGATCATGCTCTGCGATTTTGGAGAGGAGCCTTTATTACATTGTGAAGTTCAAACGCAAAATTACTTTTGTATTTTTTGATAGTGAATCTTATACATCAATTAATTGGTCTAGCAGTGTTAACACCAAAACACCCGGGTTTTTACTAGGTTGAACTGTACACTAAACAAAAATAGTCCGAGACGCTCAGGACTGTAATTGGCTGTGACATATCGGCTGGCCCGTAAGATTTTGTTGCCTTTCATCAACATTTCATCGCAAAGCAACGGGTTTTCAATTATTATTTTTTAAATTACAATATAGCAGCTACTTTTTATTAAATTCATTCAGCCATTTTGGACATAACCCATTATATGTGTGCCTGGTGACGGCAAGGCTTGCCCCCTATTACGTGTGGCTAAAAATACTGCCAAATTGTGGATGTGTAATTATTATTTTTTTTTACTATTTATTTATTTACCAACAACAATACATGAGATGATCTTAAAATAATTTACAGTTAAGTACAATGAAACAACATCAAAAGAGAAACCCTGGCACCCACTATAAGAGTTAACTTGTGTAAAATAAAACAAAAATAAAATATAAATAAAATAAAATAACGTTTATTATCTTTGAAATTTTTAGAAAATTATTTAGATTCGTCAAAAGTTGGTGTGACTCTACCGAGGGTTCCAAAATCCAACGAGACTGAGAAGAGACCTCAAGAAACTCAGTTCGGTTTTTTTCAAAATATTTCATCTTGAATCTAATACAGAGTAATTAGAAAGGAGCAATTCGTGTTACAACCAGGCAGCCTTGTCATCTAAGAAATCATTAATACTATAAGCTTTATGGCACAATTTACTTTTTATTACTTTTTTAAATTTATTGACAGATAAATTTGCTATTTCGGTTGGCAATGTATTGTACATTCGAATAAAGATCCCCGCAAAAGAATTACTCACTTTATGAAATTTAGGAACAGCCAGTTTATCCTTATTTCTTAAGTTTAGATTATGATTAGCACTATTTTTCACAAATTTACTTTTGTTCTTGTGGGTTTACAATAAAATTTCATAAATATAATGTGAATACACTGTAAGGATGTTAATAATATGCTTAAACTTATCTCTTAATGACTCCCGAGACCCCATTCCATAGATAGTCCGGACAGCCCTCTTCTGCAACACAAAGATGCATTCAATATCGGCAGCGTTACCCCACAGTAGTATGCCATATGTCATGATACTGTGGAAGTAGCTGAAGTAGACAAGACGCACCGTTTTAATGTCTGTAAGTTGTCGGATCTTTTTGACTGCATAGGCTGCAGAACTAAGCCTGGCTGAAATTTTCCCGATATGAGGCCCCCATTGCAATTTGGAGTCTAACGTTATGCCCAGAAAGACAGTGTCATCGACCAATTCTATTATATCATCCCTAACCTTAACACTGGTTTTAACAAGTCTTACATTAGGTAAGGTGAATCTTACACATTTAGTTTTATTTTCATTTAATAATAAATTTTAGCACAAAACCAGTGGACTATCCTAGAGAGGGCAATGTTTACATCGTCAAGTTCCCGCTGTCCACGTTTAACTTTAAATATTAAAGAAGTGTCATCAGCAAACAAAACTACCTCGTGGTCGTCTCTAAGAGGTGAGGGAGATCATTAACATTTACTAGAAAAAGAAAAAGGCCCAAAATTGAACCCTGCGGTCCCCCATTGCTACAGGAGAACCAGGTGACTGTTTACCATTGATCACTACTTTCTGGACCCTATCACTTAAGTAAGAATTGACGAAATTCAAGGCCCTCCCCCGGATTCCGTAATGATCAAGTTTCTTAATTAAAGTCTGGTGCTGAACGCAATCGAAGGCCTTAGATAAGTCACAGAATACACCGTAAGCATCATATGACTCAACCCAGGCCCTGTATATACACTCTAATAATTTAATTCCGGCATCAGTGGTGGACCGACCACGAGTGAAACCGAATTGTTTTGTGTGTAATAGTTTATTAACATTAAAGTGATTTTGCATTTGATTAAGCATAATTTTTTCAAAAATTAAACTAAATGTAGGTAGTACAGAAATGAGACGGAAATTGGACGGATCTGAATTACTACCCGATTTAAACAGGGGAATTAATATACTAGATTTCATTAAATCAGGGACCACACCACTATCAACACAATTATTAAATATTATTACAAGTTCAGGAGCAACCATTTCAATAAAAGAATTTACTAAATACACAGAGACGCCCCAGAGGTCAGCTGTTTTCTTGATATTTAAAGATTTAAAACTATTTAAGATAGTTTTTGTATTTCAAAGCAATGAGTTTGCTTAAACTATTCTTAAAATATTAAGAAAGAAATTATAAATAGATCACAAAAACTGATGTCATCGGCGGGATTCGAACCCACGGCCTTTCCCTAACAGGGGGACTGCTCTGCCAACTGAGCTACGATGACCACTACCGACAACATCGAATTTTTGCTTCATATCATATTCATAATTTCTACATCGCGCTATTACACTGGTACCGTCAGTTCGGTAGAACTGCGGTAGGTGGATCCAACGCTAACCTTAATAGCGCGATGTAGAAATTATGAATATGATATGAAGCAAAAATTCGATGTTGTCGGTAGTGGTCATCGTAGCTCAGTTGGCAGAGCAGTCCCCCTGTTAGGGAAAGGCCGTGGGTTCGAATCCCGCCGATGACATCAGTTTTTGTGATCTATTTATAATTTCTTTCTTAATATTTAAGATAGTGTATATGTTAACTTTACTGAATTTAAATATAACGTTACAACAAGGACCGTTTGCTTTTAACAAAAATTCTGCAATGGGGGTTGAAGAGCCTAGGGTTTTTGTCAAATCTACAGGAATTTGGGAGAAAAAAAATTCAAATTCGTTAGCGACCTCGAAGTCTGATGTAGTTATTTTACCATTTATATTAAGTTTAAAATTATTATCATTTAATTTTTGTTGACCTCTTTCCGCGTTTATAATTTTCCAAGTAGATTTAACTTTGTCTGCACTATTGAGAATTTTATCACTTATATATTTTGATTTAGCTGCTAAACAATCTGCTTTAAACTTATTTGAATAAGTTTTAACATAATCTCACTGAAAGTAGGACTATCACTAATCATGACCTCCTTAGACTTGAATATGGAGTTGAACTCGTTGTAAAAAGAATAAAAAAATAATTTATACATGGTCGAGTTCAATGCCCGCAAAACACAGGCGTGTGCATTTACTGCGAAGAAATCCCCTTTCCTTCCCCTACCCTCTCTTCAGAATGCATTATTACCAATGAAGGACAACCTTGATAAGTTTTTATTATTGAGCTCTCGACGAACGTCTATGCCAAGGATGGCATAGACGTTCGTCGAGAGCTCAATAATAAAAACTACATCGAAAGATGTATAGGGCTAGCTTCGCGGAAACTAGGAATACTGAATAAGGTAAAGAGATTCTTTACACCGGACCAGAGGTGTCTGCTGTACAAGACGCAGATTAGACCCTGCGTCGAATACTGCTCTCACCTCTGGGACGGCTCCGCGAAGTATCTGCTGGACGCTCTCGACGCTATGCAGCGACGGGCTATCCGTATTATAGATTGTCCGGAGGTAACGGGAAGCCTTGAGCCGCTAGTTCAGCGCCGAACAATAGCTTCCTTGGCCGCATTCTACCGTATTTACCACGGCGAGTGTTCTGAAGAGCTCTTCAATCTGATCCCACCCTCTTCCTTCCGATCCCGAACGACTCGTGCCGGGCAGAGATGCCACCCCCACACAGTGGATAGCATGTTCGTGAGAACCGAACGTTTTAAACGTTCGTTTCTCTGCCGAACGATAGTGGCCTGGAACGCCCTGCCTGTGCACGTGTTTCCTCCCACATATAATCCTGGGTTCTTTAAGCGGAGCGTGAAGAGGCACATCAGTAGGTCGTCAAGTTGAGGGCCACTCTCAATAGTAATGTGTGCTGTGAGAGTGGCCCACAATCGCTAGACGTCGTCACGACTTACCACCAGGCGGGCGGCGTCAATTTGGCGAACCAAATATAAAAAAAAAAAAAAAAATCTATAAATTCAACTGATCTATTAAGCTGTCTTTCATAAAGTGTTTGTCTACTTTTGTGTACCCTCAGTGGCCCATTCACTGAAAGTAGGACTATCACTAATCATGACCTCCTTAGACTTGAATATGGAGTTGAACTCGTTGTAAAAAGAATCAAAAAATAATTTATACATTTGGATCTAAGCCAGTGTCCTAAGAATGGAATTTTATTGCAAAGTCCAACTCTCATACGTTCCAAGCGGTCACCAGTTGTGTTGTGCGATACCAGGCCCCACAGATTTGCTATATAATACAGCCACAAGTGCTAATAGGTATGTAGAATCACTCATACAGCATAATTCAACGAGTCTATTATTACACGAAATATAACAATTAAAACGAAATTAACAACATATGGTATAAATAAAATATTATAAATAAATATTATA
Source organism: Nudaria mundana (assembly GCA_963556515.1). Taxonomy (NCBI): domain Eukaryota; kingdom Metazoa; phylum Arthropoda; class Insecta; order Lepidoptera; family Erebidae; genus Nudaria; species Nudaria mundana. The sequence goes on along the minus strand of OY748288.1, from coordinate 8,012,987 downwards.
TATTATATATAAAAAAAAAAAAAAAAAAAAAAAAAAAAAAAAAAAAAATATTAGTTTGTGTGTGTATGTGTGTGTGTATGTTTGTGTGCGTATATGTGTGTGTGTGTTTGTGTGTGTGCGTGTGTGTGTGTGTGTGTGTGTGTGTGTGTTCGCGTGAGTTAGTTTTATCAGTTACAATATTGATATGGTGAGAAGGTCTGAAGGTATGAAGGAACCTCCTTATAGCCTTGACCCATCAACCATTTTGATACTTCTTTTCTACACTGAACTCGGAGTAGGCCGTACACGTTGCAGTTCTTATGAGCCAATTTATATAAATGTCCACCGAGAACCCTAAAATGTCGAGCCGCTAATGCAGTCCTTTGATATTCACTATCACATATCCTTGGCCGACGACGGCGACATCTATTTGTGACCTCAGGATCGTACACGAGAGAACAATGCTTCCGTACCACAGATTCGAGCACAAAGAGCTTCCTAACAGTGAGAACCTTACAATCTTCGAAAAGTTGCGCTGTGTGATAGCGTAAAGGCTTTGAGAGCATTACTTTTAGGACCACCCTCTGCGCTTGCTCCAAGGCGAGCATATATGTTTTAGCTGCACCTCCCCATACAACAATACAGTATCCCAAGATAGACTGACCCATAGCAAGATAAACTGTCCTCATAGTATTATGATCAGCAGAATGACGCAACTTTTTAAATTTATAAATTAATTTGCGCACTCTGGCAGTCGTTATTTGACGGGACCACTTCAGGTGAATATCTATGTAAATTCCCAAATACTTCACTTCCCTAGACCTATTAAGAGTGGTGCAATCACAGTGAGTCGCGAGTGAACATGAGTGAGCTCTAAGAGCGAACGCGTTAGATGGCTGAGTCACATTTGAATGTGAGAAGATTAGATAGGTAGTCTTGTCAAGATTAAGTGTCAGACGATTAATGCGCAACCAATGCACCTCTGCCTACCCTTTTGGGGAAATAGGCGTGATATGTGTGTGGATACGCGCCTTTGCGACCGCGCCATCCTCCATTGGCGGGCACCCCAGTTACGCACTTCAGGCATATTCCTTGTGGCAGGTGCCAGACGGACTTACGCCATCTATATTGGCCTCTGTCGTGTTGGTCAGGTTTTACCCGCAACTTTGGGGTCAGGTGTTATCCCGCGTTGGTGTGTGAAGGCGTGCGTGGGGTAAAACCTCCCAGCACGCTGCCTTTCTAGCTGCTGTAAAGCCTGCTTATGTAAGGATGATGGGGTGCTAGCCCGTTGTCCTCAGGGCCCCATCATGGAGGTCGATGGTCCTGCGCGCACACTTCGGAACTAAGTGGGGAGGGTCTGCTCCTTCTTCCTCCCAGCCACCTCCTTCGCGAGCATGACCTGCACGCGGAAGGATACGGTAGGAACGGAATGCTGCCTATTTAAATCCATACTAAGCACTGGATCGTGTGTCGCTAGTCGCTGTGATGCATCGCTAGGAACCTATGCTGGGTCTGAGGGAGGTGGGAGAGGGTGGTGTGCGATACAGTGGGGCTAGCGTGTTGCTTAATTATATAGCGTATAGCAAACACTGTGCTAAGTTCTATTATATTGTAACGTAGTGTGAACGTAGTCATAGTAAATGTGTGCGATATTGTTATGCTGTGCTATGAGGCGATATATTATAGCGTAGTCTAAAGGACGCTTAAATCCGTTTTCATATTTTATCTCGCATCAATGTACCTACTACTAGGTAGTCTGTGATAATCTCGGACGTCCGTACATAAAAACTAAATAGACAGTTAGAACGTCGAGGCTTTTAGGGTTCCGTACCCAAAAAATAAAACGGAAACCCCATTTCTAAGACTCCGCTGTCCATCCGTCTGTCTGTCCAGGCTGTATGTCGTGAACCGTGATAGTAATAAAGTTCAAAATTTGGTATATTCTCACTAGTTCCACTGTCACTTTGTCCCATGAAACGAGTGAGACTTATTTTTCTGACTTGTTCCATTGATTCTTAACAAAGGAACAAGTGAAACTTTTTTTTAAATTCCGGCCCAAGGTCACGGCCGCTCTGGCGTCCGTTGCTGGGCGTCTCTGGCTCGCACAGAGAAGGTATTTCCAGTGGCGCCCGGCGAACAAGTCAAACTGAACTTAATCGGATTCGATGGAACTAGTGAGAAGTATTTTTCTCGCTAGATCCAGTTTATAAAAAAAATTCAAATAAATTACGACCTCTAAGTAATCGAACTTTCAATCACTCTTGTATTATAAGAAGGTATACTTTAATGATTATTAACACAGTGATCAATTGATGGGTTATATATAGCATTTTATATGACGTAAATGTATTTCTGTTGCCGCTATAACAACAAATACTAAAAAACAGAATATAATAAATATTTAAGGGGGATCCAATACAACAAACGTGTGCCGTATTGGTACGGAACCCATTGTGCTCGAGTCCAACAAGCATTTGGCCGGTTTTAAAGTCCTACAAGGAATGCGAAATAAAACCCATTAAGTAAAAGATAACATAAAACATTGTATTTAGTACCTCCTTAATTATTGTAATCAAATATCAGTTAGGTACCTTATTTACGGCTCAATAATTAAAAAGGGAAAGCTATCATGGAAATTAAAATCAATCCCTAAATTAAATTAATTAAATTAATTAATTTAATTTAATTTTTTTTAATGCTGCTTTGTTCTGAACTCAACTGTTTTTCGCAATTGAGTAGTCCACCTACATTTTTTAATTATGAGATATCTGAGAATTGTCATATTTTTGCAGCCTTTTCTTTACTAATACATTCTTTTTATACATTCCTAATACATGGTGTCACAAAAACATGGATCAAATTCACATCTATAATCATGACGGGCATTAAAAACACATTCATCATTCTCACCATAGTATACGAAACTGGTGTGATGAACATTAAAATTACCTAAAGCACGAAATCCGTTAGAAACCAGTAAACAAAATCCAGCTTGGTCACCCATCATATTGAAGAATTTTTTTTGTTTTACTGCGATGCCTATTTGTCCTTTCACTGAATGATAAACGTACCAACACACTTCAATATTTCCACAATCTTTAGTTTTAAACGCACGTGACATAGTGATTTTACTTAAATCTTTCAAGTCTATAGGCGTAGTTAAATAAAACAATACAGGAATATTATGGTAATCGTTTAGCATTTTAATTATCTGTCTTCTTTTATTTTTAAACTGATACTCCTCGTGATTTTTCCACCAAATACCATCATTAATATATTTACTTATATAATGATTAAATATTCTCAAATGATTAACATTATCTGTATCACCGTCATAGTATGTACCAGAGAGTCCTTTATTGCCATCACGAGTGTTAAACACTTGAACAGCGTCTAAAAGCTTGACTGGATCATAGTTTTTCATCTTTAACACATAGCCTTTATCAAAGGCACACAATCCATATTCACCAGTGGGAAAATCTAATTTGAGCATACTATTTCCAAGGTCGGAAATAGTTGAAATGTATAACAACTGCTCATTACCTACAGTTATTTTAATTTCAATATTTTCAGGGTACTTTGGCACAGATGGTATTACGGTCGTATTGGTCATATTGCGCTTCAAAAATTTAAAAAAATCATCTTTTTTATGAAACCTATCATACTTTATGTAAGATATTCTAACTTTGGGAAGCTGCAGCTGCATTAAATATTTCCGTAGTTCCCAATTGTTAGTTGTTTGCGCTGCTACTTGCTCTGCACATAATTGTATTAATGCAGGAATTTGAGCCATTATCGTGCCAATGACAAACAAATTGAATATTAAACAGAATACTTGATTTAAGTTGAAAGTTATTTTGGTCGAACACTAATTACCTACATATTTCATATTTACCCACAATAGTATTTTATATCGTGTTTGTCTACCATCAAGTTTATTTTATTATAAAATTCTACTATGCAAGCACTGATTCGGACGCGACCGCGACCTATCGAACACGACTCTCATTGGCCGTCATTGGTAGATTCAAGATCAGCCAATAAAATTCCGTTCTGGGCCGAGAATCAATTTTGTATAAAATATCGCTTTAGCCGCGTTCACACCTATCGATCGTCCGCGAATAGACAATAGACTTGCGGACGGACTCGGAGTCTCATTCATTCATTACACATTGGATGTTGAAGCTGAAGTATGCTATGCGGAAGATATTTTTTTAGTGTTTGTTTACTAACATAACTAACCAAAGTAATTATGTCGCTAACTATTAAGGTAAAGAAAGACTCATTGAGACGCGACAAACAACGCGCTGTTAAACAACCCGAGTTATTTTAACGAAACTTCGATTTCGGTCGAAGTTCGTATGAGTTTTGTATGAATTTGTTACTCGTTCTAATTTCGTTATTAAAAGTTTCCTTCGTAAACGCGAGTAGACGCCCTCGACGACCATTTTCATAGCTGGCATGATTTTTTTTCTTTTCACCGAAGGTGAAACTAGCATATGAGATAACTGTGCGAGATATAAATAGCAAAAAGAACTCTACCAATCGCACCTAACAGAAAGAGAATGTTAAATAAAGTGCTATTGTAATATCAGGCGGTATTTTTGTTAAAGAAGGCATTTCATGGTGAACCTAATATTTTTTATTATATTTTCCATTGTTAAGTATGTCAGCAATGGTTAGCTTTAACAGTAACAACCACCTTAATATGTTTTATTAATAGAAACGTAAAAATATAAATTAGAAATCATATGTATCCATTTCGTTAAATACAACGCCTGACAAAAAAATGCTAGCAATAGTATTCCGTGTTTCTTCGTTCGGTTACAGTTAATATACCTACACTGCTGCTCCGCTCATATTGATCAAAGCGTGATGTTATACTAGCCTAAAGCCTTCCTAGATAAATTCACTATTCAACACAAAAATAATTTTTCAATTTGAACCAGTAAGTACAAAGGTACTTCCTGAGATTACCGTGTTCAACCAAACAAAACTCTGCAGCTGTCAAGTGCAGGAAGGGTTCCATACCTAAATTATCTATAAATACCGGCCAAGTGCGGTTGGTCTCGCGCACAAAGGGTTCTGTACAAAAACGGCAAAAAATCACTTTTTTTTTATGGGAGCCCCCTTAAATATTTATTACGGGTGTTCTGTTTTTTAGTATTTGTTATTATAGAGGCAGCAGATATACATCTTCTGTAAAAAAATCAACTTTCTAACTATCACGGTTCATGAGATACCTACAGCTTGGTGACAGAGGGTCGGAGTTTTAGTAATAGGGCCTTCAGTCCTCCAGAATTTTATCCTTTGGGTACGGAACCTTAAAAACGTCGTTCGATCAATGTTAGACCACTACACAACAATTTTAGATCATGTAGCGTTTACGAGTATTTAGCTTATACCTGCGAATGAACTAGTTTTCTCGTTTTCCATGCTCACGTGAACACATTACCGGGACAATCATAATGTTATCAAAAAAAAACAACTTCAATAATATTCTCGTGTATTCTTTATATTATTTATTATTTATTTATTTTTATTTATTTTTCTTTATTATTATTTATTATCTATGGTACATAGTTTTAATTGTATTCTTGTATGGTTTTTTTTTTTATTTTTGTTTAGAAGACTGAGTTATGGAATTACTCGGCCACTGATCATATTTCGACCCACAGTTAAAATCTCCTACGTTATTAGCTGTACTCACTGGTCATTGGCAAGTTGTTGCAAGTGCAAGCAGAGGCCATAACAACGAATGGAATTGATATTCTCGTGATTCTCTTGTCAGAATTAGACTGAATTGAAATGGGAGCAGCAGAAAGTACCAGCTTTCAAATAAAAAATAGTTGTCAAAATTAGTTCAACCATTCGAAAGTCCGCCGGGCGCCACTGGAAATACCTCCTGGTATGTACCAGAGATACCCGGCAATGGACGTAGGAGCGGTAAAAAAAAACCATTCGAAAGTTACTGAGGTACCTAAAACAGAAAATGAGGTTATATAGAAAACACACAAACCCAGAAACAAACATCTCTCGTATCGTCTCCACAAGAGAACCGGAATCGAGCCTGGCACCTCAGGGACAGCAGTCGCAACTCATACCACTGCCCCACTGAGAAAGTCTATATTTTTGGAAAGTTTAATTGAAATCACTATTGTACATTTCACGTGGAAGAGTAACAAACTTTCGCGTTTAAAAAATATGTAGGGTGGAAGTACGTATTCATTTTGAAATGTGTACCTACCTAGTGTGTATTACAATAATATGTATACGAGTATGTACTGTAGATATACACGTCACATACATTTACACAAGGTACTTAGGAGTCCAAACCGCAGTTTAAAATAATTATATATATATATAGGTACGCTGCAATAACAGAGATTTCATACAGTACCTACATACCGCAGATAACACAGGAAAACTGATACTTAGCTATAACGGTTACCTTTTATCATTTAAGTTAGTGTATTCGTATAGTGAACAAGTGTCTCTGTTCCGACGGACGTATAAACGCGCGGTCTGATTTGATTCGTAAAGTCATAAATTCTTGTCATGTACATATCTTTGATTCATTTATATTAAAAATTACTGGCAGGTTATGAATGTATATTTAAAAAAACAAAATGACGAAACCTAAGCAGATGAATTCTAAATTGAAAATGGAAGGTGATTTTGTTGCTCCTGATGGTGGATGGGGGTGGATGATCATTGTTGCAGCTGGCATTTCCAATGTGAGTACCTTAGCTATTTAACTATGTATGATATATCTACGAGGTGAACATTTTTATATTTAGAATTAAGTTAATAATGTACCTACTACATACCTACTCAACCTATAACTCAATGTTTAGAATATTGCAAGTTGGGAGCACCTTAAAGCTTTCGAGCGGAGGAAAATTTAAACGCGATGTAGTTTATTTCGGAATAATGACACAACTTTTTTTTTGGACATCTGATTTGAGCTCTTTAAGGGAAAACCGCACAAAAAATTAGCGTGTATAGAGACAGGCAAGACAAAAACAAAAACCTGTTTGTTTCTAAAAATAAACCTTACGGACCGCTGCGGCTAGTCAGATCTGTTTATATTTTTATGAAAATGCTTAGGACATGATTTCGGAGATTTCTACTGTGTTACTATAATAGAAGTATGTAGACTAATGTAGAGGTACCTTATAGATTAGGCAGCTTAAGTTACGTAAGAGTAGTTATTCAATCAATACATATAATGAAATTGTAAGTGGTCGATGTCTATACATCGAAGATATAATAGAGAAACTTTTGTAGGGGGGCTTTCTGAACGCAATAGAACCCAAAACAATGGTTTTTAGAAATTTGGTCTGTTTGTCTGTTTGTCTGAATGTTTGAACATGCTAATCTCAGAAACGGCTTAACCGATTTGAATGCGGTTTTCAGTAATGCGTTGTGGTTTATTCAACTTAACATTTAATGTTTGTTTTATTTCAATCGGTTCATAAATAGAAAAGTTTAGTCGATTTAAAGTAACACGCAGGCGGAGCTGCGGGCAACAGCTATACATAATAAATCAATAACTGGTGATCAAGAAAACTATAACACGCAGGCGGAGCTGCAGGCACCAACTAGTTTAATAATAAAACCCAGATTGCACTTAACCAAATACCTAAATGTTCAACTATAAACTCATCCATTTCATATCTAGGAGGTACTATTTGAACTTATATTGAAGTGAGTCCTGGTATTGATAATTAGATATTTTTTGCATAAATAGGTACCTACTGGTATACAGACTGTCCCAGATCTATTTAGGATTAGGTACATAACAACAATAACGTCAAGATTTGTAGCAACAAGAATAAACAAGTTAAAAATATGGCAAAAGTTTGCCATATATTTTAGAGTTTTCGAAAGTTTTTTCATAAAATCTAAAAAAAAAGTTCGACATCACTTTAGAGGTATTTGACCATGCCGAGTTGATTGCAGCTGGTCTTGAGTCTCTAACTATTACCGTTCTCGATTTGACCTCGTTTTGAACTTTACCTTGAGATCGGAGGTCAAAGGTCAAGTTCATATTAGAGATCTTTGACCATGCTGAGTTGATTGCAGCTGGTATTGAGTCTCTATTACCGTTCTCGATTTGACCTAGTTTTGACCTTGACCTTGAGATTAGATGTCAAAGGTCAAGTTTATTTTAGAGGTCTTTGACCATGCTGAGTCGATTGGCGTTTACACTGAGTCTCTAGCTCTTACCGTTCTCGAGTTGAAAGTAGTTCACGGACGGACGGACGGACGGACATTACTGTTGTATAAGAGATTTTCGTTTCGAAAACTAAAAGAACATCACAAGCTTGGAGAAGCAAGGCATCGAGAATTGCCGCGGAATTTAAAAAACAAGCAAGGCGCCCTTCACTATCGCAGTGAATGCATAAGACGACTTCTTACTATTATGTGATATCACATGTCTGCAGGCAATACCATTTTCACCTTTATCTACGTAATTTTTTAAAATACTTAATATCAATATCAAAGTTGAAAATTTTACAATGGAATTACACTGGAACTTTTTTTAAATGTCGTAATGTTGCAAAATATTTTAATATTTTTGTTTATTTATTTTATGAAATTTATTGAAAAATTCTCACTCGCCTAAAATTTTGCGACATTAAAATATTTTATAGAATTTTTTACCCATACATTTTCTATGGGAATTTCAGAAACTTTAGGTCCATGGTTCTCAGGAACCACCTGACCTCCGATCGAAATTATTTCGGCTATGGTGTTTATTCGGTACCAAAATTCTATGTGCCAAATCATAACTTTCTAGCACTTGTAGTTCTCGAGTTGAAAAGTGCGGACAGACGGACAGGACCGGACTATAAGACTTCTCTTACATAGTATACTTGTCAGTATAGTAAGAAGTCTAAAAGGCAATATATATAATAATGACTAGACTGACTAGACTGCTTCGGTGGCGTGGTCGGTAATGAATCCGCTTTCGACGCCGGAGTCTCGGGTTAAATTCCCGGTCGGGACAAACTTTGTGTGATGACACATACGTTTGTACCGAAGTCTGGATGTTTCCTATGTATAATATGTATGTATTTAAGGTGTTTGAGAGAGTGATGCTAAATCAAATGCAAGTCCACTTCACGACCAACAATCTTTTCCACAGCCAACAATTTGGCTTTACTCGCGGAAAATCTACCACCGATGCGGGAGTAACCCTTGTTAGCTTGATTTACGGCGCATGGGAGGGATCGCAGGATGCCATTGGGGTATTCTGCGATCTGTCTAAAGCATTTGGTTGTGTTGACCATCAGAAACTTTTGCTAAAGTTACGTCGGTATGGTTTTGACAAAAAATCCTTAGAACTATTAGGATCTTACCTGACAGATAGGCTGCAGACTGTTCATGTGAACAACGTTAAAGTCAAACGGACCTTGACCTTGAGATTAGATGTCAAAGGTCAAGTTTATTTTAGAGGTCTTTGACCATGCTGAGTCGATTGGCGTTTACACTGAGTCTCTAGCTCTTACCGTTCTCGAGTTGAAAGTAGTTCACGGACGGACGGACGGACGGACATTACTGTTGTATAAGAGATTTTCGTTTCGAAAACTAAAAGAACATCACAAGCTTGGAGAAGCAAGGCATCGAGAATTGCCGCGGAATTTAAAAAACAAGCAAGGCGCCCTTCACTATCGCAGTGAATGCATAAGACGACTTCTTACTATTATGTGATATCACATGTCTGCAGGCAATACCATTTTCACCTTTATCTACGTAATTTTTTAAAATACTTAAAATCAATATCAAAGTTGAAAATTTTACAATGGAATTACACTGGAACTTTTTTTAAATGTCGTAATGTTGCAAAATATTTTAATATTTTTGTTTATTTATTTTATGAAATTTATTGAAAAATTCTCACTCGCCTAAAATTTTGCGACATTAAAATATTTTATAGAATTTTTTACCCATACATTTTCTATGGGAATTTCAGAAACTTTAGGTCCATGGTTCTCAGGAACCACCTGACCTCCGATCGAAATTATTTCGGCTATGGTGTTTATTCGGTACCAAAATTCTATGTGCCAAATCATAACTTTCTAGCACTTGTAGTTCTCGAGTTGAAAAGTGCGGACAGACGGACAGGACCGGACTATAAGACTTCTCTTACATAGTATACTTGTCAGTATAGTAAGAAGTCTAAAAGGCAATATATATAATAATGACTAGACTGACTAGACTGCTTCGGTGGCGTGGTCGGTAATGAATCCGCTTTCGACGCCGGAGTCTCGGGTTAAATTCCCGGTCGGGACAAACTTTGTGTGATGACACATACGTTTGTACCGAAGTCTGGATGTTTCCTATGTATAATATGTATGTATTTAAGGTGTTTGAGAGAGTGATGCTAAATCAAATGCAAGTCCACTTCACGACCAACAATCTTTTCCACAGCCAACAATTTGGCTTTACTCGCGGAAAATCTACCACCGATGCGGGAGTAACCCTTGTTAGCTTGATTTACGGCGCATGGGAGGGATCGCAGGATGCCATTGGGGTATTCTGCGATCTGTCTAAAGCATTTGGTTGTGTTGACCATCAGAAACTTTTGCTAAAGTTACGTCGGTATGGTTTTGACAAAAAATCCTTAGAACTATTAGGATCTTACCTGACAGATAGGCTGCAGACTGTTCATGTGAACAACGTTAAAGTCAAACGGAACTAACGTCAAAATAGGCGTACCTCAGGGATCAATTCTAGGGCCTTTTCTCTTCTTGGTTTATGTTAATGACTTGCCTTGCATGATCGAGGCACAAGCTGGCATAATAATGTTCGCGGATGATACATCACTTATATTCAAAGTAAATCGGCATAGTACAGATGCGAATAATGTTAATAATATTTTAAATGATATTTCAAATTGGTTTTCTACAAACGACCTATTGTTGAATGCAGAAAAGACTAAATGCGTTAAATTTACAATGCCCAATGTCAGACAAGCAAACGTCCATGTCGTGCTGGGTAGCCAAAGGTTAGAATTTGTAAATAATACTACCTTTTTAGGAATAACAATAGATTCTAAATTACAATGGGGTGACCATATGGTCAGCTTATTAGCTAAAATGGTGATATCACCATTTTAGCTAATAAGCTTAGCTCTGCTGCATATGCTGTGAGACGGATTAGGCAGTTGACAGATGTAGCTACTGCTAGGCTAGTTTACTTTGGTTACTTCTATAGCTTGATGTCCTATGGAATACTACTTTGGGGAAATGCAGCAGATATAGAAATAATTTTTATATTACAAAAGAGGGCAGTCCGTGCCATTTATTGTTTAGGTAAAAGAGATTCTCTTAGGGAGCGATTTAAAGATATTAATATTTTAACTGTAGCTTCCCAATATATATTTGATAACATACTGTATGTCAGGAAAAATATATCTAGCTATACTAAAGTAAGTGACGTTACAGACAGAAATCTACGTAATAAAAATAAACTACTCCCTCCGTGTTATCGGCTTAGCAAGGTTAGTCATTCTTTCAAGGGGGAAGGTATACGCTTTTATAATAAATTGCCTGAATCGGTCCTTTGTATGCCCGACAATAAATTTAAAAACTTTATAAAGACCACTTTATGTCAAAAAGCATATTATAAGACAGTTGATTACCTTAATGATAAAAGTGTCTGGCTTGAGCATGGTGCAGGCGCCTCCTAAAATGCCGTAATTGTAGCATATTTTGTACTTAGGCGACTATAATAATTTTTTTGTTGTATTATACACTCTTTTTGATTTTGACACGAGACCAATGTACATTCGTCCACATTTAGTCTTAAGAAAATGTGTAAATGAGTCAATTAATTGAAAAGATTGACCGAGAGTTTTATTGCCAGGTTCTTTCTCTCGGTTCTACTTATTGCTTTGCGAATCTGGCAGTACATGTAAATATAGAAGCAATGACATTTTTTATTTTAAGTACTTACTGACGTTTGTAAGAGCCATTTAGTGGCCTATACAAATAAATAAATCATTTCATTTCATTTCATTTCGTTTCATTTCACAAAAAAAATTTACATATTTATAAGTATTTATATCAGTTTATCTAAGTAGTACTCATATCACAAGCTCTGCTTAGTTTGAGACTAGATGACTTTGTGTGAATTGTCCTAACATATTTATTTATTTAATTTCTGTAATTAATACATAAATAATAAATACATAAATATTTTGATTTTTATTTTTCTGAGAACCGAGTAGGTACATAATATACCAAGTCATGTTATTTATGTACCTAACCTACTCTTCGGCTTAATATCGAGATCTGGGACATTCTGTTTATTAATAAAATGATGGTGATGGAGGGGTGTAGGTACTACGGAACGTCAAAATTCATTTCTCCTTGAGACACTAGTGTCTACGCGATAATTGATTATTTTATAATAATAAGTCGATCGAAGATACAACCAACAAACAACAAATATCCATAACCGACCCAACGAACGTTTGGTCGAAAGAACCATTGATATTATATTTTTTAAATTTTCGCTTTCTGAATTCATTATACTATTTACGATTTCGGGACTTAACGTGTAATTTACCTTCTGTTTGGCCATCTAAGCATCCCTTTTTGTATCTTACTCACTACATCTTCTGACACACCGCAACGTTCTCGTATCACGCTGTTTCTCACTTTATTTACCAATGTCACCCCAGTCATACTTCTCAAACTTCTCATTTCCACTGCATTTATTATACTTTCATACTTCTTCTGCCAAACCCAACATTCACTTCTATAAATAAGTGTAGGGACTAGCACTCCTCTATGAACAGCCAGCCTAGCTCTCCGAGATATATTCTGACTGTTTATAAAATTATGTAGGGCCCCATTCACTTGATTTCTTGCCATAACTCTTCTTTCAATGTAATCGTCACACCTTCCATCCCTTGTAAACTTGAACCCTATACACAAACTCTTTCAATTGCTCCACTCTTTCTCCTTCAATAACAATCGCAAAAACACTTATGAATGTCAAAATTAAAATGAGTGCTTCTAGATATACATACACTGCCAGATTCGCAAAGCAACAGGTAGAGCCTGTGAGTAAGAATCTGGCAAGAAATCTTACGGCCACTCTTTTTCAATCATTGTCATTTAACAATACAATGCAATTATACATAAAAATACAACAGTAAAAGATTAAAAATGTTTCTTAACAATAAGAATTAAAGAAGTCCAAATTTTATATAACACTAAATAGCTCAATTCCATGTTTCTGTGTCATCTAAATAATCACTAATGGTGGACTGAAGTATTTATTAGTTAATGAACTTCGAATTTTTTTTAAATTTTCGTAGAGTATATTAGATTGAACCTGCCGATCAATGGATTCATTCGGCAAAAGATCTCGGTTAGCGACAATGGGCGTTTTCACATTGCACGATAACGACCCACGATCTCGTCTATAATATCGTGACGATATCGTACGTAGCAGCAGTAAAAGAATGTAAATTATCGTCACGATATTGAGGACGACATCACGATATCGTGCAATGTGAAAACACTCACTAGGCTCGCCTCTTCATACATGAGTGAGACCAACAAATGAAAAAAGATCCTAACGAAAAGTTGACGTAGTCTTTGCAATTTTGCAATGCTACCTGTGTAATTAAGTAAGTAGGTAAAAACCTATATAAATTGTTATGACCTTCTCCCGTTAACTGTTTATATCCGAATCCCATCATTTGTGTATGTATTCAAATGGATTATTTATATTATTATTGTATCATTTTGCAATAGCTTAACTGATTATCTGTGTGGTGTCCTCAAACATGCCAGCATGTTATCTACTATGGAATATAACAAAATGTTAGGTTTTATCAAACACTTCAATTGCTTACTTAGATATCGTAAAATGGACTCTATCGGTATCGGTTAGACATAGATAATACATTACGACTCGTATCTATAGTTTATTTGCAAAGTAGATAATTTTACATTAGTTATAATGAGACCATGCTTCAAGCCATGGTCTCCAGCGGGAGTAGGTGGAACGCGGCCGTGTCCTTCTGCGAGCAAGTCGTGCTTGCAAAGGAGGCGGCCGAGAGGGAGAGAGAGCGTACCCTCCCCGCCGAGTTCCGTAGTTAGCGGCGAGGGCGCCGCAGACTCATCTACGCCCAAAACCATCGACCTCCATGATCGGGGCCTGAGGACGGCAGGATCGCCACCCGTCGTCCTTACAGAATCAGGCTAGAAGGGTTGCGTGCTGCGGGGCCTTTGCCCCATAGCACGCAACCAGATTCACTCACTGACGCGGGGTAAAAACCCTACCCCAACGACGCGGGATTCTCATCCTGACCAAACCCCCGCAGAGACCACAGATGTGGTCAAAGTCCGCCGGGCGCCACTGGAAATATGTTCTGCTTGTAACCAGAGACGCCCGGCAACGGACGTTAGAGCGGCCGCTGCCTTTGGCCCTAAACGGAACTAAAAAAAATAATTCTAACTTTTTTTTTCTATGGTTTCTATGGTGTCCCATAGAAACCTTTTTTTAATCATTGAGGTAGGTACTAATGTACTAACGAAAAATATCCTTGACAATGGTTGAAACGGCTATACAACAAAATGGCTAAACCGATGAAGCCGGGAGGGCAGAAGTGCTAAGGGAACCACACACGCCTTCAGTCACCTACGTGGGATTGAACCAAACCCTAAAAAATGCGGGATGGCACCCGACCCAACCCTTTGGGAGAGACCGGGGCGTCCGGCAGTTGACGATAGAGGGAGAATTAAAAAAGCTTCTATCAACCTTATGTTCGATTGTATATTGTTATGTTGTACTGTGTGGCCACTTTGTACCAAAAGTTTCTTTCTTTCTTTCTTTAAACCTAAAGTTATTTAGTAGGTACTTACCTTCCCATTAACGCCAAATACCGATAACATTTTTAACAAAATACGAACTGCTCTGACAGATTTCTTTTTGGATTATTACCGTTTGCCCCACCAGGCTTTGTACCACCAGTGGGACGAACGGGAATTCTATAAATTAATTAATTTGTATTCCGGTTGGCCCCACCATCAAGTTTAGTGGGACGAACGGGAAGGTTATTTTATACGATTCCCGTTGGCCCCACTAATTTAAAAATTGGTTTTTGTGGTACAAACATTAATTTATCATCATTTGAAACTAAAATTAATGTCTAGTGATAAGTAAAATAAAAAAACATCAAATAAATCATCTTTCAATTTTAATACAGATAAACCACGTATATAATAGATTAAAAGTAGAAAAAAGTCATTAAAATCACAGATCAATGACTCTTCTTTATTTAATAACCTTAATTATAATATAATAAAAAACATTTATGAACTTGGCAACAATAATGTTTTTTTATAGGTACTTAAAAATATACAACAATAAAGAAATGAATTTACAAAAATTATCTCAAATAGATCGTTTTAATAAGTTTGTAACACTTTCTAAATAATTATTATGGCTAAAATCACAGATCAATTACTCTTATTTAACATAGTAGAACAATTATTAGATCAATCACTTTTATTTTCTCATTCTCATTTTATATTTACTTATTTAAGATCTTTAACAATAATTTTTTAGAGTTTTCGGAACAATAATCTCTTATAGAACAGTATTGTCTGTCCGTGAACAACTTTCAACTCGAGAACGGTAAGAGCTAGAGACTCAGTGTAAACGCCAATCGACTTAGCATAGTTGAAAACCCCCCAAAATGAACTTGACCTTGACCTCTGATCTCAAGGTCAAGGTCAAAACGAGGTCAAATCGAGAACGGTAATAGTTAGAGACTCAATACCAGCTGCAATCAACTCAGCATGGTCAAAGACCTCTAAAATGATGTTGAAATTCATGTCATGTGACATTTTTTAGATTTTATGAGTTAATTTCACTTACATTGCAAAGTTGTTATAACACGACATCAGTACTTTTCAAATGTTAGAATTGCACTAAATTAACAGGATAGAAAAAAAGCGAGCGAGCATCAGGGATAAACCAATAAGACACTTGCAATGAACACAATGTTATCGGTGCTATTGTCATGCATCGGTGCACTGGGAATATTCATAATAACTATTTGCGTCTCTTTTCCTCTGCCTTAAAAGAATGTGTAAGAAAGGCGCACTTTCGTTGAATCCTGTTTCACAATTCCGGACTTTAACACCACAGAGTAAAATTCCAAATACAAGCACTTAAAGTTCAGGGAATATGAATTGACCATTTGGAATCTTCACTATCGTCTTTATATAATTCTAATCCTTAGCAAATTCGGAACAACCCAAAAAAATTAATTGAACATGGATCAGAATTTCTTGATGTGTAATTTCTTACTATACACACGGGAAATTAATTAAATATTTAATTTCTATTCCCGTTTGTCCCACTGAACTTGATGGTGGGGCAAACGGGAATAAAAATTAATTTATTTATAGATTTCCCGTTCGTCCCACTGGTGGGACAAAGCCTGGTGGGACAAACGGGAATAACCCATTTCTTTGACTCATACCGTATTTTCGTCAATTTCAGTTATCGATGCTACCGATTCTGCAGCAGTTCGGGCTCCTGTTCCGTGACAAGTTTGTGAAGCTCGGGATGAGCAACTCCGAGACGAGCACTCTAATCAACATGCACGTGACCCTGTACTCTTGCGTCGGTGCGTGACGCGTTTACATGGTAACGTTCCGACGCCATGTCATGTCTGTCGGCCTCCTCACAACTAGCTCTCATACCTACATTAGTATTTTGTTGAGTAGGTACTTAATCGTTCTTACCTAACTACATAATAATATGTAGTTATATGTGATGTGTTAGAGAATTTCCAAGTAAGTAAATGAGGAAGTCATAAAAAAATACAGTTGTTAGAGGACGTTTAGGAACGTAATCTTAATCTAAATACCTTAATAAAAAATTTATTAGGCACAGTAATGGTTGAAGTTTATAATAATTATAAAACAGTTTAGGGTTACTTTAGCAGTAAATGTATCACCAAATTTATTATTACTCTTTTAGTGCTATGGCTCTTTTAGTTCACAATCCTCTGTACTATGGGTTTCATTGAAATCATACGAAGTAGATTAGAATACTTCCTTGGTTTCTCAGAGTTATCATTTTAGACGTAAACTCAATAAGGATAGGTAGGAGGATTAAGATAAGGATAAAATACACTAAGATACATGTAGAACATTAATCATGACATGTCTTTAAAATTTTGCACCTATAATAGACGGCATTATCGATCTATCGATCGAGAGCAATCTTTTCCAGAAAACCTTAGAATGGAAACAATTGAATATAGGGTCTATGTATAACCGTAAAACCGGCCAAGTACGAGTCGGACTCGCGCACTAAGAGTTCCGTACCAAAAAGAAAAAATCACGTTTGTTGTATGGGAGCCCCCTTAAATATTTTTTATATTCTGTTTTTTTTTAGTATTTGTTGTTATAGAGGCAACGCAAATACATCATCTGTGAAAATTTCAACTTTCTAATATCACGGTTCACGAGATACAGCGCAAGACAGACGGACGGACAGCGAAGTCTCAGTAACAGATCGTGGATCGTGAAATGGATCGTGAAACTGTTCAAAAATTTACTTGAATGGATTTTAATAGCAAAAATACGCAATTTAAAACATTTCCAAGATATTTAGTAAGTGGGTAGGTACCTACCTACTTATTCAGTTTAAGATAGCATTAACAGATTCTTAATTACAGGAAAAGAGATAAGTAATGTTCTTTTATCATATTTTTTAAGGATGTACCCAAGTCTTTGTGTAGTAGGTACCTATAGAGTAGTAGTGTACATACTCGTATCTGCCTACCTATTAGGTATTATAACGATTAAGTTCCATATCAATTTTTATAATTAATTATAAACTCAATCATTTTTGATTAAGACTATTCATACAAGACGTTATTGTGAAGCACGTTTCAGTGAAGTATTTTGCCTAAATGCAATCTTCAATTCTGTAAAAACAGTGGGTGAAATACTAACTAAAGAGGTCTTAACATATACTCGTACCACACAGTCCGAGGCCAAAGATGACCAGTCCAATCTATAATGATTACGTATAAATACTAGATTATGCAATTGTTAGATGGAATTTTCTTGGCTCCGGCAAACGGGTACAACTCGCCCCCTATCACATACGGGACCAAATAATTGTCGAAATCGGTTAACCCCGTCCAAAGATATGAGGTAACAAACATAAAAAAACATGCAGTCGAATTGAGAACCTCTTCCTTTTTTGGAAGTCGGTTGAAAAGGAAATAAGTGGGGAAATAGTCGTGAGTATATAATTTATGTACGAGTATGTTCAGGTGTTAGATGGAAACTATCGAAAGGTAGGTTGTCAAACTAGTTGCTAGCTGAATATGTGTGACATTTGAAGATTGCACTTAGTTTTGATTGTATGCGATGATTGTATTGTATGAGATATCATTGATAGCATTCATTCTGTAAATTGTAAGTAGTGTTTTTCCTTGCTATGCTCGGTATGTGAAGTCCTCAATTATTTATAAGCATTGCTTCGGTGGCGTGGTCGGTAGTGCATCGGCTTTCAACTCCGGAGTCTCGGATTCGATCCTCGGGTCGAATCAGATATTTGTGTAATCCACAAATGTTTGTTTCGGAGTTTGGGTGTATTCTATGTATAGTACGAGTATGTATGTATTTAGTTATATATAAGTATGTTTATCAGTCGTCTAGATCCCATAGCACAAACTTATATTAGCTTAATTTGGGCTAGATGAAGTTGTTTGAGAATATCCAAAAATATTTCTTATTAAAAAATAACATGTTAGCGTTGATTTCGTTTATCGTATAACTCAAAAAATTACCAAAGTTTACAAAAGCCATCTGGACACGTAACTGCCATATTCTGGGATTTCATTGGTTGAGCAAGTAGGTCAAGTACAGTCGCCGCTGCCGTACAGTGGGCTGAAGAATTTTGGCTAATACAGTAAACATATAATTTATTGTTACAGGTTTGGCGAACGGTCCAATGTTCAGAACATTTAGTTACCGACAAGTATCACTGACAGGAGCAATCGTTGTGTTCATTGCTTTACTTTTAACTACATTTTCATACAACTTTGCCACTTACCTTGTATCGTTTTCTATTTTATATGGTAAGAGTTTCATATTAAGTACATTTATTTGTATTTTATAACTACCTATTTTACTAAGTCTTTGACTATCCGTTTTATTGATCAATCATGTTTTGTCATGAACACTTCAGTTATCATTTAAGTCGAGCTTCAATTATAGCTTTATATTTAGCAATAATTTACTAAGTTCAAAATATTTTATTAGATGTTTAATTATCACATATTTTTGATGAGACATTTGCTCAACGTTTTTGAAGTTAAGTATATCACTGAATGTTCCAGGTGCTGCCTATGGTATTAGTAGTTCAGCTAATGCACTCGCCCTCAATATTTATTGGAAAAATCGAAGAAGATTGGCCACCGGGTTGTCATGGACGACAACAGGTCTAGGAACAATAATTTGGCCTCACATAATAACTGCATTGTTCGCCAGCTACGGTGAAACTGGAAGTGTACTTATTTTAAGTGGTGTGGCTTTGCATGCAATAGCGTGTGGGCTTTTACTACAACCTGTAGAATGGCATGCCAATAAATCACAAGAGAAAGAACAAGAAAATAATGATCTGCAAATAAATGTTAATAATGATAAACAAGACAACAGCTTCTTTAGCCAAACATCAAAGTTTAAAAATTTAAGTGCGTTTTCGAGCCAGTATCTTTTCAATGAAGATGATCCAGTGAGTCCCGGGTATGAAATCACAGATCCTGGAATACCAATGATGGTACGGGCAAACGATGGTTATTTTTGCCAATCGCGGCAATCAAAAAGTAGAATATCTTCACGCGAAGGATCAAATCGAAATTCGCAACTTAATTCACGAATGAACTCCAAGGGACCTTCAACAGTAAACTTGAATGAACTCCGATCGCGTAAATCATCAACGCTCTACTTAAATGAATCAAAGAAAAACTCCGCAGTTAACTTAGGGGCAGTGGTCCAAGATCGTGACACTTACAAACCAAAACGAAAACTTTCTATTACATTAGTGCACCAAATCCCGGAATCTGAGATAGAAGATTGTCCTACACTAAAGGCTCCCCAAGATTTGAAGGGGGAAAAGGTAGATTACAAAAGAAATGATTCTACGGATACCAACATTGTAGCTTCTCAAACTGGCCACCATGTTGAAGAAAACAATATTACAAAAACATCTAATAGTAATATGAATGATCAGTATTGCGAGGTATATAATAAGGATAACCATAAAAATATTTTACTAGTACGCCAGAATCAAGAAAATGAAGATAAAAAATACCTTAAAGATAATCATAGTAATCAGTCGCATCGTAATAGGAATAGGCGAAAGTCAAATCATTTTAATTTTGAAAGTGAGGTGTTAAAACAAGCATCTGTGAAACTAGAGCAGTACCTAAAAGAAAAGGATGAAAATACTGAGAAAAGGAAGTTACTTTTATCTCCCTCTGTTAATAGTGAGAATAATAATGACACTTTTGAAAATAAAGAGAAAATGTCCAATACAGACGAAAAAGAGCAAGAAGAACAAATTGAAGCTCAACTAACATTTTGTCAAAAAGTGGCCTTATTTTTCGATCTCGATCTACTTAAAGACTATTCTTTTCTAAACCTGATGTTGGGATTGACGTTGGCTAGTTTCAACGAAACGAATTTTTCACTCCTGACGCCTTTTATTCTTGGTGATTTTGGTATACCTAAATCTGAGGTGGCACTGTTTATGTCCCTTTTGGGCGGTGTTGATGTATCTGTTAGGTTTTGTATACCGTTTATTGCTGGAAAAATTGGATGGACTAATAATTCCTTCTACTTGCTCGGAGTACTGTCTATGGCGACGGGAAGAGTCAGTAAGTTTAAACATTGACTTTTCATTTAAATTTGGGATCATTAATATGTTCTGCATACCTACTTACTGCACATTACGAAAATGCACCAGAGCCTCATCCTTAGTCAACAGCTGTAATGTACCTTGCTTGTGATGTTGATTGGGGCTTAAGATCTGGAGGAAAAATTGCCAGCAATCAGTTTTGTGTCATTTTAGGATTTTATCAATTCAATTTGTTATGTAAATCCAACATCAGCGAGCGAAGCGTCTCAGTTTCAACTCGAGGACTAGCCGATTGGGCGTTGTTTATCTGTATGTATGTGTGTCAGTTCCGGTCTACAGGCCGCATTTTTCAGCCGATTTTCATGAAATTTGGCACAAGTGTTCTTTGTTGCAAGGCGCAACTTTTGTAGAAGGGCTTTTTCGATTGGGTGTAAAATGGGGGAGAAATGGGGGGAAAATGCGAAAATAACGCGAGGTCTACTGTTCGCAGAACTAAGTTTTAAATCGAATGTAAACTTTTGGCAATATGCTTTGTGTGTTTTCAAAAGAGTTTCATAGTAGGTAAACCTAATAATCCCGCTATTTGGGAAGATTTACGCCTATTCCGCTGATTGATGTAAAATTTTGTTTCTCAGTTTTAGCGAATTGGCAAACACATAATGCTCTTTTGCTGGTGGCTGTTGTTGTTGGATTCGGGAAAGGCTTCCGAACAGTGTTCATGGCATTGGTTATACCTACGTATGTGCCACTGTACAAGCTACCAGGAGCCACAGGAATACAACTAGTTACTGCTGGAATTGTCAGTTTTCTATTTGGTCCTCTCGTTGGTAAGATTAGTGTTAAGATAAGAGCTAAGATATAACAAATCTTTGATTTACTTATAAACAACTATATATTTCTTGTTCAAAAGTTAAAAACTTTTCAAAGATTTTTTATTTCGATTTCTTTAACAGGTGATTTTTGAATTTCTGATCAAGATTGCTTTCTTTGAGAGGGTGATAATTACCACAGAGACCGACGTTTAATAGGTATCTACACGGATCGCTCTATCTATTTCAACTGGTATATTTTATAGATAAAATTAAAAACAGTATTCCCATCAAAGTAATAGGTATAAGACGTATTGCTACTATTTTTTTGCAGGTTGGATTCAAGACCACATTTCCACGGTAGTAATGCTTTATTGCTTGAACATCTTCACTGTACTGACAGCAGTGTCGTGGACCCTCGAGAAGTACATCACAGGGAGGAATCAGAAGCCTGAAGAAATAGTGTAGATAATACTGTTTATTTATATTTTATTAAAGCAATAAGTGATGAAAACGATGTCTTTTTTGGATCCTTTAGTAAATAACCGACGCGACAAGTTATCTCATTAACTGACTGACGGAACGAAGGGTATACTTCCAATTCTCTGGTTTTTTAAATAAAATTGTAGGTGGTCGTTATTATTATATATTTCATTTGTTAATTACAACAATACACAAATTAGCCAATTTCTTTGGTCCTCCAAAACCGAGTCAATAGTTTGCGTCAATAGGTGCATACCAGACGAGAGACGCCCGGCAACGAACGTGAGAGCGGCCGAGGTCTTGTGCCGCGGAATTATTAAAAAAATACACCCACACATATCACGCCTATTTCCCCGAATGGGTAGGCACACCCACAATTTGCTAGTATTTTTAGTCCACGTAATTGGGGGCAAGCCTATTGCCGTCACCGGGCACATTTATAATGGGCTATGTCCAAAATGGCCGAATGAATTTAATAAAAAGTAGCAGCTATATTGTAATTTTGGGAAATATTTGAAACCCGTTGCCTTGCGATGAAATGTTGATGAAAGGCAACAAAATCTTACGTGCCAGCCGCTATGGCACAGCCAATTAATTTCCTGGGCGTTTCGGACTAAAAAAAGGGGATATAATAAGTAGGTAAAGCATTCTAGATACTTCGGTTTAGTAGATATCTACTCCTTATCAGTACAGTTCATACCGTAGACAAGGGTACAGAATCAGCTGATTATTAGTGTTGATAATCATGCGCTCGTATGCGCCTACATGAAAAGTTAGAGCAGAACATATTATTGTGTTATGTTTGTAACTTCCGCCGGGCGTCACTGGAAATCCGCCGGGTACCACTGGAAATATCTTCTGCGTGTGTACCAGAGAGCGGAATTAAAAAAAAAAATGTTTGTAACTTTCAAAATTTAATGAGAATTAATACAAAAAGCATAATTTATGACTAACCTAGTTATAATTATATGATTATAAATACAACTTTTATGTTGAAGACAAAGAATTCTCAATTCGGATGGTGTCAATGAAAAGTTTACAATTGTAAACTTTTCAGTTCATAAAAGAACACTTGTAGAAAAACTATTAAGCTTTTGTGAAAAAGAGTCTTATTTAATATCCTTGAGGACTTAGGTACTATTTGGGTTTGGTAGGTACAAATTTTTAATGCCTTTAATAATAACTTTAATATAAAAGAAAATAACATTTTCATATCATATTTATTTATTTTTGTATCTACCTACACACAAGAAGATAAAAGAGCGAGAAGAATAACAAACAGGATAGATTTATAGTATAAAGGCACCACTTATTTCCAAAGAAATCTCTTCCAGTGGGCCGGGGGAAGGAAATGTTTGGTTGAATCAGTTGAATAATGAAAGAGCATAAAACTTTACGCTAAAAAAGTAGCACGTGTCTTAAATTTGTTAGCCGTTTGAATGATATGAGCATTAACGAGTATAATTTTTAGCGCGCTGATCGTTTTAGACGTCTCCTGTAAAATTCCACTTTTGCACTTATACCCGCTATATATCACTAGACCCACAGAATCGACCAGAGACATAAACCTAAAAATAAAATAAAGTAATTGCCTCTTTTTGACTTGAAAATAACGCCAAAAGTTTTATAAACTGTGTAGTTTGTTGACAAATAAAGGTCATCGTGAATTATTAACAAAATGGTATTTCCATCCTTTGTCAGACAATAATTATTTACTGAGTACAGAATAGTGTACCTACCTAAAGCGTACTATTCCCTATTCTGTGCTAATGCAAAGAGCTGGCAGGTCGTAATTAAGTGGAACTAAGTGTAAATTCTCGGAGAATAGTATTGTGGTAGTAAAAACGAAATGAATGAACAATAGCGTATGTAACGGTAGGTATACTCGATGGTTACACACGTAGGTACTGTATTAAATAAATAGAAACTACCTATAAAACGTCCCATCATTTTCAAATTCAAATTACCCAATTATAACATCAATAACCGAAAGTCGACGATAGTAGGGTTTGGTAAGCAGAGGGGATGTATCACAGGCTGGAAAGGACAGCTGCCATATGCATTTTTTTGCTATTATTTCGGGTCTCAGGTAAGTATAAAGAATCTGAACATAGTTGCGAATAATCGCCAACACTACAACCACTATTTATTATTACTGGGTATTTAGACTTAATTTTTATACTTTTCGGATCACAGTAATGTCCTTTCTGTGGCTATTAACCAATCTACTCGTGCCTTATTGGCTAATAGGGACCGGAATTTGATTAACCCATGCCGGCTGTGTTGTGTGGTGTGTGACAGTGTTTACCAATTCATGCAGTAGTCGTGCGTGGAAGCATCGTTGTGAATATTGTGTTGTGAGACTTAAATCTGTCGAGATTATATTAAAGTGTGTGTTATTTTACAGCTATGCTATCTGACATTGACCATTAGGTATATTATTTAATACACTTCGTACTATATTTCATGTTATAATAGTATAAAATAGGCGGGTGTTGTTGGATGTAGGTAGCGGTTTGTAACCTTTTTCGATGTGGACATAACTACGGACAACACTATTCATAATAGTGAATATTTATAAAGTTCTACTGGTAGATATTTCATAACACAAAAGTTATAGGTATTTGCTTTCGTGTAGGTGTTTATGGACCTACAATCAGTAATTTTTAATGTAATTCACTAAGTACGAGTACTAACAATGTTTGTTTGAAGTAACCAAAGGGCACCGTAAAAGCTTTGAGTATTGCTATAGTCAGAGATAAAATAATACTAGTAGCCTATCCCATATAAAGAAATGAGGCCGTTCTTTCATAAAAGAAAGAAAAAAGACAAAATTTTAATATTCTTACATCTAATGTGCTTAGTTTGAAACTAGATAGCGCTACTTGTAAATGTCCATACATACTTACCTATATGTTTGTACGAGATCTATTACACCGGTAGTTACAAGAGTTCGCATTAACACATAGAACAACGATTTTGTAGCTCTATGGATAAACAAATGAATATTTGGAATAATCTTCCTAGTTAATTGGTTAATAAAGACCAATCAAATTTTATGTGTCCCTTCTGCCGCTTCATCGATATCAATCTTTTCATTTCCGGCTCTAAAGCAAACTTAGCGATGAATGTTTCGTAGTTTTTCCTGAAATACTACCAGATACCTACTTTTATACTTCGCTTTTATTCACTTATTTTCACGTAACATGTATTTTAATAATTATTTATTGACATTTATCTAGATTTTAATTAAAAAAGCGATAATTGAAGCATAATCCTAAACTCATTAAGTATGATGCTATCTAAGCTCAATACTTGTAACTTATCGAAATTAAAAAGTTTTAGTTTTGTGCTGTATGGACTCATCATCATCATCTGTGTTGTACAGTCCATTACTGGATATTATAATATGGCTTTCCCGTGCGGCACAACCATCTGATTCTAGGATAGTTGCATCTATTACTTTATTTATTGAGCGGGGTTTACGAAGCTCTTTCTTAGACGACTCGTGTATTTCGTTAGTGATCGAACTCTTCCTAAACGACTGGACCGATCTTTTTGAAATTTGGCACGGCCATAGTGACCATCACCGTGAGTGCATATATCTGAATTCATAAAGATCGGTCCAGTCGTTTAGGAGTTCGACCCGGATCGACAAACTCAGCTCAATTATTGCAACAGCAGAATGCATTGCATACCTAGTTATTCCAGTCAACAGAAAATTATAGAAGGACATAAGTACTTAGTACCTTTGTTCTTGTTCTCAACATGTTTTTAATCTCCTGGGATAGCTGCTGCACTTTTGGCAGACATTTTAACGCTAACCATCATCATTATATAAGTGTATATCAGCGTCGTTAATTTCTACTCTGTTGCTATATTTTATACTATATACAGTGATATATCTGTTAGGTACTCTAAATAGGTAGGTTTGGAGTCAAAAAAATGGAAATTCCGACCCCAAAAAAACCTGTTGCTTGCTCCGGAAATTTATTATTAGTATTGATATTTGATAAGTACCCCTGGCGGCGACAACAGAACCAATAAATAGGTTATTAATTGCTAATTATTAAGTAAATTTAGGATTTCCTTATCACTATTATGTGATTACAAAAACCATAAATTGTAATCTATGATCGCTAATCAAGTGTTTTAATTTAATTTCATCATTTAATTCATATAGATACCGCGTACGTGTGATCAGTACGACACATATTATGTTGATGATAACGAGGTATAGAGTCAAACCGATAACAATTATGTTTGTATAGTCGCTAGCACCTACACAAGTAACAGAAGGTGCTTCGAACATTCACGTATTTAGTTGTAACTAATGAATGTTTAATACAAGAGGTCAAAATTCGCAGATAAATATTTTCTGTTCTAGAAAATGAAATTGTGCACCTTGTGAACTAATTCGGTGTTGGTGAAGTACTTAATGGATGTGATATTATTGGAAGATATGTGAAAGTTCATTTGGATATAAGATGTCTAATACAGCAACAAATAAAGTCCCGCCAGATGGCGGGTATGGATGGGTCGTCACATTTGCCTATGCATTGAATAATGTAAGTATTTCGTAAATTATATTTTTAATGTTACAGTATGTGAAATGTATACCCTACCCTCTGACTTAGTATCTTACCGTGCTTTTATAGATTTGCACTGATCAATGTCGTAATTAATTAAGAAATGGGTAGATATTGGTAAAGCAGATGTTAGCAACGGAAGGTAAATAAAGTGTGAAAGTATTTTATAGTAAAACGAAGCATAGCAGAAACATCTATATAAATAAAATAGAAACGCCGTTCGTTGGTCGGCTCGGGAACTCGGGAACGGCTGGACCGATTTCGCCAATGTTGGTCTTCAAATATTCGTACACTTTCAGAGGAGGTTTAAAGGAAAGCAGCACAGCTAAATTATTTTTGAAACTTATAAACACATCTTAAACACTATCTATATCTTATAACTATACACACGATTTAAAACGTTGTCGGATCATAAGATTTTTATTTTTATCTTCTCTAGCAAAGATCTGCAACTTTATTCGGAAGCCAAAAATTCTCTCACTGTTTAGTAACAGAAGATACCTAGTACACTAGTACATATTCAGTAACATACATCCGTTCTAGATCTCAGTTTTAACGTAACGCTCTATGACTTAAAATTACTCTTAAACCGTGGTCGGTTACAGCAATTTAAAGCCACCTGTATAGTCTTATTTTTCACTACGACCTTGACCACTCGAATATGTAATGAAATACCTACTAATTCTATCAATGGTATTAAATTTTAATGAAAACTCAAAACACCGATAGTTTAACAAGGTCATATTTGTAAGACTCGTTTAGAAATAGACATTTGCAGAATTTTAAGTAACATAATAAATGAATATTTTAAATACACAATGGAGTACACATAATACATTCTAGTTTGTATTCTATTGTTTCCTATTGTTTTTAAGATCTTCAGAAGTACATTCAGAAGTAGAATTATTTTTAAGATTTTTTTTCAAGAAAATAGGGAAATTTAAGATAGGATACGACTGGGTAAATTCAACGAAATATGCCATAAAAATTTGAATATAATGGTTTCAAACTCAGAATCTTGTAATTTCAGTTTTATTCTGTCATGTTTGATATCAAACCACCACATATATGGGGCGAGCTACGAAACAGATACTTAGTAGGTACATCAATGACGAGTGATCATTGGTTCTGAAAACGATCGTTCAGTTGGTACAGCAGATTTTTTTGAATTTGGATTATAATTTATTGAGGTACTTATTACTTTAAATACCATTGTCTTATACTTATATAGGTACATAAGTATACCTAATTCTCTATATTTTATTGTACTTACACATAATACCTCTACTTACCTGATAAAATATTTAAGAATATTCTTGTTTTATAAGGGGTTCAACATCTTAACTTGAGTCTGTGATCCCAATTGTATTATATAGTTATCAAGCATAGTTATCAAGCTTCATGACAATGTCTATTGTTTACTAAAATATACGAAATACCTAACGGTATTTTGTAATTATCAAAAAACGGTGTTATCTATGTAGGTTTATTACATCCCAAATATTGGATGGAAACAGGCGTTACCTGGCGAAAATCTATGACAAAGCAATGGTAAGTAAGATGTTAAAATCTTTTTAAAATATAATAGCTTTATTTTTTTTAGACTGTCTCAGAGAGAACAGCCTTGAACTTGAGGCTGTTCTCTCTGAGACAGTCTTGATAATGCCTCGTTTAGAGGCGAAACAATTGTCGACGTTTTATTGTCTTTTAACTCTGCGAAAAAAAAAAATGCTATTATATTTTAAAAAGTTTTTAACATCTTACTTACCATTGCTTTATTACATCCTTTATGTTCGTTTTAACTACAAAGAAAATTCGGAGCTAATTACTTAGGTTTAGGTAAGTATTACTAGCCCATCTCATCTCATGCATTGTTGTTGTAAATATTACCCCAAAACACAGAGCAACGAAATTCGCGGACCTGCGAACTATTATATCGCAAACTATAATCTTGGGCTAGATTTGTACCGGATGGGTGGCTGTTCCACATTCTAGGAGGAACATACAACTGACCTGGCCGCACTTACCGCAGCGCGCCCACGTGCATCGGGTGGAAGTAGTGGTTGTCGCCCGCACACATACACACATTGTCTCCCAGGTATCTTCAAAGACGTCAAACTAAAATTGAAGCTATTGCCACAGAATTCACATAATTAATAATAGTACTGCGTCAGCTTCTCGTCTCTTCCAATGCATTAATTTTGTTCTATGAATTTTTGTATTGTACAACTATTTCGATACGGTTGAAATAGAGGACATGGCATGGGCATTACAGTACAGACAGACAAGAAGAAAACTAAGAACGTAAATTCACTACAAATACAACACAGTTTTCCAAAATAACTATAGGTACTATTTATAATACTGTCGATTGATGGCACTTGGTGGAATTTGCTACACATATTTATTTTGGACAAAAACACTATTGTACTTTCCACTTGTTTTATTTTATTTATCTAACTGGTTTCGCCTTAGAGATCTCTGATGATGCCGTCTAAAGAAACAAGTGGGAAGTACATGTGTTTTGGTCCAAAAAAAACTATAAGTACTGTATGTAGCTACCTCTTCCATGCCAACAAGTGTTTGAATATTAATATACTATAGAAATAACATCATTACGATATGTGAAGTCGTTGATAAGATATAAAATTAAGCTTTTGTAAATGAGATTGTAACTAATACTGGCACTATCATAACGATATTAAAATACAAACAATGCAAACTAAAGCAATCTGTATGTCGGTGATACGGTTCAACGTACAATTTACATGTCTGAGGTTTTAAATATTTTTATCGATTTCAAGCTCTATCTCATAGAGTAGACGGTTTAGAAGATTATATTTAATACGACAATTTAGTTGTCTCAGCACAAGTTCTGCTTAACTTTTCTGAACTGAACTTAACTAAACCGGAAGCGCCCTCTAGTCTCTATATTTATTTTGAGAAGCCGCGCGCATGGGTGTCTAGGTGTCTATATGGCGCTTTGCGAAAATTATGGCCGCACATTTTTCCACAAATAAGCGCGCTTTTACACAGCCGTCTTGTTCACCGGACAACGGACTGACTAGTGTAGGTCTCTGTACATTCGGCGCCATTTGTTGGTTGGACATGTATCCGGTGCGTGTAAAAGCATTCATTTGCCATACACCACCGGTGAATCCGGTGAAAACCTCGGCCCGTTGTTCGGTGGGAAAAACTCGTCTAAAAGCGCCCTAACTCCTAAAAATCATACACTTTTATGTTCTGTGGAGCAACGGACAAGTCCGTTCAGATAAAAACATCTATGCAAACTGTTAGACCTGATGATCAACGACTTAATGTTTAAAAGGCTTATATTACGCCCTTTTTGAAAATTATAAGTAATCATAACCGCTGCAACTATCATTTCAGTTGTACTGGGTATAACTCGGCATATTGTTTATTTTCATTATTTTTCCATAGGTCTTTAACTCTTTATGTACTATTTTTTTTCCCGTTCCTTTACGTTAAAATGTCGGTTTTTTCAGGTGGTGGTACTTCCATTAATTACAAGCTTTGGATTACTCTTACAAGAGGCAATGTCGGACACAGATCTAACAACAACACAAGTTACTTTAGTTATTGTATTAAATCATAGTATAGGAATGTTTCTATCGTTGTTTGGAGGGCCCACATTGAAAGGATACGGTTACAGAAAAGTAGCTGTTGCTGGAGCTGTGTTTATATCAGTTGGATTGTTCCTAACTTCAATGTCGACTGAATTCTGGCACTTCATGATATGTTACAGTATTATTTGTTGTAAGTATACCCTATCTATTGATTGCAACTAAAATTATTGCACAAAAACATATGCTTAAGTATATTTATACATAATCACACTCAATGGAAACTGAGCTTCCCTGAAGGAGTGAACTAAGACATATACTATAACTATAACTATAGATATAAGTTTGTTGGTAGACAAGTTAGGTATTATAGACCGAATCATGTAAAAACAACGCTGGGCGAGAGGAGTAGGTGTGTTTGCGCATCGCTCTTACTCGCTGTTATCATATAGAAAATAGATCGATAAATCGTCTACTGCTCATCTTCAAGTTTAACATTTATTTTTATCTGACGCGACCTGTACCACGTTAAAAAGGACAAGTACGTTGCCGCTAAGTTTTGTTTTTCTAGCAAAGAAATTCTGTCTTGGGGCGATCGTAACGTAGCGGTGAGTGACGTCATCAGTGTTTTCTATGTAAACAACGACGGCGACGTCAATCACCTCTCTCTAGGAAACCGAGCCAATTTGTTTACATGGACAACGTTCTGCTGGCGTCAATTCGCCGCAGTGTTGCGTCTACTTTTCAAGGAAACCGGAAACTTTACCGGGAACATTTAAGAGTTGCAAGAGCCTATTCCGTTAATAGAGCATTACCTACCGGCCTATGATCTTGTGATTACTATCTACAGAAGAGAATTCATTGCATTCGTTCTATCAAATTGTATAGACTTTAACTGTATTACTATATTTTCCCTGTACCAAAGAATTTCTTTATTTTCAGCAATGGGTATAGCAGCAATCATGAGCGCATTTACATTAGCAATTAATTCATTTTTCAAAGAGAAACGAACCAGAGCAATAGGACTCGGCATGTCTATAACTGGTCTCGGTACAATCTCCATGCCATTACTTATTAGTGCATTAATATATTCCTATGGTTGGCGATACGCTATACTCATTCTTAGTGCCATATGCCTTCATTCTCTCCTGGCTGCTTGCTTATTGAGACCTGCTAAATGGTACCTGAAAGATGCACCTAGTCCTGAAGAAGTAGAACCATTAAATAAAGAGCCCGAATTAGAAATGAATGGAAGTATGACAACGTCTTCGAATGTTCTAGGTAAGAAGCCTTTAATTGTTATATTATAATATTTAATGAGGCAAACCTCATTTTAATATATATCAGTTCCAAAGAACTGATATGTATTAAAACGAAATTCATCATGAAACGTGAAAAAAAGCAATCTTGCAAGCAGTCTTGGTCTTGATCTGTCTATAATTAGGTTGTCCTATTCTTAGTCTTGCGATATTGCAACAAGAGGAACAACTCCAAAGTCAACTCTTGGTCTTACATTCTGATTCTGGGCAACGCTATTTAAAATTGTTAAGCTTAATCAATACACCTACGCGAAGTCAGTGTCTCCATCAGGAGCCTCAGGTATTTTCGTACAACATATAAAACTAAGTATTGATGTTAATATTTCATACTTTCTAGGTATTCAATCTCTGACACAATTAGAAAACTCTGTAGAGAATGGAATACTGCCACCGAAAAGTCTTTCTATGAGATCGCTCACAAGTAGTTCCAGTGCTCAAACCAGAAACGCAATATCCCATCCAGATATACGATCAAAGGCACCAGTAATATCACCATTGTCCGAAGCCCGATACAAATGGTGGGAGTCTCAAGAAATTAATCTCGGCAGTTCAATTAACATTTTTAATGAAATGGAAAACACGAAACCTGTGAAAGTACTAGAAACCAAAGATGAGATTAAAAGTACAAGTTATTTACTTAAAATAGTTGAGTTTTTCGACTTGACGCTTTTAACGGATCCAATATTTGTCAATATTATATTTGGGCTGTCAATAGCAGCGTGTGTGGAAGTTAATTTTTCATTGATACTGCCAATAATATTGAATGACATGTTGAAGTTTGAAACAAGCGATATAGCAATGTTGATGTCCGTTATAGGACTATCGGACACGATGTTTAGATTCGTATCGCCGTTTATTGGAGAGTGGTGTAACAAGTCACCTCGTGTCATGTATATGGTCAGTTTATTACTGATCATTTTCATCAGAACCAGTGAGTATTGAATTATGTTTTTAATAATACCGTATTTACATAAAGTGCGTTAGGTTTGGATGCGCCAAGAATATTTTGTTACTCAATCCGAAGGGCATATTGGGATAAATATGAGCAGAAAGGTCAACTATTTAATAATATTGACACTTAGGATACTATTAGTCTCGGTAGTGAGATCCAATAGGAATTAAGGAGAAAGAAAAAAATAAGAATACTATTCTACTGAATCGCATTGTCAATCCTAACAAACTGGACTTATCTCTGCCCTTTGAGCATGACATCGGAGGAGTATGTCGATATTAGATTGGTCGTAAGTTTATCTTTAGTTTGTAACACTCTCACAATAGTCCGAGAAACCCAGGACTTTAATTGGCTGTGCCATAGCGCTGGCACGTAAGATTTTGTTGCCTTTCATCAACATTTCATCGCAAGGCAACGGGTTTAAATTTTTTTTTCAGAATTACACTATGGCTGCTACTTTTTATTAAATTAATTTGGCCGTTTTGGACATAACCGATTATAAATGTGCCCGGTGACGGCAATAGGCTTGCCCCCTATTACGTGGGACTAAAAATACTGCCAAATTGTGGGTGTGTTATGCACCTCTGCCTACCCCTTCGTGGATATAGGCGTGATATGTATGTGTGTTGTAACGCTTTCCTCTTTAGTATTAACGTGACCTTCGACTATGTGTACCACAATTATATTCATATATTCTATGATTTTGGTATTTGTGTGGTATGTATCTAAGGATATTAATATAAGGGTATACACGTAGGTTGGCACTAGATTTGTTACACAACAAATAACAAATTTTTGAAAAATAAATAACAAAATAAACCTAGTTAATCATTAACACATAATTGTGTTTTGTGGCACAATGGTACTATGTACGGACTGCCACACTCGAGGTCTCGGGTTCGATTCCCGGGTCTGGTGGATAATGTATAATTCTCTTTAGAATTTTGTCTAGATAATTATCCCAGAGTCTGGAACTTGTGCCCGGTAAATGGCAATAGGCTCGCCCCCTATTACATGGGACCTAACATAGCTGGCGAGATGTGGGTGTGTTTGCACACCTCTGCCTACCCCTTCGGGGAAAAAGGCGTGATGCTATGTTATGTTATGTTATGTGTTTTGTAGCAATACCACAGGCAATACGTCGACAACGTAAACAATGCCTTTGTTTATCATGATATCGTAGTGTTGAAATCAAACAAACGTTTTGTTTTTATGTTAATTACATGCATTATTTTGTAAACCTAATTACATGCATTTGTGACAACTCTTTGTTGATTACATGAGAACAACTTAGGAAAGTTACTTGAAATTAATCGTAAAAAAGGTACTTAATTAATGAAATTGCAATAAAAAGTAACTAACAAGTTACTTTTTATTGCAATTTTATTAATTAAGTACCTACTTACTATTTAACCAAACAACACGGAAGACGCTTTCGTTACTTATTGTGGGCTACTATGAATATTAACATTTTTTGGCTATTTACAGTATATAAGTATGTTGATGAGCTTACTACTCAACCTCACTATCACTTTTGACATCAATGTGCATTTAGATTTTTCCGAAATAACGCATACGAGTAACATAACATGAATATTCTGTATTGTACATCTCAAGCACAAACTTAGTCTAAATAAAAAAATACGATTACAAAAATTATGTACAATGGGCGGCCTTATCCTTTGCAGGCAACCTTAGGACGGATACAATTAAATGTGATAGGGGTAGTGTACAAAAAGAAAGTCAATCGACAACTCCCGAGTCGATCATCAAACTATGGCAGCTTCCACAACTTGATAAAAAAGACACATAAGTATATATATAAACATACATAACATACATCATACACACAAATATATAATATATCCATACATACATATTGAGTAGGTAGTAAAAATAATCCTGAGTCAATATATACAACAGAAATATAAGTATATTAGGTATCTAATTAGAACCAGACAGGTAATGAGCCTTTACCTTGTTTTATAATTATAGTATGTATAGTTGCCATACCGTTGTCGAAAACTTTGTGTAAATTGGCCTGTGCCTTGGCAGTTTGCCAGCAGGTGACGTTCATCTAGGTCTCCAAGTTCTTCATACTTGCCCGACCCCTTACTTGTATGAGTGAGCAAAAAAACTTGTTTTTTCTTTTCCAGTGATGTTGTTCACGACGTCCTTCACAGGAATGTTAGTAGTAGCAGTTGCGCTCGGTATAACCAAAGCATTGAGGACCGTATACGTCAATTTAGTGATACCAAGCTACGTGCCTATAGACAGACTAGCTTTTGCTTCTGGTCTCCAAATGTTTTTCAGTGGCATCACTATTCTTACTATAGGAACTTTACTCAGTAAGTATGATTTTTTTGTATTTATTGTAAGTTGAACTGGAGCTGCCGAACGCCAGTGATCATGCCTTCGAAGCTCATGGGGTCTTCAAGGATATTATTTGCTTCTTCAAGCAATTAGGTAACCAAGGAGACAAATAATGAAAGCTTATAGGTTTTATATTAACTAGTATCTCCCAATTTCTTTTGGAGATTTTCTCGGTTCGGTGTTATACTTAGCTTCATACTTAACTTCATTAATACCACTGTCTATTCTATCAGTCTATCAAAACAAATAGAGGAATGAACTGATGACCTACAAAGGCATTGTTGACTGATAACGCGTATCAACACTTAGGTAGGTATCGGTAGCGTTCAAATTACTTGATTTGTGTTCTACATTCAAGTATCGTGTCTTCTAAATAAATACACCCTATTTTGGTACCCCAATGTATTTACATGACGCTGTATCATTTACATTACAATTGGAAATAGCCTTAACATAGAACATTCCCTTTCATAGTATGAGATGACGCATCTTATACTACCTATTTTATTTTATATTATACTGACCTTACACCCCGTTTATACTTTGATTAGTGTTAAGTGTGAGTTCATACATTTTCTACTTGCAACTGATTTTATTTAAAGTTAGTATAAACAGTTGCACTCTTTAACACTTCACAAATTTAAATAAATCTTGAGAATCATCTTGCCTTGTTAAGTGACGTTCCAAAGCAAAAACAAAACCGCTCATCAACACTTTACCCAATTTTTTTTTCTCTTTCAGCTCGAGTCCGTGTGTCATCGGGGTCATACCAATTGCCAATAATAGTGTTGAATGTTGTAACATTACTCACAATAATCACATGGGGTGCAGAGTTCCTGTATATTCGGTGGCGAGATAGAAATAAGTCTGATGCATCAACTTTAGACATTAGTAAATAATTACTTATAGCTAAAGAATCCTAGTGACGGTAAAACAGTGGACAATATTGATCTTGGACTTTCTTCACGTCAGCAAGGCGAGCAAAACCAGTAATAAAGCAGAAATTAAAAACAAAGTGACTTCTTCGATATCATTGGCTGAATAAGTCAATCGACTGTAGCTGGTATAGTTAGGACATAAACATGCAACGCCATCTAGTCTCAAACTAAGCAGAGTGTATGAGATATGTACTATAAGATCTAGACAACTGGTAAACGCAGGAGTCAATAGTTTTTTTACTCATAGAAGAAAACATTCAAATTAACAAAAACATTATGAAAACGTGAAGAATTCGTGTGTGATTAAATATTTTTTATGATGAAGACTCAACTTTTTGCTTTTGTGCTCATCATAATTCATCTATCTAAACTAATATTATATGGCTGAAAATTTTATTTGGTTGAAGGTGTTAAACTCAGACCAATTGCAAAAATACTTTATTGTTAAATAGATCGATAAACGTATCTAATCTCCCGTCGTCGTCAATATTATTATAGACCGTCTTAAAAATATTTCAATAATCTACAAACAGATCAAATGATAAGTAGTACCTACAACTACGGTAGATATATATTACATTATTATTATAATGTAATATATATTTAAAATGTTAGTATTTAAAATGTTACTTGTAATACCCAAAATGCTGCTACCAACATTTTTAGAAATGGTTTGAATTTGACTGCAAATGTGTTAGGCTATGCCTAGTTTGAGCAAGGCTAACCTTTTTATTTATGTGTTGAAATTTGATTCCCCGATTCAGAGCAATAGCTTAATTTGGATATAATTAGCTGTGTAGCTTGCTAATCAGCTGAAACCAATAACATTGAATTTTCCAGATTTTATTTTAACACCGTATATTATGTCCCCGAAGAGGCCACACAGGTGGCCAAAGTCCGCCGGGTGCCACTGGAAATACCTTCTAGTGTCACCAGAGACGCCCCCAGCAATGGACATGGGAGCGGCCGCGGTCTCGCGGAGTTAAAAAAACCGTATATTATGTGGGATAATATAATATACGGTGTAGCATTATTTAATATGTTGTGATAGTACTACTCGCAATAGCCAAATATTATGCTAACCACATGTCACGCGTTATGGTTGTTTACTAACAAGTACTGTAAATATTAAATTAGTTAGTACCTAAGTAATAAAGTAAGTACGACATAGAAAAATGATTTTATTTCAAAGAATTATTATTTATTTCCTTGATTACATTTATTTACAACTCAATATTTACATTTAACTAACAGTACAATTTATTTAAAGTGTAAAATTTAAATAATTTGATGTCCTATCTATTTAAGTAAAAAATAAAATGGTGGCTCTAGCAATGACAACATTGTACAAGAACAATCTAAGATAAGATATTTACAGTAAAAATATTAAGGATAATACATCGAAAACTAGATACTAGCATTCAAAAGTTGTCTGTAAAAATTGGTAACAATACAATAGAACATAGACACTTAAAATGATAATGAAAGAGTACTTTCATTAAGTTTGTATATGTATTGAACTTTTATTGAAGACTGAGATAAATAACAAAAATTATATCTTAATTTCTCATAGAGCCCCGTTTTGGTTACCAACATTATCTTTATCCACTGAGTCTTTTCCCAACCCAGTGTTGGGGTCGGCTTGTCAGTCTGACTGCCAGTGTTGGGGTCGGCTTGTCAGTCTGACTGCACGTGTCGGGGTCGGCTTGTCAGTCTGGCTGCCAGTGTTGGGGTCGGCTTGTCAGTCTGACTGCCAGTGTTGGGGTTGGCTGTCAGTCTGACTGCCAGTGTTGGGGTCGGCTTGTCTTGTCTTGATTGCGAAGCGGCTGAATTTGATATTTGCCGTGAAGCAACTATTTATTTTTGGTCACTAACATAATCATTATAATGTCTATTACACATTAATTAAATCTATTTGGTCAAATGAAAAAGAACACTATATTAGTGGTCTTCTTCATTTGCTCTTGAGGCAAACGCATAGTTTTAGATTTCACTGAAACCGACACTTATATTCAAGTTTTTATCACAATCACTTTTAACGTCTGTGTGTGTTTGCAGTCGTAGGAGCCATGTCCTGCAAAAGAAATAAGAGACCATGATTATCTGACAATATTACGAATTGTAAAAATAACTACCAACTCGCGTATTATGGTACCGCTTGAGCTTGTTCTATCTGTGAAGTTTGCTAGAAAATCTGTTCAGAAGCTTCGGAGATTATCGTAAGAGAACATCTATTTCAGATAAAGAAACAAAAATTGTATCAAAATAATGTTTTACGTCTCTTCTTTAGGTTTTGGTTGCCTAGGGAAGCGCGTAATACAGCGGTGAATTGGCGACCCTAGACACAAATTCCCCGTAAGCAAAATATCAGAACCATGATTGAAACCGTTGATTCCATACAACTACTAGTGGCGTCATTCACCGCTGTGTTACGACCGCTTTAAAACGGCACAGCTTTCATAGGAAACTAAACCTTTACTCATCCCCCGTTCTCTTCTCTTCTTATACATCTTTCTTTATCATCACCATTAGCATTTTTTGATATAATTATATTTTTTAATGTTTCACACACACACACATATATCACACCTATATCCCCGAAGGGGTAGGCAGAGGAGCATTACACACTCACAATTTGCCAGTATTTTAAGTCCCACATAATAGGGGCCAGGCCTATTGCCGTCACCGGGCACATTTATAATGGATTATGTCCAAAATTGCCAATTCATTTGGCATAAAAAGTATCAGCTATATTGTATTTAAAAAAAATTGAAATGAAAATTTTAATTATTGAATGGAATCAGGCGTTACCTGGCGAAAATCCATGATAAAACAATGTTTGTGAAAATTTATTGTTTATGAAAATTTTAATGTTTCACCTAATTTAATCAGACAAACGAAACCATTAAGTTAATAACCCGGCACAGAATAGAAGCTATTCCCTGTTCTGTATACTGCCCAAAGTATGAAATAATGAAAATGTACCTCGTCTAAGCTCCGTTGTGTTGTCTGTTCAGGTGTGGATATACTACTGTTCTCCTCACTAGTTTCCAACTGGTTTACTGAAATAAATGTTAAAGATTTCATTAATTATTATCTCACATCTGTTTTTTAATCGGTTCAAGTTAACTGACGATGTTAAACACTAAACAAATCGTTTCAATTGTTTTAATGTACATATTAAGTTGAACTCTTGCTTTAAAATTTTATGACTTTTATCAAATACTAGCTCATCGCAACGTGATATAGTGTTCTCGATTCCCGTGGGAACGCATTGCCGGGATAGAAGTAACTATCCTATGTAACTCAGGGATAATGTACTGAAGCTACATATCAGTGAAATAATTTATAAAATCGGTTCAGTAGTTACAGGAATCTTTACAATTCAAATATTTACATAGAAATTATACAAAGCCTTTCCCCAACAAGGGGAATTCTTTACACTATACAATTCAAACAAACAAATAAACAAACAGTAAAATCTTTCCTCTTTATAATATGCAGGTCTTAGTATAGAAAAACAGGCCAAGTGCGTATCGGGCCATGCATAAAAATTGGGTTCCGCAGTCACCTATAACAGCCTCTATAAGTTCTATAACTCCTGAACTAACAGAGTAATCTGATCCGTTATAGTTTTCCTTTAAAGTTCATTACAGTACATGGCTACCATCATATTGTTTTTAGATTTTGCGATCCCCACTTTTCATGTATGAAAGGTATCCCAAGAAAATATTTTTCATAATTTTATTGTAGCACTTTGTCGGCGTAATAAGTATCACATATCCATACAAAATTTCATCTTTTTAGCACTAACCGATTGGGAGGAAAGCCGAGGACGGACGGACAGACGGACGGACATGACGAAACTATAAGGGTTTCGAGACTTGTAGTATGGAACCCTAAAAAGCAAGGTACTCAGAAAATATTACTAAACTAAAATAGATTAGGTACTAAAGGTAACATCAATTTAGAATTGGATTTACTAATTAGCGATTTACTCACTGCTTTGGAACCATCTTTTAGAAAATCCGTATGATTGGTCATTTTCAATCTTCCCTCCAGATGTAAAACCGAATGATGGTCGACTCATAAATCTTGGAGACCTAAACGGAAGATTGACAGACGCAAAAGATTCGACACTAGCAGAAGTCTTGTTTGACTGAAACGGTTCAACTTCATATGATTCATCTGTATTATTATGTATCTCTCTCCATGGTTTCGATGTAACCACATATACTTTTTCTTTTGTAAAAGGTGATATAGACGTTTGAATTCTACCCCATGGTGCGGGGGTAGTCGTACTAGTAGTACGGAACGATGATGCTGCCGTATAAATATGAAGCTTGTGAACTGTTTCATCAGGTCGATCATTTTTCCCACTAACATGTCTAGTTGTAGGTGTTTCTATGATGTTATATTCGTTAAGGTTTATTTCAAATGTTTTGTTTTTATTGTCATCAGTAACTGAATACTGTATACTGCTGGAGCCCTCGTGATCATAAATTTCGTCATTGTCGTTATTAGTCGTAGCATGATTTGCTGGTATTGTGGTAGTGAAATAGTTGTCAGGTATTTTCTTCGCATAATTTTCACTATTTCTTGACTTTTGTGGAGCTTTATACTGTTTAGAGTACTCTTGCACTGTCCAATCATCAATGGTATGTTGCAGTTTAATAATATCAAAAGGTGGTTCCTTTACATCGTAGTGGTCATTCAATGAGTCCGCAGGCTCATACGGATCGGGATTTAGAGCTTCTGTTGGAATAGCTGGCGACTCTTCAGTTACCGATGTAGTCTCAGTGCTGTAATGTTCGGTCACTGTGTTGATATGACCATAATCTATTTTAGTTGGTACTTTACGGGCTTGGAATTCTTCTCTGGGAGTCGAAGGCCAATCTTTATCCATATGTACATAGTCTTTAGTACTCTCTTGTTCAACGTTTCCAGTTGTATAAGGAATTATAATCTGTAAAATTTTGGGTTTATATTTATTTTCTTCTTTATTTGAACTTTGCTCTTCTGGGTAATAATTTTTGCTATCATCCCAAATGCTTGTCAATGTAGGAATAAAAGGAGTTGTCGTTGTTGGAATTTCATCATAAATTTCGTAGTCGTTTCCAGGAGTCGGTGAAGATATAGCAAGTACAAAATTGCCATGGTTCTTATGAGGTGCACTTGGTTTCAAATATAATAGAGGGGAATCAATATTTTGTAAATTACTTTCAGTGCGATACTTATCAACATCTTCATCACTTAAACCCCTTAAATCCACAAAGTTAGGTTTGTGATTGGATGGAATAAGAGATGGCCGGTTTATGTGAAACGGTATGCCAGATTCATACAGTTCATTTCCAAAATCAGTACCTGTACTTTCAAAACTTATGTCAGATATTGACTTAGTAGCAGAAACACTTTCAGAAGCTTGAGAAGATATATCTCTAATTTCATCCACAACGTAACTATTAGGTATATTTCTATAGCCTTTAGTTTGATTTGAAATAGCAGGAGGATCTACTTCAATAATGGGTGATTGAATGATAGTAGGTGGATATTCAACAGAATGAGTATACTCAGCGAGAGGTATACTTTCTTGAATGTGCACATTCGAAACAGGCAGTTGCATTTCATTGATTCCTTTTACAACAGAAGAAAGCTCTGTGGGTCGGAAAGGTCGAGCGTTAAAAATTGGTGGTAGAGGTGAAACACTAAGATTTGGAAGTGCTACAGGTTGTAACGTGTGAATATTTCTGCCTCTGTTTAATGTAAACGGTGATGGATTTGATAGAGCAAATGACACGTTTGTTGTTGCTCTGATATCTTCATTCGGTAAGACTTGGGTTTTTACTTTTGTAGATTCAGCGGCTGTAGCTGATACAGGGTAAGATATATCAATTAAATGAGTATTAGTAATGGGTTCTCCATAAGAGTTTTTGAATGCCGTCGGTGGGTTCTCATCAGGTACTTGTAATTCTGTTCTAGAGCTGACATTTTCAACTAAGTTAACATTACTCTGTTGTGGTAACTGTTTATTAAGAGTCCAAGCATCGTATTGGGGTGTAACCGGTAGATAGCTAGAAGACAACGAGTGGGGAGGACCATACACTGGGGATGGGGTTGCATATGACGTCGAGAGAGTTCGATATGAGGAACTCGGCGCGTTATACAAATTATTCGAAGATGTTGTTAAAAACTGACTGTTGTATGCATCATTAGGTAAAGGTTGTGAGAAGTGAGTGAGTGTAGAAGTGGGAGTATTAGGTGAGATTGTGTCTAAAGTATGTGTAGGACTTGGGGGGCCATACGTAGAGCCAACTGAATTGGAAAACCCACTATTATGTCTCTGTACTGGAGGTCCATAATTTTCATAAGGTATTCCGGGTCTTAATTGGGAAGGATTGTTATTTTGATTGTGCTCACTAAATGGCTGTGGATATTTTTGCGCATTCTTTAATGCATCAGCATACGCAGTAGGATTTGGTGGTCCGTACGTTGATTGTGGGTTTGGATGGAAACTTTTAGCCCCTAGATTATATCTAATTATGGGTAACCATGGCACTAGATTGCAAGGATTGCATTCTTTTTTAATTGAGGCTACATTATTATTATACATAGTTGGTTCTGCGTATGATTTTTGTTGAGATGGAAACAGCCACCCCGATACTTTTTGAAGCATAGACGGAGCTGGTGTA
Organism: Nudaria mundana; assembly: GCA_963556515.1. NCBI lineage: Eukaryota > Metazoa > Arthropoda > Insecta > Lepidoptera > Erebidae > Nudaria > Nudaria mundana. The sequence continues at coordinate 7,970,347 of OY748288.1, read as the reverse complement.
GTTGTGAATGGCTTCGGAGTAGCTGCAAAGTTAAAATTATATTGTTTGTGGAATGGAGCAGGAAGCTTAAATTCACGATGTGGCGGAGGAGTTTGATAATGATATCCAATATTTGACTTATGTCCCTGAGGTCTCTCTCCTCTATGAAATGGCACAGGAACTATGGATGATAGTTGAGGAGGTGGTGGCGGTTTCAGGAGAACGCTAAATTGTGATGGTTTGTTGCCGTTGTGTGAGTTGTACCCATAGTGGTACTCGGATCTACATCTTGCGATGACTGTTAGCAGTAACACCGGAAATATCTGGAACAAACAAAATTTACTTTAATTTAATGTAAGTATGTAAACTTCTACAACATTTTGATACTTATAATTAAAAAATACTATGCTATAGATAATTTTAAATTATATTAATGGTACGCCCGCTGCAGAGGCTCTACCCGCGTTCGTTTTGATTTCTTTTTCTTGATTTACATAAGAACCTAATAATTCACGGGGTGAAAATAACTTATTCTTCCGGTTTTTCGGATGATTTCGCACAGTGTGTCTAGTACCAGTTCCTTACGTTAAATTGCTTGAAATACGTTTTCGTATTCCTCCATACATTTGACACAGTTCCCTGACGTTACCAAGGAATGGGGAAATTAATAGGGAATAGTATGGTGTAGGTACCAAATTTCATGGAAATTCGACCAGTTAGATTGTAAAGGAGCACAGCAGATTGGGTTCCAATTCCCAGCGAAACTAGTGAGAAAAGAACCTGTCTATAAAAACTGACGACTACTATAAATAATAATTAGCCATTTCTGCAGTTACCTAATGTATGTATTTAATTATTTTCAGTGGATTGCATTTAACCAAATTTCGATGAATGAGATTCGCTTGTTTTCCACTAATTCTATTTCTAAAACATTTAATTTAAAAATTAGAAAATTTAGTGAAACACTACCCGTGCCATATCGGGGCCATTGTCGACTCTTCCCACGAGCTGCCATTCTTTACACTTTTCTCTTTTCACATAATATACCGTCAATGTTCGCTATCGGAAGACACCACGTCTTGAATTGAATTATAATCTTGATGTTTTTATTAGAAAATGTTATTACCATGTACTTAAATGCAAAATCTACAATTATTAGATGAGTAGAGTATACTGAGCGGAAACAATTACAGCGCTATAAGTAGGTATATCTACTTATCTTTTATGCCCTCGAATCATCCTTACATGTGACAGGTGCACCAGAGGATTCAACAAAGACAGCCCGGTTTCTGAATTGAGAATTTTGGGTTGAGCACGTAAAATGTCAACATTCAGTAAAAACATTATTCGTAAAACGGCTGGCAAATTATAAACATCCCCGGCTAGCTGCTGCAGCTGCAGGCCCTTAATAAGTTGGGCCACTGTTGATGTGTGTAGGTACATAAAACTCGTGTAATACATTTCATTGTTACTCGTAGCGTATTATAATCAGCATAGAACAAAAACATTTTCAAAATTATTTGCCAAAGATATTTATCTCATATTTCAGTAAGTTCATTGTCGTGTGAAACTTAAAACCAGCAAATCTCATTGTCAATTTGTGCATTAAAAATGTTGAAGTCGGCACAGCATGATGATATCGTCGTACAAATATATAACACGACTTAGGGATCTAACCTGCGGCCTCTGGGATAGCAGTCTCACGAAGAACAGACTACGTCACCGAGGTAGATAATGAGCTTGTGCAATTCAAATGACTTTCAGCGTACATAATAAAGGTCTAAAAACACAATTGCATAAAACGATTTCACTGTCTGTTAAATCTAGGTGCGTCTGACTTTTAAGTACTGTCACGCCTGTCACGCACAAACACATGTTTTGTCACTACCTGGTTTGCAAATAAATCCACAATCATCAATTCAGAACGCGTAATACGTTCGATTTTCGAAACCTTACTTAATTTTGTCTACATGCGCGTGGGTGCAGCTGTGAAATAATTACGTTTTAAAAAGAAAAATTGAATGAAATCTCGATTTCATTTCGAAGATAAACAGATTTACTATTTTACTATGAGAAAGAAAGTATTAAAGAATACATAGAATACCTAGATAGCGCCTCTGGATAGCAATAGGAAGATTTTTAAGGCAATAAATAAGCTACCACGCACGAGTACTCATTTGATATCTAGAGACTACACCAATTTTAAGTATTCTATATAAAAAATGTCTTTGTTTTTACTTTCACGGTGTATACTTACTGTTAAAAGGTATACTTACTGTTAAAATATACCAAATTATATCTAAAAACGATAATTCTTAAAGTGGGCTTCAACCACTGGCTGTTCCCCTTTTCAGGGGCAACGCTCAACCAATAGACCAAGGCACCACGATGACTATCGAAATTTACAATCATATTATACTAACCGATGAAGGATATTATCAGAAGCGCGATTCAGGGTATCACTTCAGAGGTGCCATCTAGCACAGTTTATACTAACTATGGTTCATCATAAAAATATACAACTATATTAACACAATTATTTACTCGTATAAGTAAGAGTAAGAGGGAATATAAGTATTAATATTCCCTCTTGTGTTATATTAACATTGATTAAACTCATCAATCATCAAAGTTATGCCGAATCTGGAGTTCGCACGCTCTTTTAAAAGAACTTTTACTTAATTGCCATCCAAAACGCAACAATGCTTTCTTCATATGACATAAAACCTTGATAGTACTTCTCACAGACAAATAAAAAAACGAAAGTGAAATGGTTGGTACTAAACTGGGTTAATCGGGTTCAAAGAATCTTAAATCATTGCTAATTTATGTTACACAACACTTCTAATCCAAATTCCGTTTCAGTTTATCATACTTCGTAAGACTATTATTTGACTTGTGTACCGACATTTATTTATCGGATCGGATCTCTTTATGGTATGGCAGTGCTAAGGTCTAAGTTAGGTAATATAATACCTACTCTGAGTGCATGAAGGTACCTACCATCGGCTTGGCATTAATATGCTTCTACCTACCACTTCGGGACAACAGTAATGATTGGAATGACATGTCAATTATGCGAAGATGATCGATCAGAACAACAAAATTTGGAGTTAAGTCGTGCAACTAGAGATTGTGCAATCGATTCCACATAGGTAAATAATATCGAAAATCGAAATGGTCAACATAATAAAGGTTGAGTGAGACACTATTGGCGTGACACGAGTATTCGTTACTCGTGGTACTCCAGTTTGTTCATCTAGTCACGAATGCTGCTTTCACTGAAGATTCTCACCCTCGACCTCGCTCTGTGAGGAGAGGACTACACACTTATTCACTTTATTGTTGACAAAGGATAACAAGAGAATGTAATTTAACCGAGAATATGCTAACAATGTATCTTATAAGTATAAAAATGTCGTGATTGTGATATTAAGTACCAGGAAATGGAATTTTGCGCGAAATTAAAAAAAAGGTCACCAATATTGTTTAGATAACTAGCGGACGCCCGCGGCTTCGCCCGCTTGACAAATTCTATACGCAAAAACCTTCTTCAAAAACCACTCTATCCATTAGTAAAAACCGCATGGGAACGCAAGCGACTTTATTTTATATTATGTTTGTTACGATATATACTACTGATAGATACTTCTATCAACTATTTTTTATCAAGTCGCATATTAAATACAATTACACCATTAAGGTTTATAGTTGTTTACATTTTTACGAAAGTATCACATTTTCAAAGTAGTAAAGTTGTTGTACCTTAGTTAGATGATTCTCAATTATTTCCATTACATGATTACGCGGTATACCTTTAAGATGTAATACAAAATAATTGGAGTGAATAAAATATGCAGTAATCCGAAGAATTTATCTGTACACATCAGGGCGTAAATCTAAACGATATAACAATGTTGTAAATGTTACAACATACAGATATAGTAGGCTGTACTGTACAGTCCGTGAGATAGAAAGGAAGAGCATAACCGGGCATACCTGTTCGTAAGCCCTTTGGCCCTTGCCAACAAACGCGTTTAATCTCACAATTTCTCCTTTAAGGTTGCCAAGAATCTCTAATTTCCCGTCTTATATCTTCTTCTATCTTCTATCTTATATTATATTTGTGTATAAAATTTGAAAAATTAATTTAAATAAGGTCATTTAAAATTTAAAAGTTGTGTTAACTTTTTAATTATACTTATACTTATGAGAACCAGACGCTTTCTTTTCACTTATAATTCAACAATATGAAGTTACTGTTTAATGAGATGCATGGTATTCATTGAGTGTCTCTGTAGTGAACTGACACGGTTGATAGTTTGAAGAGATTGGATGAGCTCAGTTAGTCAGCATGTCATTGTCACTTCCCTTGCAGGACCTCTATTTGGAGAACTAAGACTTTTTTTTTTAAATCATCGCATCTACATCCATTGCTGAGCACCTCCGGTAAGCACTGAGAGAATTCTCAGTGGCGCCCGGGCGGGTAGAACTAACGCTGCTGGTTCAATTAGAACCTTTAATTTGCATTTTAGCGACTGATATTGTAAAATATTTCAAGAAAGTATAGCATTGTTTGCCTTAGAAAAATCCAGTAGGTATTCATGGAACGTGGTAGAGTTTATCAGGCAGTTGTATCATTGTCCATTATTGACCGACATTATTGGTAGGATTCGTGGTAGATTCGAGATCTTTGCCTGTGATCTCGGTATCTCAGCTCAGCGAGACGGCTCCAGTACCTCAGCGAGACGGCTGATGAAGCGCAGGTGCGGTTCCCGAACGCTGACCTAGTATTTCTGGGGGACTTCAATGGCCATCACATTGAATGGCTGGGGTCCCTCAAGACTGATCATGCGGGTAGAGCCGCCCATGCGTTCGCTCTCTCCCACGGTCTGACCCAGATGGTATGCGGGATCACCCGGATACCAGACAGGTCAGATCACGCGCCCGCTCTGCTGGATCTACTGCTGACGAGTCGCCCAGCCCAGTACAGTGTTTCGGTAGGAGCCCCACTGGGTAGTTCCGACCACTGTGTTGTTCACGCTGTCATGAAGGTGTCACCTCCTGCACGTCCTGTACAAACGTCACGACGACTATGGCACTACTCGTCAGCGGATTGGGACGGTCTACGCGATTATTATGCGTCCGTCCCCTGGAGCCAGCGCTGCTTTGTAGGAAAGGCTCCTTCGGATAGTGCTTCTGCTATTGCTGGCGAGATCAGTTTAGGGATGGATTATTACATCCCTTTCACTGATGTCGCCAGTATCCGCAGAGCCCGTCCCTGGTTCGGGCGAGATTGTGCCAAAGCTGTTCGACAAAAACAGTCGGCATATCGCGCCTGGATCAGGGCCCGGGCTGTGCGCGACCCAAACGTGGGCCACCTCAAAGCAGCGTACAACCGGGCCACAAAGTCGAGTAAGAGGGCCTTTAAGAGAGCGGATGCCCAGCGCGTCGCGCGGCTTGGTCAGGAGCTCACTTCCCATCCCACGGGCAGCCGTGGATTCTGGCAACTGGCCAAAGCCGTGCAATCTAACTTTTGTCAGCCCTCGCTGCCACCGCTGCGTTACCCAGATGGAACACTGGCTCACAAAGCCCAAGAGAAAGCGGATATGCTCGCAGACCTCTTTGCGGCTAATTCCCGGGTCGACGACCATGGCCTGCAGCCCCCCGCCATCGCCAACTGTGGCCACACAATGCCTGATATTGTTATCAGGCAATGTGATGTACGGGCAGTGCTGCGGTCACTCGACACGCGGAAAGCCAGTGGCCCTGACGGCATTCCGGCGGTGGTGCTACGAAAATGTGCAGCTGAGTTGTCTCCAGTATTAACGCGTCTGTACCGCCTGTCATACTCTTCAGGGCTCGTGCCGGAGGTCTGGAAGGAGGCGAACGTACAACCGATCCCCAAGAAAGGGGATCGGTCCGATCCAGGCAACTATCGACCCATAGCTGTCACCTCAGTCATTTGCAAGGTGCTTGAGCTCCTTATAAATAAGCAGCTCATGCAATTCCTAGAGGATCACTCGCTAATCAATGATCGACAATACGGCTTCAGGCCAAAGCGATCAACGGGTGATCTTCTGGCATTCGTAACGCATGTCTGGGGTGGGGCTATGGAAAGGCACGGCGAGTCCTTGGCTATTAGCCTGGACATCGTCAAAGCCTTCGATAGGGTCTGGCATGCTTCGCTCCTTTCCAAGCTTCCGGCATATGGTCTACCTCCTCAACTGTGCAGCTGGATTGCCAGCTTTTTAAACGAGCGCCGAGTGCGGGTCCTCTGCGATGGCCAGGCTTCTCGCTTCTTGCAAGTGAATGCCGGGGTACCGCAGGGGTCCGTACTATCACCAACTCTCTTTCTTCTGCATATCAATGATATGCTATCCCTCGGGAACATTCATTGCTATGCAGATGACAGCACACTGCACGGGAGTTACTCGGTTCGTCCGACGGCGGGGCGATCTGAGATTGAGGAGGAGAGACGACGACTCGTGGCTGATCTCGACCGTAACCTCGACAGTATCTCTCAATGGGGTACCGAGAACCTGGTCGAGTTCAATGCCCGCAAGACACAGGCGTGTGCATTTACTGCGAAGAAATCCCCTTTCCTTCCCCTACCCTCTCTTCAGAATGCATTATTACCAATGAAGGACAACCTTGATATCCTTGGCATAGACGTTCGTCGAGAGCTCAATAATAAAAACTACATCGAAAGATGTATAGGGCTAGCTTCGCGGAAACTAGGAATACTGAATAAGGTAAAGAGGTTCTTTACACCGGACCAGAGGTGTCTGCTGTACAAGACGCAGATTAGACCCTGCGTCGAATACTGCTCTCACCTCTGGGACGGCTCCGCGAAGTATCTGCTGGACGCTCTCGACGCTATGCAGCGACGGGCTATCCGTATTATAGGTTGTCCGGAGGTAACGGGAAGCCTTGAGCCGCTAGCTCAGCGCCGAACAATAGCTTCCTTGGCCGCATTCTACCGTATTTACCACGGCGAGTGTTCTGAAGAGCTCTTCAATCTGATCCCACCCTCTTCCTTCCGATCCCGAACGACTCGTGCCGGGCAGAGATGCCACCCCCACACAGTGGATAGCATGTTCGCGAGAACCGAACGTTTTAAACGTTCGTTTCTCTGCCGAACAAAAAAAAAAAAAAAAAAAAAAAAAAAAAGCGTACACGAATGACTAAAAACACCCCGTAATTGATATGCTGGTTGAAATCCAGCACTAAAGCTTCCAATTTTGCGATTTATATTAAATAATATGTGTAGAAATTTGATGCCACTGGAAATACTTCCGTGTGCGTGCCTGAGTGATCACTGAGTTATCATCAGGTGCTACCTCAAGCTCAATTTAGCTCGGTGATCACCGGGATGTGTCATTTGCGAAATGTCAAAAATTCCTTATCACAATAAAATCCAAATGGGCTTCCACGCTTAAAGATCTACTTAATTTCGGTGTCTACAGCCACTTGGCTAAATAAACCAACCAAAAAGTGAACTTCCGCTGATTGCTAGTTTTTGGTTCGTTTATCTATAAGAAGATTGAGAAATTGATTGTTTTTTTTTTAATGTTAAAGAAAACGAACTTTTCACACAAATTGTTTGTTTTTTTACGTTTATTGCCTCTGGTATGCACCAAAAGGTATAACAGTGGCACCCAGCACTAAATTGTTTGTGAATAAAAGTACATTTTATCTACCTAACAATCTGTATGATTTTATGCTAAGTATCTAATGCCCCTTCTGCGAGCAAGTCATGCTCGCGAAGGAGGCGGCCGGGAGGGAGAGGGAGCGTACCCTCCCCGCCGAGTTCCGTAGTCGGCGGCCAGGCCGCCCCAGACTACGCGACTACGCCCAAGACTATCGTCCTCCATGATCGGGGCCTGAGGACGGCGGGATCGCCACCCACCGTCCTTACAGAAGCAGGCTAGAAGGGTTGCGTGCTGCGGGGCCTTTGCCCCATAACCTGACCCCAATGACGCGGGATTCTCGTCCCGACCAAACACCCGCAGAGACCACAGAGGTGGTCAAAGTCCGCCGGGCGCCACTGGACATACCCTCTGCTAGTAACCAGGGACGCCCGGCAACGGACGTTAGAGCGGCCGCGGCCTTGGGCCGCGGAATTAAAAAAAAAAAAAAAAAAAAGTATCTAATGCCATGAGAGCCTACAAAACGTTCTAAGTCTTGTGGTAACAGACGTAAAATGTTTATTTCTAGAACATTGTAAGATTACTTTACTTAATACCTACCTACGTAATTAATTAACAAATGTTATGTAACTACTCTTATGTTCTTATCTACATGTTTTATATTTACATGACCTAAGTTCTTTGGTGTCATCATGGTTCGTAATAACACTACCTGTTTCTTCACTTTAATAACATCCTAATAAATAAATTTGTTATATACTATCTTTGCCCGCTTGGAATAGTTCACATTACAATAACTTTTTTCCTGCCTGATACAACAGTCTTCTAGATCTTAGTCTATTTTAAAAAACTATAGGAAAATCCTAATAGTAACTATGTCTTTTGAGAGTATCGTGTAGCTATATCAAGTCAATCAGATAAACATAAATACCTTTCGTGTTTTATTATCTTTTTATATCACCCAAACAATTTTTTTGATTAAATGTACACACGATTTTACTATTTACTACACTATAAATTTTATTATATTAAAAAGAAGATAAGGAATAATTAAACTTACAAAATTATTTATTACAGCACATACAACATACCTATTAGAACGTGATACAATAAATTATAGCACTATTGCAGCAGGGCGAGCATGGCGGTAGGAAGAGTTCGTCGATAACCCATGATATCGCAGAAATTGTCAATGACGTGACCAAATCAACACATTTTTTGAGATTTCCTGGCATATCATTGGTTATCGACAAACTCTTCCTACCGCCATGCTCGCTCTGCAGGTCTACAGAAAATGAGAGTAAACAACATGTTCACTGTGGGCGTTCTATAAACCTGTTCCGTGTATCACACATAACATTGAAATTCGGATTTATCGATGTTGTATTTCTTTCATATCGATTACGGCATCGAGTTCCGTGACAGACACGATCGATTTAACATTGAATAATCCGACGAAGTTGTCTTCGTTGTTCCTTCACATTATCATTAAATGACGAGGTTTAAGCAAATATAAAAGTAAAAGTTCCTGGTTAGTGTGAGTGTATATAAATTAAACTATAATTAATGTCGGTAATTATGGGAAAATAAGAATTCATTTGTATACCTACCTACAAATGAATACCTATTTTCCCTATACATGGCACCCCGGCTGGACCGATTTTGTTAATCCTTTTATCTTTGTATCCTTGTAATTGTTAGGAAAATGTTCTCATGGCAGAAAATAAATTGACCGCTATGGAACGGTAGTATTTTCACTTCGAAAATGACAAATTCATATTTCAAAACTTCTAATTTTCATGAATGAATGCCTTTTTATCTACAGTTGATGAAAATTTAAAGAAAACCGTACCTTCTGTACGTAAAATGAATGAACGGTTTTCGAAAAAAAAAATTAAGAAGTGGTGATTTGGCGGTTTTTCACTCCTCAATCCGTCCCTGCAAAAGTTATGTTAATCAGCATCCCCAACAGCTGTCCCCAATGATAGGCTATCCCCACTATACGTTCGTGCCTAGTCGGCCCTGTGCCCAGGCCGTAGCTCTCCGGTAAATACCTACATACATTTTACAGAAATCATTTTTCTCGACTCGGTAGAGCTCAGGAATCATGGGAAACCCCAAATCTCAAAATCGATTTTTGTCACAATCGCAATACTTACTTCCACTTTAGAATATGTATTATTATTAAGACGGAGCTTGCGAGTCTTAATATACTTATAATAATGTATGCGACACGATAGCGGGCGCATCTCTTAACCTATCAACTTGAAATTTGGCATAAAGATATAACATTGGCCTGTGGTTTGCTGTATAGTTTTTGGTGTATGTGGCTCTTATAGTTTTTGAGTTATTAAGCATTAAAGAAACATGCCTTTGACAGTGCTAAAAAAAATTGTTTAGGTAGGATTAGGTTAAAATTCCGCCAGCTCCGTCTCTATTATTTCGATGTAGTCGCCTGCGTTCCAGCGAACCGCCCTAGTTATACCTAGGTAAGGTAAAAATGCAATTAAATAAAACTAACTACAACGTTCTCTAACGTTTAACACAAATAAAACACACCTATCAAGAATGAATAGAGTGAGCACTCTGAGTTCAATAATTGTCTTTAATACAAACATGATTACACAATCAATTCAAAGTAACAGCGTTAGTTACTCAACCATAGAAAAATAATATTATTTTTTATTAAAGGGCATTGTACTATGTTTCTATGGATATGGATAGAAATACTCGTATTAATGACCGGTATTGATGTGGAAAGTTTAATATTACTTCTCAATTTGAGCTGTTGATCTATGGAAATGAACAATAATGATGTTGAATTGTACTCTATTAGGTACAACGACAAACATGTAAGGATAATTAAAGCAAACACCATCAAGTCCTAAACTAAGCAAATCTCGTACTATGACAACTAAGTAGAGTAAGAAGGTAATTTTGTTAATACATTATTATACTATAGGCCAGCCATCGAGACGTTTTTCTTTGTAGGTATTTAATATAAGTACCTACACTTATATTAAGTACCTACAAAGAAAAACATTGCACAAAATCCGAAACGAACATTTGTGAGTTCAAGTTCACTAGATACGCCTCCGAGGCGTTCAATATAGTCAGTCGGGTAAGTCTACAAAAGTCAATTTAAGTTCGAGTGGTTTTATGCCTTCATTCGTGGTTCTAACTTAGATTAACAACCACGTTTTTTTTTAAGCTATTGCATAGCTTCTATCGCGGGCATTGAGCGTGGAGACCGAATCCAGAAATTCCGTAACGAAAATAACCTAACACCCTAACACAAAAAAAACACGGCTGACAGGCTGACGTCTTTCATATCGTTTTATATTGTAATTTATTTTTTTTGGTGCAAATTTTATAATAATAATAATTAACATTATATATTTTTTTATTACTATAACAATTATTATTATTATTCCTATTACTATTATTATTAATATTTTTTTTCCTTTTTTTTTTGCAACTATGCAATAGCTTAACCGCTGCAGTCTCCTAATGCCACAAGTCTTTTTTTATATTGGTTTCGCCAAATTGACGCCGCCTGCCTGGTGGTAAGTCGTGACGACGTCTAGCGATTGTGGGTCACTCTCACAGCGCACAATACTATAGAGAGTGGCCCTCAACTTGACGACCTACTGATGTGCCTCTTCACGCTCCGCTTAAAGAACCCAGGGTTATATGTGGGAGGAAACACGTGCACAGGCAGGGCGTTCCAGGCCACTATCGTCCGGCAGAGAAACGAACGTTTAAAACGTTCGGTTCTCGCGAACATGCTATCCACTGTATTTGAGTGGCATCTCTGCCCGGCACGCGTTGTTCGGAATCGGAAGGAAGAGGGTGGGATCAGATTGAAGAGCTCTTCAGAACACTCGCCGTGGTAAATACGGTAGAATGCGGCCAAGAAAGCTATTGTTCGGAGCTGACCTAGCGGCTCAATGCTTCCCGTTACCTCCGAACAATCTATAATACGGATAGCTTGTCGCTGCATAGCGTCGAGAGCGTCCAGCAAATACTTCGCGGAGCCATCCCAGAGGTGCATAGCGTCGAGAGCGTCCAGCAAATACTTCGCGGAGCCATCCCAGAGGTGAGAGCAGTATTCGACGCAGGGTCTAATCTGCGTCTTGTACAGCAGACACCTCTGGTGCGGTGTAAAGAATTGCTTTACCTTATTCAGTATTCCTAGTTTCCGCGAAGCTAGCCCTATACATCCTTCGATGTAGTTTTTATTATTGGGCTCTCGACGAACGTCTATGCCAAGGATTTCCTTCATTGGTTGTCCTTCATTGGTAATAATGCATTCTGAAGAGATGGTAGGGGAAGGAAAGGGGATTTCTTCGCTGTAAATACACACGCCTGTGTTTTGCGGGCATTGAACTCGACCAGGTTCTCGGTACCCCATTGAGAGATACAGTAGAGGTTCCTGTCGAGATCAGCCACGAGTTGTTGTCTACCCTCCTCAATCTCCGACCACCCTGCCGCCGGACGAGCCCAGCAGCTCCCATGCAATGTGCTGTCATCTGCATAACAATGAATGTTCCCGAGGGATAGCATATCATTGATATGCAAAAGGAAGAGTATTGGTGACAGCACGGACCACTGCGGCACCCCGGCATTCACTTGCAAAAAGCGAGAAGCCTGGCTATCACAGAGGACCCGCATTCGGCGTTCGTTCAGAAAGCTGGTCATCCAGCTGCACAGTTCTCTCACAGTCCTCAAAGCTTCCAAGCTTCAAAGCTTCCGGCATATGCCGGAAGCTTGGAAAGGAGCGAAGCATGCCAGACTCTATCGAAGGCTTTGGCGATGTCCAGGCTAATCGTCAAGGACTCGCCGTGCCTTTCCATAGCCTCACCGCAGACATGCATTACGAATGCCAGAAGATCACCCGTTGATCCTTTTGGCCTGAAGCCGTCTTGCCGATCATTAATTAGCGAGTGATCTTCGAGGTATCGCATGAGCTGCTTGTTGATGATGAGCTCAAACACCTTGCAGATGACTGAGGTGACAGCTATGGGTCGATAGTTGCCTGGATCAGACCAATCCCCTTTCTTGGAGATCGGTTGTACGTTCGCCTCCTTCCAGACCTCCGGCACGATTCCTGTGGAGTAAGACAGGCGGTACAGACGAGTTAGTACAGGAGACAACTCTGCTGCGCAGTTCCGTAGTACCACCGCTGGAATGCCGTCAGGGCCACTGGCTTTCCGCGTGTCGAGTGATCGCAGCACTGCCCGTACATCGCATTGCCTGAGTACAATGTCAGGCATAGTGTGGCCACAGTTGGCGATGGCGGGGGGCTGCAGGCCACGGTCGTCGACCCGGGAATTAGCCGCAAAGAGGTCTGCGAGCATATCCGCTTTCTCTCGGGCTTTCTGAGCCAGTGTTCCATCTGGGTAACGCAGCGGTGGCAGCGAGGGCTGACAAAAGTTAGATTGCACGGCTTTGGCCAGTTGCCAGTATCCACGGCTGCCCGTGGGATGGGAAGTGAGGTCCTGACCAAGCCGCGCGACGCGCTGGGTATCCGTCTCTTAAAGGCCCTCTTACTGGATTTTGTGGCCCGGTTGTACGCTGCTTTGAGGGGCCACCACGTTTGGGTCGCGCACAGCCCGGGCCCTGATCCAGGCGCGATATGCCGACTGTTTTTGCGAACAGCTTTGGCACAATCTCACCCGAACCAGGGACGGCCTCTGCAGATACTGGCAACATCAGTGAAAGGGATGTAATATTCCATCCCTAAACTGATCTCGCCAGCAATCGCAGAAGCGCTTTCCGAAGGAGCCTTTCCTACAAAGCAGCGCTGGCTCCAGAGGACGGACGCATAATAATTGCGTAGACCGTCCCAATCCGCTGACGAGTAGTGCCATAGACGTCATGCCAGCGTGAAACACACTGGTCGGAACTACCCAATGGGGCTCCTACCGAAACACTGTACTGGGTTGGGCGACTCGTCTGCAGTAGATCCAGCAGAGCGGGCGCGTGATCTGACCTGTCTGGTATCCGGGTGATCCCGCATACCATCTGGGTCAGATGGTGGGAGAGAGCGAACGCGTGTGCGGCCCTACCCGCATGATCAGTCCTGAGGGACCCCAGCCATTCAATGTGATGGCCATTGAAGTCCCCCAGAAACACTAGGTCAGCGTTCGGGAACCGCACCTGCGCATCATCAGCCGTCTCGCTGAGGTACTGGAAGAGCTTTGCTGTCTCAGAATCCCCTGTGTGGGAACGGTAGACGCACACGTAGATCTGGCTCATAGAGCCATGGTCTACGTGCAGCCAGAGGACGGAGTTGGAGGGGTTCTCTAGGCAGCTCAACCGGCGGCAGCAAACATCCGCCCTAACGAACACGCACACCGTGTTGTGTCTCCGTGAGGAACATCACAGCGGGCCGTGCCGTCTCTAGGTGATGGTGGACGGCATCGAGGTTCGCATGGAGTCCACGGATGTTGGTGAACTCCACCTCGAAAAGTGAAGTTGTGGGGTTTCCTGGGACCTCTGTGGAACGTTTTCTTTTTTTGTGTTGCACTGCCATTATAAATTTGAAGAAGAAGCGTGAAGACAGGGCGACATTTGGTGCAGCAGTAAGTGACAAAGCGCAGGGGCTAGCTTCGTCTGGAACCGTATGGTTAGGTCGGAGCCGACCCGGACGGAAGGGCTCCCAAACCCCTCTGATGCAAGGCCGCCGCTACCCCACACCGGTTACCCCCCGGAGCGGCGATCCCACATCAGGATTATGCGCAGGCGGGCCCCATGACTGTGTTGCGGGCGGCCGCGGCAACGCCGTTGCTAAGGGTCTCCCTGGCCGGCGAATCGACCCACACCACCCACACTAAACTCCGCTTCGCCCCCACTGGTCCCATGCCTGCTGCACCATACATCGCCCCGGGCCCGGCGGTGTAGCTGCTGAACCCCTAACGCAACCCGGCCTGGGCTGGGTTACTTGGGGGGCTTTAGCACAGCTGCACGGTGGTACCCCCCCGAACCAACACTGTTGTACCACCTGGTACCCACGTAGGGGCCGAAGCCACTCCGTAGGTACCGTAAATTAACGAGCCTCGTCCGTTGATCAGCGGTTTGCACCCAAGACGTAAATAGAATTAGACTATAACTAAGCGTAACCACATAATATACAAAGCTTATGTTCAAGAAAATTTATTTCCACTTTCATTTTCCAAACAAGTTTTAGTTACGGAAACGACAATTTAATTCTGTTTCAGTAGCTGGTTATGGTGTTTTTTGTTATTTTTTTACTAAAAATTCTTGAAGTCCTGAACATCCCACCTCCGTAGATATTCAATTCGTACTCTCACATTTAATGAAGTACAAATCGTATTACGTTACACGCAAATTAACCAAGACATTGTTTTAGAAATGAATGTGATGTATAAACTAATGCTCGGCCATTAGAATCGTGCGTGGAATATTCTTTATGATCATTACCTCGAGGTGAAAGGTCTCATCATATTATGAGATGTGATTTTGAGTTCAAATTATGTTTGTCCACGCTTTTCCGTGTAGCTATTTAATGAGAGCCTTGGATTACGATGATCTTCCTGTACCAATCTACTCTTAACATGATGTAATGCTTATGCTATTAAATACTAACTTTATGACTTGAATAAAACAGGCCTGGGTGGCAAGGTGTAATAGTTGTACATGTTCTTAAGATTTTGTAGTGTTTTATTTCGTATTCACTTACACTGTCCGGAGGACTGTCTAGTACTTTTAACTCTATCAACGACTGTTTAGGTTTGGTAGGACTGAGCGGCAAGGTGTAAGTGGTGAAAACGTCCGCTCCGAAGGATTATAGATAGAAAGAAAACTCTTCATTGTACACCAACATAATAGTAAACAAACAAAGTTAATAATTGATTACAGCAATTACATGTACAATGGTCGGCCTTACCGCTTTAAGCGATCTCTTCCAGACAACCTTTGGATGGACTGGAATGAGGTTACGCACATGTGGATGATGGTGCAATTTTATTACAAGAGTAAATTGAGTACAAGTATAGGTAAAAGGAAATTATACATAATACGGGATTTTATGGTGGTTTAATTCGTGTTTACTTTCACTGGCTGGATGGCTGTCTAGTTGGTACTTAACTCTATCAACGACTGCTTGGGTGGAGAAACATTAGTACAAAATGTGTCTCATCATCATCATTTCAGCCTATCACTGTCCACTGCTGAAAATACGGAAATTGTTTCATGGCTGATAATTTAGAGATTTTGTGATTGAAGTTTCTTTTAGCACGAAGCGATGGAAAGAGACCGGACGGTATGTCGTTGCTACCGTGGAAGATGGGAAGGCCTTTGGTGTGGGACGCTACATGCGTTGACACCTTAGCACCATCACACCTTCCAAGCACATCCGGATGTGCCGGCGCTGCTGCTGCATCGGCTGAAGGCCTTAAACGGCGTAAATATGCTAACCTAGCAGGTGATTACATATTTGAGCCGTTAGGGGTTGAGATACTGGGGTCATGGGATCCGAGTGCTCGCCGCCTTTATAGAGACATTGCTAAACGCCTAATCGATGCTTCTCAGGACCAGAAGGCTGGCTATTTTCTGGCCCAAAGAATAAGTATCGCCATCCAACGTGGCAACACAGCCAGCATTCTGGGAACCTTCCCAGTCGGCAATGACGCGGAGGATTTTTAAACGATATTTTGTAATGTAAATATTTTTAGTATATAATTATGTATATTTTGTATATTTACAATAGGATTTACAATATACATTATTATATACTAGGTACAATAGAAAATGAAATTAATACTACATTTAATTATTACTATTTGAAAAAAAATGTAAAAAGTTTGGGCCCCGCGGTAGGGTGCCCATCATGGCGGCGGCATTCCCGCGCTGTATGGCGATGCTTATCCGCTGCGCGAGAAATCCGCCGGCTCGTAAGTCTCCTGTTACCTCCCTGAGCCGTTTGCTGAGCTCCTTGAAAAGCGAGTGCGCGCCCGGGCCCCACGGGCCCAGTGTCTCGACACCAAATGCGACAAAGTCGTATTGAGTGCCGAGACAACTGTACTTGCCCACCTTCGAGCGCTCACGTACCTCGGCCGCCGCACCGGCACGTTTGGCAGTTGCCGGAAGATAGGACGCAGCTAGTGTGTCGGCACACGTGGCGTCCCACACTAGTGGGCGACCCATCCTCCATGGTATCATCGACATCCCGTCAGGTCTCTTACCATCATCCCGTGCAATGTGCTGGGGCTCCAGAATCGCAGGGACGTTTACACTGACGAGACACCGTCGCAGGATGTCGTTGATCGCGGCATGGCGGGATAGGCGGCCAGCACTTGAAGAGCAGGCAAGCCCATGGTGACCTAGGCGATCCACACTCGCTCCACAAGAAGCACAACTATGTTCTACACAAACCTCGGCCCCCAGCCGGAGACCGATGGCGAGTCGGAGAGTCTTGTGTTCAATGAAAGTACCAGTGTTGGGGGATGGGTAGGCATGGAGCCAGTGTCCGGATTCCTGTCTTGACACTGCTTCCAGCCTGGCGCGATTTTTTAAAGATGACGAGGTATCAATGAGGGTTTGTAAAATATGTTGGCATGAAATGTTATCCCAGGCCTTCTGATTTTTGAGAGTGGGAGGGAAATTTGGACTCGGTCCAGCTAGCCAGGCGGTTTCAGCCTCGACCAAGCTCACGATCTCACAGTTTGTAGCCGCGGGGGCTTTAAGGATTTTTCCTGCGAGGTCAGACGAGCTATGGATTGAGGACAGAAATGCTGGCAGTGCTACAGTAGAGATTTTTCGGGTTCCCAGGCCACCATACCTAATTGGTAGGGAGGCTTGGGTCCATGCCTGCTCGCTTAGTCTGATATTTATGATAGCTTCAATTTGGAATTTTATTGTATTGTCCAAGTCTTGGATTAGACGGGGAAATTTCCACACTGGGCAGCAGCGGAGCAGGTACGTAAATTTAGGAACAAATAGACAAAACTTAATGATGAAAAGAGCGGAATGGCTGCTAATTTTAAAGAGGCGGTCCGAAAATTCATTAAATTTAGAAACCGAATTTGTTAGAAGTGGTGGAATGGCTTCATCAAAAATAGGTGAACCAAGGAGGCTTAGACTGTTCTTTGTTACTATATTGATATTTGGGGCTACGCTATTAAAATTATTAACTATGGATTGAGCAGAGGTTGTGTTTATTTTGTCGTTAATGAAGAGTTCAGACTTATTAAAATTTAAATGTAAGCCAATGAGATCAAAATTTTGTTTTATCATTACTAAGTCAGTTAGAACAGTCTGAGCGTCCCCGGCTATGGTACCGTCATCTAGGTACCATATATTCAACTTTGAATTTACTTTGTGGATTATCGAATTAATGGCCAAACTGAAGATTGCTGGACCGAGGGGATCACCCTGCTGACATCCCACAGCCGAAATAATTTCATTATTTTTGTGTAATAATTTAGAAGGACAGTGATAACACTGTAACATAAAATTGTAGATCTCCGGAACGTATAATTTAATTTCATTCAGGAGGATGTCCCTGTTGACCGAATTAAAAACATTTTTTACGTCTAACTTAAGGATCACTTCACATTGATCATCTTGAGCAAAGGTGCGTACGGAATGTACCGTCGCTTCGCAACCTCCACGGGTTCCGAAGCCAACTTGTACGGGTTCGAAAAGGGACTGAAATTTTGACCGTGTTAGCCGAACACAAATTTTGGTAGCCAATCGCCGCAGAGTGGACCCTACAGCGATCGGTCGTACACCACCATCTTTTTTAATTAAAGCTATTAAATTTGCTCCGTATAGGATAGGCGTAACTTCCTGGCACACAGCCCCCTCCAACATGATGTTGACTAGTCCGGTTAGGGCCGAGATGACGTTGTCGCCACCTGCGCCCACACCGTGGCTGGTGAGGTCTTTGAGATGCTGGGGGGAGATGCCATCCTGTCCAGGCGCCGAACCTATAGGGAAAGAAGCAATGGCAGCAACAACATCTTCTTCTTTGGCGTGGAGGCATGTTGCAACCTCAGATGGTGGGTCTACAAAAGGTGGACAGGTAGGGCCTGGGGGGTGTTTCGATTGTAATGCTAAGGCGGTCTCCGGTGTATCAGGTGCAATGGTGTCATTTGAAAAAAGCAGCCGAGCGGCACCCTTTAGGTCTCCGTCTTGCACTTTCACTTCAACTTTAGAGAACAAGTCTTTAGGTTTGCTATGCGGAGGCCTTGGAGGTGCCGCTGGGGGTAATTGAGTGTTAGGGGCAGTGTTATTTTTAATTTGTTGAGTGAGTGAGGTTTTAGTTTCGGGGGTGGCGTGTAGAGTTCTGTAAGCGAATGTTAGGAGGTCATGCCAAGAAGCGGGGTTGTTGTCGCGAGTACATTTTCGAATGGTATCTGCTAGAGCCGAGGCTACGCAGGATCGGGCACCCCGGGGTATTCGTTTTACGATGCTAGTTGAATGTTTCAGTTGGCTAAGGTGTGAGTGTAGGGGTATGGGGGATAGTGGTGAGTTGTTGAAAGTCAGGGGGTCGAGGTTTTGGCTACATGGAGGTGAATTAATGATACGAGCGTGATGAATACGTGATTGATGTACATGAAGTCCTTTTGTGCTATTAAAAGATCGTGAACACACTTCACAGACGTGCATACGGCTCGAGGAAAAGGAACACTTACTTACAGTAAAATATTTAAAAGTACTTAAACTATTAGAAAAAAATATAACTAAGGAAAATAATTGTTCAGGGCTAGTAGTAAAAAAAACGAAGAAATTCAAAGGGTAGTAGTGCTTGCTTGCAAAGTTTGATTCATTTATAGGATTTTAAAATTTTCAATTTTCAAAGCTCCCATCCAACCATATCATAGAATTATTACAACACTGTGCGCACATAACAGCGGCTGGTTGCCACGCAACCGTTACTATGGTTTCGTATATTGTTACACTTTCTTTTGCACATACATATCAATTGTAATGGATTCTGATTCTGTAATTAGTACTTTAATATCATTCATAACACTTGTATCACTGAATAAGGCTATAAACTCAACATTTTGGTATATTTTATTTATGTAGGAACGGTATTACATTTTAGATGTTAAAAAATACGGAGCAACTATATTGACAGCTTTTGACGTTTTTTACTTTTTTTTGTACATAAGTATTTTTTTAATCGGATAATACAAGCTAATATTAAAGTCTAACATATGTATATGCATCTATAAATATACACATCAGAGGTATGACGACACAGACAAACGTAATTTACGTAACAGCAAACCGCACTGTATCAAAGTCAGTGTTAATTGCAAACGGCAATTAAATGCTGTCACCGACGAGTATGACCGTTTACCATGTTCCGTGCTTTGTCGGCCATGTTATAAATTATCTTGAATTGTTCAATGTAATGAGGAAGTTACCGCATACTGATATTATAGCGTTATGTTTGTGTAATATGATGTGTAAATAAGCAAAAATTTTCACTGGTTTAAGAGCGTAAGTAAGTAATAATAATATAAGTGCAGAACAGAAAATACCTTTCAAAATCAAAAGGAATAAAATATAAAAACGAACGCATACGACTAAGCATATAATAATATAATAGCGGGGGCATACGTCAAGTACCTATATGTGAACTGAACTTTGAATATATTTTTGTAGACTAAAGAATCCAGCAAGAGTCGACTTCAATTGATCGACGAATTCAATGATTTCTAACAGAATTTTGACAATTTCTACCTACATTAGCAGCTGAAAAATATTAATCTTCGAAACTACTTTCTTCCAAACCAAAATCAGCTTATAGGTAGATTTACTTTGTTTCAAAACAAAAAATAAAGAAATGTAGAAGGTAATTGTAGTGATTACATTTAAAAAGGTCACCTTACTTTGCATCGATTCTATGACAAGCGCAAACATGATGAAATCGAACCAAATCATTAAGAAAGTTCACACATGTGAACACAATACACGACAGTAATTACATGAAATTACACATTAGCCATAGAACACGCGGTTTATTTCAAACTTGAGTTGTACCTACGTTTAGCATTGTGAGAAGCGCGAGCGCTTTCTCGACAAACTTGGTCGGAGATTCACAGCGGCTATGTGAACAATGATTCATTCACAAAGCGACAGACTACCTTTTAAGTTTGTCTTGACTTGAATTAGTATTATTTTAATAGTAGAACTAGTACATAAGTAAGCAGTTAGTAATAAGTACGTACGTACGGAATGTAAGGGATTGTTCTTTTGACGACTTGTCTGTCTTATTATAAACATTTGAATCAAAAGTTCAAAATTGAAATCGGAGATGTAATATCAATCATATGTTTCTAAGTATCGGAATTTAATGGAACTATAGTATTCTTATATCTGTGATGGAACTAAACATTAAGTTTTCACTAATTGTAACTGCTTACTAGTTACTATTGCTAATATTGACGTCAACGATGTTCAAAAAAGAGGTAACTTAAGAGGTAACTGCTTATATTGGATGGGTGTTAAAATACCAGGGCGTAGTGCTTTTTCATGAGTGACGTTGAAGACTAAGATATCTTTAACTACTTACTATTATCAGCCTCTGCTCGAAAAAGATGAGTACCTACGCACTCTCTATGAGACAATGCACTCAAATTGTGAGAAAATACCCAGCTGACAGAAAAATCTTGCGTTTATTGTCTTTGAAAAACATAATTGGCGAAATGTGTGTGCTATTACTTACTTTAAACTATTATATTATACTTTTCGCAAAACAAGCGTAAAAGGATCGAAATTAATTAATCAAAACTGACTGGTTTTTTTTACTTTTTCAGTCTTCAATGACACGAAGGATTCTTCACACGAATTTCTGTAAATATTAATAGAAAATAATAAATAGTACTTGTGTCTAAATGTAATTTGAAACAAACGCTTAATTCTAAATTCTCATTAAATGAAAGAGACGATTAGATATGTCCCATGTATTAGAATAACCCTTTATATCACTGATTATTAATTGGCATATTTTATTTTTATTTTACTACGTGATCAAACCATACAAATCAAATATAAACAAAGCGTATCAAAACATGTTCATTAGCACACAGGTGAATTTGTTAGTAGAGCTACTGCTCTACTAACAAATTCAGTAATAGTAATAGTAACGAAATGGAAAGTGACTCACACGCACGTCACACGCTTTTATAAGCGGAAGAATTATTTTTTAGGATGCGTTTTATGAAGTGCGTCGTCATCGGCCGATACGTCGACCGCATCGTACCTCTGTAATTACCTAGATATTTAGGTGTTATTTTGATGCAATAATCTGTTTTCCCTTGAGCTTCCTCTTCAGCCCTTGCTGATTAACGTTAGGTATAAAGGAACCAAAACAGACTTAGTACCTACCAACTCTTTAGCTTTATAATATTAGTACAGATATATATATACAAGTAGAACCATGTTACCTAATAAAACATTAATATGTAATATCATATCTGCTAACCATACTGTTAGTGTAGGAGCTCTCGGAAAAACCCTAAATAGTAGGCAAATTTTTTTTTTCATTTATAAGTTGGAGCTCTTGGGCACAAGTGTATGTAGATGAAATGTTCGAATTAATTTAAATAATTGTAGGTTTCGGAGTCGTTGGGAACGATTTTACAAACTAATAATAAAATTTATTTGTAGTTTTGGAGCGCCTGTGACCTAAATCTTGGAGCTATGGGAATAAGCCATTCGGTGGCTGTCTGCTTTTATGACCAGAGAGCCACTCTGTTGTTTAGTTTCACTCACAAAAAAACCTCTCTAAAATTAAAAACGCTGAAGGCGCTGAGCACTGGATTTCTTATGAGAATAACATTTACAATACCATCAAAATCATAACTTATTACAAAACACACTCTGTCCGTGCCTTAGCTTAGATCTTTAAAACTACGCAACGGATTTTGATGCGGTTTTCACCAATGGATAGAGTGGTTCTCGAGGAAGGTTTTTGTTTATTGAGCGGAGTGAAGCGAAGCTCTATCTTAGATGACAAGTGTAAATCGTTTGTGTGCCAACTCCTCCGAAACGACTCGACCGACTTTGACCAAATTTGGCATGCTGGTCGACATCATACCCGGGAGTGCATATCTCTGAAATCATGAAAATAGAGCATAAAAAGAAATACGAAAATTTGCTCCGCTCAACATTTGCAATTACTTAGTTGTAGCATGCATTGCATACCTAGTTATTTATAAAGCACAAAAAGGATGTGACAACAACTACACATAACATAGATATTATTGAATTATTTACAGCAACGCTGTTAACTATATTCGACAGAGACTAAAAACATGAGAGGGTCTATCATAGTTGAAAGAGCAGAGATATTAATGTTGATCTTACTTCAATACGAGTTAACACTTGCAGTTTTACCCTTGTGGTGACGATACCGGTTTATTATGGTTTTGTAGAAGCGTATTCAAGTGGTGCTAAGTACAGAAAGTTTAAGATTCATTGAATAAGAACCGGATCTCACAAAATGGTTATCTGTCACAGCTGATTTTTGCCAACAATCATTACTACAACAAAGAGTCTTACACATATAATTATTCATATAAACGTACTTTTAGAGTACAATTATTATTAATAAATAATTTTTATCTTATCATAACATAGTATAAAACAAAGTCGCCCCTTCCGTATGTATACCTATGCTTAGATCTTTAAAACTACGCAACGGATTTTGATACGGTTTTCACCAATGGATAGAGTGGTTCTTGAGGAAGGCTTTTGTGTATTATAATTTTTCAAGCAGGTGAAGCCGCGGGCGTCCTCTAGTATGATATAAATAAATAGTCTTTATTTTACTTAGGTATTTCTATCATTTGCTTGACTACATTATTCAACAAATGAAGGTAAGTATATCGCACGATTTAATATCGCTTGAGCCTTACTAAATAAAATACTTCAACTAGTTACAATTCCATCACCTAAAAAATTCTAAACTTAATTTTCTTAATTAATAATAATTAGTACGAATAATGGAAATTTAAAAAATCTTCTTCCGTAGCTGGTTATGACACGTGGATACGAAAACGACAATTTGATAATAAGAAAAAAAATCCATGTTGTGTTATGAAAAATCAGTTACGAACGTGGATGAAAGATTTTATGAAAGATGATAAATCAATCAAGCGGCAAGTTGTAAACAATTAATAAAGTCTCTGCTGATGCCGTGAACAAAAAGAAACCGATTTTCATGCTTTTTCTGTGTACCTATACATTTTACGATAGGTATTTAAATGTATACAAAAATAGATACATATAGATAGAATGGATAGATAAGGTTAGAAGACTAAAGGCATAGCTCCCGCCTTTAGTCGCCGTGGTTATTTTAAAAAAAAAATACCAAGAAATGGTCTTCGATCACTTTGACTTGGATAGGTTAGATTATCTTAGTATTTTTAAAAAACTTAAATGCCAAAATTAATACATTTTGAGGTAATTATTTGCTATGCAACCAGTGTTTTTGCTTATGAAAGGGATTTTTTTATTCCAAAACGAAGGTATTTTGAGTACCAGTTAAATACTACCCCTTAACTTATATATTTTATATTTACTGACTTGGAAAACATTGTTCTACCTTGTATAAATTAGTATTAGTATATTTTAGTCCGGAATACCTACGCGAGATAAAACAGCTCTATTCACTGAGTTTGCTTCGGGACAATGCTTTGAACTCAAGTGTCTTCGTCTTAGAATAAACAGCTCGTATACCGACAAGATGATAAAGGGCGTCGTTAGTACAAAAATAAAATGAAATTTAGCCTACATGGTAAGCCGAGTTTAATTAATTAACCATACGTAAAAATATTTTAAAGGAGAGAGAATTAAAATACCATTGACGGTTTTGGAATAATTTCAACTTCCTAAAGACATCTACATAATAAATTGAATCGTTGTGTGTTCGAGCAGGTTTGTAATTGAATATATTTTTAAGTGCGTATATGTATCGAAAGTTATTAGTGTCTCTACCATCAGATTAGATAAGAGTTATTTCAGTATAATATTAACATACTAGCGGACGCCCGCGGCTTCGCACGCGTGAAATAGTTTTTTGGTTCCCAATACCCGAACCTTTTATCCCGGGAACACATTCCCGGGATAAAAGGTTTAAAGGTTCGAGTCTTGTCGATGAATATTTAAACAAACATGCTGCCCAAACTTCATTCTAGGCACAGGTCGCGAGGCATAAGCGGAGCTTAGCATTTATGTGAGTAACCACGAAAAGTAGAGTAAAAACTTTTTTTTGTAGCTATGTGTACAACACATGTGTGTGTAAAAGAGGCGAGAGAGAGAAATATACTTTTACGTACACTGCACTCACACACATGCAAAGCTCTGCTTACGCCTCGCGACCTGTAAAACTTAACGCACAGTAGGTACAATTCGGTCTCGTGCCATACCTGTAGACCTACCCCGGTTCTAACGAAACTTCGGAATCGAAGTTTCGTTAGAACCGGGGTAGGTCACGTCGAAGTTCGTATGAATTTGTCATTTGTTTCACGTTATAATTTCGTTATCAAAGGTTTGTTCGTAAACGCGAGTACGCGTCCAGAATCCGTGACTCACTCTGTTAAGATCACGAGATCACTAAAAGCTCACGAGTGATCAAAACCAGTTTCAGTTTTCACTTGCATCGTAAAGTATAAGTATTTGAACTGTAAAGATGTGCATTGTGTGTTGTTAGTTCTAAATATTTAATTAGAAAACTTCATAGCACACACACACCTATCACGCCTATATCCCCAAAGGGGTAGGCAGAGGTGCATTACACACCTACAATTTGCCAGTATTTTTGGTCCCACGTAATAGGGGGAAGCCTATTGCCGTCACCGGGCACACATATAATGGGTTATGTCCAAAAAAGCTAAATGAATTTATTAAAAAGTAGCAGCTAATTTGTAATTTTGAAAATAAAAATTGAAACCCGCGTTACCTTGCGATGAAATGTTGATGAAAGGCAACAAAATCTTACGTGAGCAAACTTCATAGCTTAGAAAAAATATAGTTTAGAATATTTAATTTTATTCTTAAACACACATTGAGGAACACCGTCCTCTTGCTCTTTGTCAGACACAAAAATGATGTTGTATTTTACTTTACATATACCTACGGAGTGAGTAGGTATAGGCAGGCTTTCGCCTAACATTCGCAAAAAATACGTGACGTCAGCGACAACTTGAAGTTGTAAGTCAGTAGGTAAGGGTTGTCTCTTGTTTGTGACACGGCATTGACCATAGAGTTGATATTGAGACATTAACGTCATAATTATTGGTCAAATTATGCTGGTACTTTACTGACAACCCTAACGTTCGAATTATTTTGTATGTAAACAAAATAATGTGCTTTAATTAACGTCGGAGTGCAAAGATCTGTATGTAAGTACTATTCCCTATTCTGTGGCTTACCTACTTAAACATTAAGTTTTATGAATATATACGGCATCTATTATTAATCTATTTGTAGTCTATCATCATTTACTCTTTTGTTTCCATCTAAACACCATCATATTAACCATATAAATCTTCACGTCAACAGCACAATAGACCGAATCATACCCTTGCGTGCGGCACAAGTCATAGTTGCATAGGTATTCTCAACACAGCTGTGGTAAATAGGGTTTTTAACAATAGGAGAGAATTTATACGTAATTATCCGTACCAGACTTTGAGTTTATTAAACTTACAATATTGATATAACAAAATATCAGTACTGTACTTGCATATAACTATACCTGAATGCATTATGTCACAATTTTTTTTGGTGCAACGATTTTATGTTGTATTGATTTAACAATATAAAATCGGGACTCCCGGTTACTGCAAGAGGATTAGCTAACCTTACGCTGGAGCCCTTAATTTTCTGTCCTCTCCTTTTATTATTCTTGCCCTTGCATGGTTAACGAACCAGTACCCAAATCATGCGTTACATCCATTGTGTTAGAAGCATCTCTGGATCTAAGGGTGAGATTTATAAAGCGTCCTTGGACTTAGCTTAGCCATTACTTTACATTATACTTGAGTCAAAATCGGCATTTGTAATGCGATCTTCGTCGATCTTAGCCAAGTCAAGTTCACAAAAACGGTTACTTACGAAAAACTAAAATAATGTTCTCAAACATACTTTACCATATTAATTATTCTTTTTTTATTCTTTATTATTATTATAGAGGTATGTTACAGTTTATCAGATATAAATGGCAAAATTACACTTATAACCATGTATTTAGAACTTCTAAAATTACAATATAGCTACTATTTTATTTTATTAAATTCATTCGGCCATTTTGGACATAGCCCATTATAAATGTGCCCGGTGACGGCAATAGGCTTGGTCCCTATTACATGGGACTAAAATACTGGCAATTTGTGGGTGTGTAATGCTTTTGGGAGAGAAACCTTTTTGCGTACACCTTCGGGATATAGGCGTGATATATGTGTGTGTGTGTGTGTGTGTGTGTGTGTGTTAGAACTTCTCGCTAAACCAAGTCAGACTATAAATTCCAAATCAAAGATTGTACTTAGCTAAGATTTTGCTTAGCCGAGCTTGAGCTAAGTCCAAGCACGCTCTATAAATCTCACCCTAAGTAACAATTCCCCATCAGATTGGATAAGAGTTATTACAGTATTATATTAATACATTTGGCTCTTGCACAAAAATAAGTAGACCTATATAATATGGATTTGAGGCTTTTACCTTTTTGGTATATGTGTAAGTCATATTCTCTTTCTAACCAACCTAAAGACATCTACTTTGGATCGATGTTAGTCGAAACTCTTTTCGTGTTAAGTACAAATAGACTTATCAACACTTTCAAAACCATTTTTAGGAATCACAAAAACAGGTTAAATATTTACTTTGAGATACCGATGACTTTATCCTTACGTGCCGAGATTTGTGTTTAGAAATTTTCGTTGGGCTGTCGCAATGCAGCCAGCATTTTGGAGACCTTCAGCAAAGGCACGGACGATTTTTTGACACAAATTTCTGTAGATTTTGTAAATATGTAGGTTTACTTAATTTTTGCTTATGTAATAGTAGGTGAGTATAGCTAACTATAATCATATCATCAATTCATGACATATTTTGGGATAAAATGATGATGCAGAATCGACTCATTTACTCATGACTTCGCTACTATAGCACTGAGCTCCAACCAATATTAGGTATATTACTCAATACTCAATACATTAAATGCTTCCATAATGTGGTACAAATGTTAAAACAGGTAAAGTTACAATTTTGGACCCTGTCGGGCTCAACACAATGTTTGTCTGGAGAGAGGAAGAATTTTATTTGCTTTATTTATTAATTACACATAATTTTATTTCATTTCTATAAGGTTAGTCTTTAAGGTTAGTCTTTGTTTAAGGTTTATGTTGGATATTTTTATGAATTATATTACGTTTTTATTTTATTATTATGAAGTATATAAATAGCAATTTTGGTATATTTAATAAAATGTCAATCTGATTTTTGGATGTCACAAATATGACAATACAAACATACCGAAATCTAATATATAAAATTCTCGTGTCGCGGTGTTTGTAGTTAAACTCCTCCGAAACGGCTTGATTCTCATGAAATTTTGTGTGCATATTGGGTAGGTCTGAGAATCGGATAACATCTATTTTTCATCCCCCTAAATGTTAAGGGTAAAGCAAAACAACGTTTGCCAGGTCAGCTAGTATTTATATTTAATAGGCTATACAAAAGTCATATCAACATTTCACACCCATATTAAACATGGGTCACGTAATTTACGTAGTAAATCAGTAAGTACTATGTTGGTGAAAACATTTGGACATAAAACCCAATCAACTAAAACTGTAATCTGTTCAATATAGAAACCTTATTTCACTTAGTAACTAATACTAGACTTTATACAATATGAATAGTATTAGGCCTATTATTGCAGTTCTGCACGCACCTATTACGAGTATAAAGGTTTTATTACACGTTGTTGCTTTAGTTTAATATGACTGCTTCTCAAAGTTGCACGGATAGAAAACCGATAATGATTTTAACGCTCATTAAATAAATAATCTACTACGTATTAGGTCTGTATTATATATATTATCTGTCAACTATACCGTCACTGTAGTAAAAAGTAATGGAAAGCGAAATGTAAACTAAACTTGCTCTTACAACTGACGAAGTTGTTTTACCTGTTGTATTGACGTTATTACTGGTATACTATTTGTTTATAGCTATTAGTTGATTGTGTTGTTAACGCTTGTTTTGTTGTACAGCAGCAAAGGTTAAATGTAGTCAAAGGTCGTTGACTTGTCCGAGACTAGTATTTCGTTATTTTTAATGATCAGTTCTGTTTTGAGTCAGCGAGAACTTTCTTAATGAATGATTGCTTTACCGGATAATAAAAATGTTTATATGGTCTATACAAAATCTTTCTAAATGATGTATCATCTGCATTGAAATATAAATTGACTGCCTCGGTGGCGCAGTGGTATGAGTATGCGACGGCCGTCCCTGAGGTTCCAGGTTCGGTTCCGGGTCGAATCAAATTATTTTTGTGATCTACAAATGTTTGTTTTGGAGTATGGGTGTTTTCTTTGTAAAATATGTATGTATTTAGAAATATATAAGTATGTTTATCAGTCGTCTAGATCCCAGCTAGATGGCATTGTGTGAGAATGTCCAAAAATATTTATTTATTATTAAAACAAAATAATATGTGATTGATAAACGTACCTACCACAAGTCTTGAATAAGTAGTTTAAAATCATCAAAAGCTTATACACAACACAGAAAATTTCTTTTACACACTATTCCACGTCTATAGTACATAGGTATCCCTGAAGGGATACAATAGAGGTGTTTATTGCACCCAAATTTCGCAAATTAGTTTATTGGTCACTAGCGGACGCCCGCGCCTTCACTCGCTTAACAAAATTCACAAAAATCTTCCCCGAGAATCACTCTATCCATTGGCGAAAACCGCATCAAAATCCGTTGCGTAGTTTTAAAGATCTAAGCATTAACAGGGAAAGGGCAACTTTGTTTTATACCATGTTATGATGATACTCGTAGTAACAGATACGGCATGGTGACCTCACGTATCATGCGACGCAGATCGTTACCGGGCATGGATGCTTCGGTAGCTATCTGTTTCGCATCCATCGTGAGGTCACACCACGGTGTCAACACTGCGAGGTTTCCGACGAAGACACCGCACTCTACACGTTGGTGGAGTGCTTAGCGTAGGCGAGTCAGCGCCGGGATCTTGTAGTGGGTCTGGGCGTGGATATCCTCTCGGTGGAAAACATGCTCCAAGCCATGGCCTCCAGTTCGAGTAGGTGGAACGCGGCCGTGTCCTTCTGCGAGCAAGTCATGCTCGCGAAGGAGGCGGCCGAGAGGGAGAGGGAGCGTGTCTGGTCCTCCCGTTATTAATATTTTGACATTAAGCTTGGAATGTACTCGTATTCTTTATATTTGTGTTACGTCATGTTAAACGTGGCAATGATTTACCAAATAACACTAGCTCCTACATTCTAACCACCGAACTTGCTTTTATTTAAATATTCCGCGATGTCATTCTAGAAACCCAAGAAACTTAACCCGTCATGGTTTAATGTACCTACTCTTAAACGATGTTGCTGAACTTTCGCGATTCTCATACATTCCATATAGGATAATAAAGCCATTGAAATCTGAAACATGAGCTCAGAATCTGACTGGAACAACTGTTGAGGTATTTCTTAAGTCGAACTTTTAATCATAATTATCTCATAGCAGTTGAAAGTTGAGTCATTAGACTCATTAGGTAAATCATAGCATCCATATAGCTTTGACCAAAACCGACCAGTACAACATCCATATAGCTTTGACCAAAACCGACCAGTACAAAGACGTCCTGTAAAAGGCAAAGTTCAACGAAATGGCTAGTGTGCCTTGCTAAGATTTTGACAGTGCTCTTAGGGAACTCCCCTAAAAACTTTGCCCAGTCGTTAAACTACATCCATATGGTTCGAGTTCTACACCCACCAGTTCGAGTAAGTGAGAATAGAGAAAAGAAGATGATATCTTTGAGTAATAGTTCACTGTTGAGTTTGTCCTTGACAAAAGCACCTGAAGAGATAGGAGCAGGAAGAAACGCAATTTTAAGTAGGTACAATAAAATAGATGTTGTTACAGTTACAGGGTGTCTGAAACTTCAGTCTCTTGAAATGTCACCCAATTCTTCTAACATCAGCTAGCTTTCTGTGAAAGTTCACTCGTTAACTAAGACAGAAGGGATTACTGAATCATGCATTCATTAAAAAATTACAATTACATTGAAACAATTCAATTTTATTTATGTTAATAGATAAAGAACAGGTGATCGTTTCATTTTATTATAACACCATCTCGTAAATCTTTATGGCACTCTTACTTTGATTTGATTCTCTTAATCAACTGATGAAACTTTATAAACACGCTTGTGTGTACATCTACACTACTCTTAAAAAGCGGACTAATTGATATTTATGTATGTTTGTAACGAATAAACTCGAAAATTACTGGATCAAGTTAAAAGCTGCATTAGCCATCCATAACATCCTTACCAAAAATATTATAAATGCGAAATTAACTCCGTATGTCTGTCTGTTATGCTTTCACGCCTAATATACTGAACTGATGCAGATGAAATTTGGTGCACAGCCTGAGAAAGAATACACCTTTTTTAATCCTCGGCACAAAGCCTTGGTCGCCCCTACGTCCATTGTCGGCGTCACAGGTGAGCACTCGGAAGTATTTACAGTGGCGCCGGCGGACTTTGGCCACCTACATGCCCCTGTCACGCGGTTGCGTCTGGTGTTATCCCGCATCTTTGGTGTCGGGTTTTATCCCGTGTCGGTGAAGGAATCTGTATGCTGAAGAACTTCAGCCTCGCAGCACGCAAACCTTCTAGCCTGCTTCTGTAAGGATGGCGGGTGGCGAGCTCGCCGTCCTCAGGCCCCGATCATGGAGATCGATGGTCTTGGGCGTATAAGTCTGCGACGCCCTGGCCCCTGACTTCGAAACTCGGCGGGGAGGGTACGCTTCCTCACCCTCTCGGCCGCCTCCTTCGCAAGCATATCCTGCTCGAAAAAGGACACGGCCACGTTCCACCTACTCCCGCTGGAGAACATGGCTCAAAGCATGGTCGCCATAGAAAGGATATACCTAGGCTGCTTCGATCGTACCCTGGTAATGAGTTCCTGTGGGAATTCGGTACGTGGAAACTATTTCAGGCAGGTCGAGCCACGGGCATCACCTAGTAGGCCGTTTCTTTGTAACTAGAAAAAAATTACAACCACCCGTGTGAAACCGGGATGGGCCGCTAGTATTAAAAAAAATGTAATACCCGAACTCGTACATAATTATTTCCAAGAGCTCTAAATGACATTAAGATTCCATTAATATGATAAAACATTACTTTCCACGCTATAATATTTATACGCTATTAGATAATCTTTGCTTGTACTTAAAAACGTGTTGCGTTCATTATAGATTTAAATTATTACGTAGTTATATGAATGGGCTACTATAGTCATCAAAGTCTCAGGGACTAATGACGCACCTGTTCTTTGGCGCACCTGCTGACTCCCAGTCATTTAAAGTAGACTCACCAGAATAGTAGATTATTTAAACAGAGGTATGCATATACATATTATATTTGTATTATGGCAATTTAAACGATTAAAATTTGAATCTATACAACGGGGAGTCAGTAACGGACTTTACAAAAGCTCTAGTCAAAATAATTGCTTTTATAAAGTACATATTTCAAGACCACATTATAATATTCTGTACCTATATGTATTAAAAAGTTTTAAAATAATTGCCTACTAAAGTACCTACGTCGTAGTACAGGTCGCGAGGCGTAAGTGGGGCTTTACATTTGTGTGAGTGACCAGTGTACAACACATGTGTGTGTAAAAGAGGTCACATATACGTTCACGTACATTGCACTCACACAAATGCAAAGCTCCGCTTACGCCTCGCGACCTGTACTATCCCTATTTGTGGCTACGTCACGTTTTGCTCATCGAAGGTATAAATTATTTATTCGAGATTCGAGCTTTCGCCAGTCTTTTATTTTTTGCTCCAGATAAAGGTAAAGAAGCCTTTTGACGTTTTCGTTCAGTATATTTGCTGAGTGTGCTAATGCCTTTCCCGTAATACACTTTAGAAAAAAGCAAAAGTAAACTTTGCAAAGCCTGATAATGATGGGGATTTACCAGAGCTGTCTGCGAGCACCTAATAAGTACCCAGCGTAAAGGTGACATCTTCACTTAGTCGCGATGCTAGGATCTACGAATATGCTTAATTATCTAATATACGACGTTCCTACAATATTTCTGTAAGGAAATAAGCTTGTATTTCACATGCTTTTATGTATAGCATTGACAATAAAAGGTTATATAATATGTTATCGCTTACCGGTGTGACAGCCATGTCTCCTCTTATCAATATACAAGATCCGTATCACTGTGTCTATTTGATCATCACTTAACTTTCACCAATATACGTCCGTAACATCACAGTACCAAACAATCGTCAGCTTTCATATCACTAAGACACCCTTATACCGCCAACAACGTACAATGATAATATATATTATCATAACGTGCGTCCGTCTCTATTGGTGCTGTTGAATTAAGGCGGATAAAGCACGAAAACAAACAGTTCCCACGTGAGAGAAATGCGCGTGTTGAACAATGGTAGAGGCAGCGCGTGAGTCGAAAGGTGGGCAAAAAGCGAATGAGCACAGTCGCGATGCTCACACACCACGCCGACGAAGAACGATGTCTCGGCAGTATCGGGCGCGGCGGGAGCACCCGGTACCTGTTGACCCATTTCAAATATGTTCATCGCAATCATAAGGAATTTGAAACCCTTCTTTGAATCTCGGTCCCGTCCTTAATCGGCAAAAAAATCGATAATTGACTGTCCACGTTTTACGGTTTTTTTTATCGTGTGCACTGGCTCAGATATTTATTAATATAAACGGTTTATTTTTTTTGTGTTACAATTTGATCTCATACATAATTCATGAAAGAAGATAGCGTTATACTTTTTAAAATTATCAAATATAACGTAATAGCTTAGACTCCGTGATCTAGTAATTTTTTAATTTATTTTAATAATACTTTAATACCTACTGACACTGGAATAGATAGTAGTAGGGGAGAATTTATTTACAATAAGAATTACAATATACAAAATAAACATAATTATAGACTAAAAATATTTACATTACAAAATATCGTTTAAAAAATCCTCCGCGTCATTGCCGACTGGGAAGGTTCCCAGAATGCTGGCTGTGTAGCCACGTTGGATGGCGAAACTTATTCTTTGGGCCAAAAAATAGCCAGCCTTCTGGTCCTGAGAAGCATCGATTAGGCGTTTAGCAATGTCTCTATAAAGACGGCGAGCACCCCAGTGACCCCAGTGTCTCAACCCCAAACGGCTCAAATATGTAATCACCTGCTAGGTTAGCATATTTACGCCGTTTAAGGTAGTAGTATATATTATAGGAGCTCAACTCCACTTTGAGAATTATTTTTTATCCAAATAAAATAATGCACACAGCTCCAACCCTATCATTTCTTGTATTATGGTTCAATTCTAAGGTTGCCTGGAACAGATTGCTCTCTAGTGATTTAGCCCTTACTGTGCATTGTTTTTAAAGTAACGTGTAACATGTTTAGTTGTTTTAAGCAAGTGCACACTAAATTTCAAATCTGTTTTCCCGAAATCATTAATTCCCAAACAAGAACACACCTTCTACATAATCTGTGCCCATAACATGACTAGATCACCCTTTTAGTCTTATTACTACCATGTCCGAGTAGAATGTGAGGAATGCGTAAGTCGAGCGGTCAGATAATAATAAAACAGTCTAATGACAACATGGAACTTAAAACCTTTTTAAGTGCACTAAACTTTTTAAGTGAACTTAAACTTAAACTGCTCAGTTCACACATAAACAGTAGAAAGCTACTGAACTTTTTTACTTTTAAAAATAACTCTATGTAATGAAAAACAACAACAACAACAACTTGTCCCCAACAATTTGTCCCGGCTTTTTTTCAGCAACGCCATTGTATTTATTAAACATTTTCATATCTCTATCAAACATAATGTCTGACTGTGGTGATCTTATCTAAGTATGTATTTATAATTTTACAATGTAAATGGCAAAAAACATAGTATATTGTTGTGGACGCGACCCAGCGACTGTTCCTTATCCAGGAGGACCGTTCTGCCAACTTATCAATGTGCTTCTTACGTCACTTGTGTATCTATTACCAGATTTAAAAATTATAAATCTAATAGAATTATACCGTAATAGAGTTTATTAATCCGGTAATGCGGTGTTTGCGGAACAAGTAAAAGTTGATGAGCGCACACGCATACCGCAGACCAGTGAACTAACGTTTAAAATAATCATGAATTATGAATGGTATACTTACAACTATTAATACGCTTACGTTAGCTACTGTCGATTAACTTGTCGTAGTAATTATATAGCAGTTATCCTACTAACATTAAATCCGTCCAAGTGCGAGTCATACTCGCGTACGAAGGGTTCCGAACCATTATCTAATATGATAAAACATCATCTGTAAAAAAATCAACTTTCTATCTATCACGGTTCATGAGATACAGCCTGAAGACAAACGGACCGATACGATGGACAGACGGACGGACAGCGAAGCCTCAGCAATAGGGTTCCTGTTTTACCCTTTGGGTACGGAACCCTAATAAATGAGAAAGTCAGTTTAGATTCTTAGCTGAAATAAATGAATGAAGAGGTTCTATCAAGGTACTGAAGGGCTCTATTGACTTCTCCAGGGCCCAGAAGTCATCCTCACACTCAAGCGCTACTCCTGGTGACAAATGTTCTGGTGACGTCATTTCATTGCTGTGTTGCGACCGCTTTGGACCGGCATCGCGTTCCTAGCAAACCAAACCTTTAACAGTGACAACAGGCATGACTTAGGCGGTGCACCTGCTTTAATAAACTGACGGGAAGAGCAAAATTACTGGCATATAGTAATATAGTAGTGCATAACAGATTGAGAAGATGAAAAAGACCTTCAAATATTGTGAAGGTGGAACTTTCCTCCTGGAAAGGGATCAGTGACTGGTTCGAGTCCAGCCCAAGATTTTGTGATTCATATTGTAAAACTATTTGAGTAATTAGATTAAGAATAAGTTAGCATACTTCATCTTTACATATAAAAGAAAGTCGTGTTGGTTAAGAGATTAATGGCTCGAGAACGGCTGGACCGATTTCACTAATTTTATTTATTTATAAAGCTTCTTTTTTGTTGTGATCGTTACTGTCAGGAGAAGGTTCTTATGTAGTTCGCCGGGACAGCTAGTTGCTTATAAAATATTTTCATTGTAAAGATTGTTTAATGTTTAGTGGGTCATCAATAGTCATCATACAAAAATGGTTGGACCAATCTGGATAACATTTGGTACGGAGATAGCTTGAGACCCTGCACTGCTACCCCATCGAGAATTCATTGCCAGTTTCTGCCTATCCGGGGGCCCGGCTAAGGCGAAGGAGAAACACCGTGGATAGGTTATAGTGAGTACTCCGACCAGTTTCTCATCCAAGGGCCACGCCAAGCAATTTCGGTATCCCATCAAGAAAATAGACATAATATACGGTTAATACTTTCGGAAGTCCATAGTTAAATTAAATAAATCTAACTACTTTGCAATATTCCGCCACATGCAAATTACCCAACTGTCGTATTTATTCATGCACAAGACCGCCCTCCAAACCCACTTAAAATTAGGCCGAAAGAATAGAGAAATAATTTTGAAAAGAGAATAAATATGCACGATAACACAGCTCTCATTATGAACACAACTCTCATATTATGAGATTAATTATCCGGTATTACTATTATCAAGTACAAAAGCTAAGAAAACCTAAGCTCATGAAATAATTTCGCCTTCGTTTATGACATAACCATTTCCTTCGTTAAGGTGGTAAACAGTCACTTTCTGCGACTTCCTCACAATTAGCATATCTAACTGGTCCTGGGCTTTCCGCCGGCAAGCTGCAAAAATTATAGGTCTGTAAAGATTTTACTGCTCCACATAAGTATTAACAATTAAACTGCTGTCTGTAATCGTTGCTGTAGATCATAGGAAACTGTTACTGTATTTCCTTGAAAATAACTTGTGACACGTTTCAGGTACATAAAAAAGTGGTTGTCAAAATAAAAGCGTCTTTTTCATTCATTAGGGACCAAAAATGTGATTTGTTTGTGTGTAATTTTTCATAATCATTGACAACAAAGCTTTTAAAAATTTATGTCCATTTACAAATGGATTTCTTTTAAAGCAGCCCATCAAAAACAAGCTCATAAGAGCATTTCTAATTACATTTAGTGATCGTAAAATATTAACGAATCCAAGTAAATCAAATTAAATTCTCTTTAAATATTAAGAAAAAAATTATAAATAAATCACAAAACCTGATGTCATCGGCCACGGCCTTTCCCTAACAGGGGGAATGCTCTGACCACTGAGCTACGATGACCAATACCGACAATATCGAATTTTTGCTTTCTAGAAGTATATTATTTCTAGAAGTATTTTAAGAATAGTTTAAGCAAACTAATTGCTTTGAAATACACAAATACTCTTTATTGTACACAAAAAAAGATAAACGAATATTTTACACATATTTTAAAAAAAAATTTACAACAGGGAGCCTTATTGCTAAAGAGCAATCTTCTGCAGGCAACCTTAGAATGGAAAGATATTTGTTGGAAATTATAGGGTAAAGATTTGTTTTTATTCTATAATAATTGCATTACCTATAAAACTATACATGAAACTATTTCACAATTAAATTAAGGAAAGGGATAGCGCGAGAAGAGATTAAACTAGTAGTCGTGATTCCGCCGGGCGCCACTGCCAATGTAACAATACTTTACCGAGACTTTTATTGCCTGGTTCTTTCTCTCGGTTCTACTTATTGCTTTGCGAAACTGGCAGTACATGTAAATATAGAAGCAATGAATTTTTTATTTTAATTACTTACTGACGTTTGTAAAAGCCATTTAGTGACCTATACAAATAAATAAATTATTTCATTTCATTTCATTTCACTTTCTGGTGCGTACCAGAGACGCCCGGGACAAAAAAGTAGTCGAAATTTTTTTGACGTTGAGATTAGTCTTGAAAATAGTTCTAAGAGCTTATGGTAGGTAGGTACTGATTCGATTCCGATCCGTCTACGAGAAAGTTTGGTCCAAGTTAGACGTGGAAGTGTTTGTATAGGTGTTTACGCATACGCATTAAGTACGACCGATATCCGTCATCCGATTTCTCTTAGATACTTATGTTTATTATTGACTCTACACAACTTTTTTTAAAAAAATAAAAAAAAATATCTCAAAACTCAAAACAGTGACTCTCACTGAAAAGTTGTCTGAAGACATCATTTCTAGAATTTTTGTAAGAGCTGTTTTTACGATAAACTTATTCTATTACAGTTTGACTGAAAAACTAACAAACATTATACATAAAGTATCATAAGGTATTAATGTTGCGGGCGCCACTGGAAATACCTTCTGGTTCATACCAGAGACGCCCGGCAATGGACGTAAGAGCGGCCAATTTAAAAAAAAGAGATATGAATGTTTTTTGGAGAGTACCTATATTATTGCTTTTAATAAAAAACATTATAACAGTGACCGTATTATAAATGTAAAAACTCTTCAAAGTTACGAAATGCATACCTAAGTACTTGGTATTCAAAGATAATTATTAAGTTATTCAGTGAAATTGTAAAATTTCGAAGAGCAGCACGCGCTTCCTTTACCAAGTGCCGCTTTCGCAAATAACCGTGCAGCAGACTGTACCTAGGTAGGTACGTGTTTCGAATATGGCGCACTTTTAATATAAAACGCACTTATTTATGCAATTTTATCTAGATTTTTATACGTAGGGTACGATCACACCAGTTTACCCCAAGGCGTAGGCATTTCTCACCAGTAACTCTGTTGTTTGAGGCAACCTATTGCCACTAACTAAGACCTTTAAAGGGACGACACCACACAAAATTGCCCGCCAGCAGTTGGCTGCGAACGTTAGCACATAATATAATATCATAGTACAAGTCGTTAAAGTAGTAGCTAGACTGGTTAATAAGGTTCAAATCGAACCAAAAAGTCCGTTTGAACGATCTGGGCATGCAGGCGATCTGTCTGAGGGTGAGCTGCTTTATGTTTGCCAGAGCCTCGTTCGTGGATCGGCAGGTAGCCCAATTCTGGGGAGTTTGGGTCTCTAAGCTGCTTTATAAGGTAGGATTAGTTACACATCACTCATTTTTACGAAGGCCGTGTC
Source organism: Nudaria mundana (assembly GCA_963556515.1). NCBI lineage: Eukaryota > Metazoa > Arthropoda > Insecta > Lepidoptera > Erebidae > Nudaria > Nudaria mundana. Next base: position 7,931,336 of record OY748288.1, on the reverse strand, counting down.
TATTGCATGTCCCATTAGCAAACTTCAACTATCGCAAAAAATCCTTCATATTAAGAGCGTGCAAAGACTATAACGTGATAGCTCGAGAGTTCGAAAGTGTTAATTTGTTTCATTCCAGTTTTCTGAGCGTGAAAAGATTGCTAAGCAATGTATTCTTTGATGGGTTGGGGGCGTAAGGAAATAATCTAGGTACCTATTTTTTCTTAAATATGTAGTTATTATTGTTGTGGTAGTGTGTTGCATCACACTGATTACTGTGTACTCACTTACCTTTTGATTATTGGTGACAGCTTGTAATTGGCCATACAGTAATGCATTTTTAGTTCACAAGACGGTTAGCTGTAAGTTCTCGAAATTGATAAAATAAAAATAAACAATAAAATGAAATAAGGTCTTGGTGAGACACCTATGAACTCTAGAGCCACGACCAGATTTCTAACTTTGAGTATGTTAGAAATCTGGTCAATAAGTACTTACCCGAATTAAGGGTTCTTTTTCTATCTCTCTAACTGGTCCTCTCTCTCAGTGTTGCAGTTCAGTGATATATAATTCTCATAAATGACTAACATACAACTTATCAGAATTACTACAAGGATACAAAAGAAAACGAATTAATTAACTCACACTACTATTCTTTAATGACATAAGTGTAAAGTCTGATCTAAGAAAGCGTATCTGGTGGAATTAGGGTATTCTTGGAATGTCAGATTTTAGTATCTACCAACTCGTATAAAAATTGTTAGTCAAATGAATTTGTTATAGCGTTAGTTGTCTATGAAAACTATAAGTAGATTTAGTACGGCCGTGTCCTTCTGCGAGCAAGTCATGCTCGCGAAGGAGGCGGCCGGGAGGGAGAGGGAGCGTACCCTCCCCGCCGAGTTCCGTAGTCGGCGGCCAGGCCGCCCCAGACTACGCGACTACGCCCAAGACTATCGTCCTCCATGATCGGGGCCTGAGGACGGCGGGATCGCCACCCACCGTCCTTACAGAAGCAGGCTAGAAGGGTTGCGTGCTGCGGGGCCTTTGCCCCATAGCACGCAACCAGATTCACTCACTGACGCGGGATAAAACCCGACCCCAATGACGCGGGATTCTCGTCCCGACCAAACACCCGCAGAGACCACAGGGGTGGTCAAAGTCCGCCGGGCGCCACTGGACATACCCTCTGCTAGTAACCAGGGACGCCCGGCAAAGGACGTTAGAGCGGCCGCGGCCTTGGGCCGCGGAATTAAAAAAAAAAAAAAAAAAAAAAAAGTAGATTTAGTAACGATCTTAAAAAATAAGGTCGTCGTTACTAAATTCTCTATCTGCTCCTCATATGAAGAGGTATAGGAATCACATAACCATGGATCACGAATACGTACTTTACCTGACTTGTACATTACATAAGCTGTTGTACCAATCTTCGAGTATGCGACATCTATATCAAGTAGGAACGCTTATGCCACAAGATGTAGGTAGTACAATCGTGTATGTGACAGTTTGGATTCATGCCAGATTGTTACAAAAAGCCTGGCATGATCTAGAACACCCGGATTTAACATTATCTTTATGTGTAAATTTACTTATTTAGAGAGAAACTCGGTTGAAACATGCAGGCGCAGATAAATGTATAATTCTATCTTTATTGATGGTTACCTATATATTTAATTCTTAATAAAGATATAGGTAAGTACCAAAATAGGTAGGTACTACATTGCACCTTAAAGATTGATAGTCATACTTTTAAACTAGGTGCTTTATTAAATTACTTTTACGCTGGTGAGAATTTAAGGTACATGCGATTTGCAGTTACAACTATATCGCAGTTTCGAACTGCAGACACAATCAAGTTTAGTAAAATTTATTACCCCGAACGAAGAATTGTAATTCGAACAGAGATAGTTTGACCGGAACTAAATATTGTGCTTTGAAATCACGTCACGAAACCTCTTCATGTATTCCAATTGTGTGTGCCAACAGGCTGTACGTAATGATACCTGTGCCCAGTCAGAATAATCCTCTGGGCAACTATCTCTATACTACATATATATAGAGCGCTGATTGCCGGTCTGAACCATAACAACCACTCAGCACGTCAGAACAGTCAAACAGTCGAGGATGACGTAACGTCACTATAACTTCCCAGATCAAGTTTGCATGTGGTAAAAAATGGAACTAATTATTGTTTGTAGTTATTATTCTGAGATCTTGTTTTTGACGTGTTTCAATGTAATGTGGCGCCCCTATTGGAACGCAAACATATATTGGGCAACCTCTATAGAACTGCTTAGTAGTCACCACGAAGAAAACGCGTGACACTCGCCATCTATCTATAGATGGTTGATCTGAGTAATAATCGATGACGGTGATGAATTACATTTAGCAAGAAATTAACGCACCAAATGCTACCGAGCTCTACCGAGTTTCGGAAAATCATCAGTTTTCACCTCGAGAACAAAACGATGACGAAAACTTTTTAAATTGATGATAAACGAATAATATGACTAATGGTAGTTGGTTACTTGTTGCGTTTTAAGTAAGCAATAAGAGAGAGAGTGCATAATGGTATAGAAGTGTACGCGTATCTATTTTTAAATATCTAACAAAAGCCGATAATCGAGATAATCGATATTATTCATAGATAAGATGATGTAGGTAGGTACATATATTTAAATACCTACCATACATATTACAATTGATTGCAGTATTTCAGTAGATAAATTTTATAACCACAATTGAAACTTAGTAAAAACATTCCAATAAACTCTCAGCTTAAACAGTAGGTACCAGTCTAAGTAGGTATTTCTTTTTAATTATTGGAGTACCGACTAGAATCTCGATTTTTTCTGTTTTAAATAATCTAATTAAGTACACAGATTTCAGATTGAAAAGAAATAGGACACATGTATGTTCTGTTAGATTTTATAACGTGCTTTTACAAAACAGACCAGTGACCAGTCGTGGACTCCAAAATTTCGAAAAGTAATCATGAGCACACAGAATCAGAGGGTAGAAAAATAAAAAAACAATCTTGTATTCTATTACTTTCTTGTTAAAGTGCGGAATAAGCAATTAAAAGACGTGAGCTTTGTGGCATTGTAAACAATAACAACACCGGGAATTATCTCAGACTCTCTTCGTACGAGTAGGTACAGTATTTCGCTAAAGCTAAACAAAAATATGCTCAATACACAGAAAATAAAGTTTTGTTTTCCGTGGGTCATCTTTTTCAAATGCTGAGTGTATTTGGATGATTTGCTAGACAAATTTGACCTTGATTCTACGGTATGGGAGCTAACTCTCGACGCCTATTGTGCGATTTCATTCACTTTTTATTGAGAAATGAATACTTACGCTATAAGTAGTAACACGTTTCTAGATGCGGCTGTCTTTTACATATAGGCAGATGATAAAATTAATATTCGACAAGATTTTTAATAACTAAGATATTTGCAAACGCAAATGCCAGTAGTATTAGCCCTGCAGTTTAGAGACACGATGACAGACAGATGCGGTGGTCGGGATTTTAAGCACGTCGTCATCTGAACACGAGTCCAACACCTTTGCAACCAGAGTGTCTGTCTAGTACCAGTTCCTTAAGTTAATTTGCTCGAAATAAGTTTTCGTATTCCCCATACATTTCACACCAGGCAGCGATCCTAGCGGTAACGTCAGGGAACTGTGTGAAATATATGGAGGAATACGAAAACGTATTTCGAGCAAATTAACGTGAGGAACTGGTACTAGACACTCAGGACTGCTAGGACGCTACGTATTAGCGTCACAAAAAAATAACGCTGAGTATCTGCAAACTTGTACGATATGATGCTATACTTATTGTTTTAGTTTCTAATATAACTGTACTTAGCACAGAATAGACACTGTAGAGCCTGAAGAGCCAAATACGTTAACAGTCACAATACAAAGGTAGACGAAAGTATTGCGATGAAATCGGTCCCACCCATGTAAATATCTAATGTTGATGTTGCTCGGAATTTCATCCGAGCAACACAAACGCTATGAAAATTACTGAAGCTAAAGAAGTAGGTAGTTACCTACTTATACTATGATCACAGTAAGTGCAGAATCGTAGTGTCTGCGTGACTAGTAGTAAAAGTAAGTAAAGGCGTAACTATTAATTATTACACGATAAAATATTTTTAGTGCAATTATGCATACCTTTTTCTTTTTTTTTTTACATCCGCGGCCCAAGGCCGCGGCCGCTCTAACGTCCGTTGCCGGGCGTCCCTGGTTACAAGCAGAACATATTTCCAGTGGCGCCCGGCGGACTTTGACCACCTCTGTGGTCTCTGCGGGGGTTGGGTCGGGATAAGAATCCCGCGTCGTTGGGGTAGGGTTTTATCCCGCGTCAGTGAGTGAATCTGGTTGCGTGCTATGGGGCAAAGGCATCACAGCATGCAACCCTTCTAGCCTGCTTCTGTAAGGACGGCGGGTGGCGATCCCGCCGTCCTCAGGCCCCGATCATGGAGGTCGATTGTCTTGGGCGTAGATGAGTCTGCGGCGCCCTCGCCGTTGACTACGGAACTCGGCGGGGAGGGTACGCTCCCTCTCCCTCTCGGCCGCCTCCTTCGCGAGCACGACTTGCTCGCAGAAGGACACGGCCGCGTTCCACCTACTCCCGCTGGAGACCATGGCTTGAAGCATGGTCTCCAGTGAGAGGGTATCCACGCCGAGACTCACTACGAGGTCCCGGCGCTGACTCGCCCACGCTGAGCACTCCACCAACGTGTGGAGTGCGGTGTCGGTGTCGGAAGCCTCGCAGTGTTGACACCGGGGTGTGACCTCACGACGGATGCGACACAGATAGCTACCGAAGCATCCATGCCCGGTAACGATCTGCGTCGCACGATACGTGAGGTCACCATGCTGCCTCTGCAGCCAATCGTCCATGATCGGTCTCACTGCCGCGATGATGGTGGTACCCCACTTGGGTTGCTCAAGTCGCACCCTCCATGACTCCATGAGATCCTGGCGGAGTTGGGACTGCTGGTCATCGATTTCTCGAGACGCAGGCCTGTGGTCCCGCTCCAGCGCCTCCTTGCGCCATTGGAACAATGACGCAAGGGCTCTCGCTTCCAGGTCCCATGGAGGGGTGCCGGCTAGGAGACATGCAGCCTCTCCGGAGATCGTGCGGTAGCCCCTTATTGTTTTGACGGCCAAGGTCCTCAACGGTCTGTTAAAGAGCGTTGAATTGTTGGCCGTCAATCGCGCCGCCCATACGGGAGCCCCGTATAGGGCCATACTCCGCACGATCCCCAGGTACAGTCTCCTGCAGGAAGCGTTGGGTCCCTTTAGGTTGGGCATCAGTCGCGAAAGCGCGACCGTGTCACCTTGGGGACCAAACTTCGGAAATGTGGTCCGAAGTTCCATCTACTATCAAGTACGATCCCTAGATACTTCATCGAAGGCTTGATGCCGATGCTAACGCCTCCCACATTTATGCTGGAACCTTAATGTGGACCGTTCCGAGGTCTGTGAAAACACAGAACCTCGGACTTGTGCAAGGCCACCTCCAGTCCCAGCCGCCGTATCCGACCCACGACTTGAGCAACACCCGTCGTGACATTGAATGCTGCCTCTTGGTACGTTGCACCCCGCGCCGTGACGAGGGTATCGTCGGCGTAGCATGTTACGCCGACGCCCTCAGGCAACTCACCCCGCAGCACCCAGTCGTAGCCGATGTTCCACAGAAGCGGCCCCAGGACCGACCCCTGCGGAACACCGCACGACACATCTCGCCGAGCTGGCCCGAGCCAGCTGGGGAAAGCTATGGCCCTCTCCGAGAGGTAGGCCCCGACAATACGACGGAGGTAGAGAGGCGTTTCCTGAAATACGAGCGCCTCCCTAACGCAGCTCCATGGCAAGGTGTTGAAAGCGTTGGCGATATCAAGAGACACCGCCACCATCACCTTGCCCTGCGAGACTGCTTCCTCCGTCAGGCTCTTCACGCGCATGATCGCGCTCACGGTGGAGCGTCCCCGACGGAAACCGTACTGGTTGTCCGCCAAGTCTGGCCCCACTGTCGTGATATGCTCGACGAGGCGTTCCGCGATAATTCGCTCAAAGAGCTTACACACCTCGTCGAGCAACACGATCGGCCGGTATCCGGTCGGTGAGTCCACCGGCCGCCCCGCCTTACGGATCAGGACCAGTTTCCCCGTCCTCCACACCTTGGGAAACTGGCCCCTTTCGAGGCATTCGCTAAAGAGCCCCATCAGTCGAGGCCCGAGTTCTTCGAGGGCCGGGACCCATGCACGGCCAGGAATGCCGTCGGGTCCGGGGGCAGTGATTTTCCGGCGCTTAAGCCGGAGTACTGCCGCACCTAACTCCCCCACCCTGACTTCGGGTACGTCGTCTTCGCTGGTGCTATCCGCATCGGGCAGAGACGGAGCCATGCGTGGAGCGACGTGCTCCTCCGCGCTCGTCGGAAACAGGGAGCCCATGACCCGCTCCAGCTGCTGCGGCTGCAGACTCTGGGTCAGCGGGGGCGCCCTAGGTCGGAGTTTCTCCCTGACCTGTAGGTACGGGTGCCCCCATGGGTTCTGCTGCAGGGTCTCCAGGAGCTTCTCGCGGGCCGCCGTCTTGGCCCGCTTTATCGTCTCCTGGAGATTACCTTTAGCTTCCCTGTAAGCCTGATAAATCTCCGCCTCTCGGGCTGCCGCGTCGTCTGGGTGGCGATGCCTCCGGCTAAACCTGGTGTACTGGCGGCGGGCGGAGATGCATGCTGCGCGCAGCTGTGCAATCTCCGGTGACCACCAGTACACCTGCTTCCTTGCCGGTCTGGGTGTAACCCTAGGCATCGCCGCATAGTAGATTTGCGACATGGCTCTCCTGAACCACTCCGCCTCGGCATCCACATCAGCAGGCTGGTCCGGTGCGCGGAATCCAGGCCTGCACGATGGATGCCTCCAGGAGAGCCTCCCGATCAAGATGGTGAAGTGCCTAACGCGGATCCGGGGGATTTTCTACCGGCTGTGGGAGGTTAGGTGGGGGGGGACATCGAACCGGATGTACCGATGATCCGAGTGCGTCCTCCACGCGCCAGCCTACTAGTAATACGGGCGGCGAGGGCCGAAGTCGCGAACGATACGTCCACGACCGAGCTGGTCCCCCGCCGCCAGAAGGTGGTGACATTACCTCGGTTGAGGACCTCCAGACCACGTGTTCTGGTCCATTCCTTATGAAGCCTCCCCTTGTCCCTGGTTTGCCGGGAGCCCCACGCCTCACTCCAGGCGTTGAAGTCTCCCAGGAGCAGGACAGGGCGAGGACGGCACGCAGCGAAGACGACGTTGAGCTCAGTGAGCCATAGCTCAAACTGAGTCTCGTCCAGTGTCGGCGAGATGTAGGTGGCCACGACTGCCAAGCCATCATAGTCCGCCGCAACACACCCGCGACCCCTTGCAATGATCGCAAGGCGCGAGTTGTCTGCGGCAGACCCCCCAAAGATAAAACAGGCCGAGCCATCCTCGTCCACCGGGCTTCCCGGGTGGACGTAGTACGGCTTGGCAACCACGGCCAAATTTATGGACCACTGCCGGATGCCCTGGTACAGAAGATCCTGAGCAGCGTGGCAGCAGTCCAAATTTACTTGCAGGATGCGGATATGGGCGTCAGACATTAATGGACGTCCATATCAGCATCCCGCCGAGAAACATCTGGCCGTGCAGTAGAGGCACCCCCACCGCTCTCAGTGGACGGACGAGGTTTTGGCCTCGAGGCGGCGCAGGTTGTGCTGCCGACCCGGTGGTCCGCAGTCTTGCCCTCCGACTCGCATCTAAAGCAGCCAGGCAGGGCACTCAGGCACTTGCCTTGTGACCGGGTCGGCTGCAGCGGAAGCACCGATCGCCCATGGTGACTTCCGCTGTGCACTGCACTCCGACGTGCCCCACCACCATGCACCGGAAACATCTGGTTTCCCGGGCACGAAGGAGGTGCACCTGCGCCTTTAGGAAGCCCCCTACGAGGAGGCTTCGTCCGTCCGCTACTTTCAGTGCCGCCGCGACGGGGCACTGGACGACTGTCATCCCATGACCAGTGGAACCGAAGGAGATGTCTCCAGCCTTCACCTGGTCATGGGGACAGCCGCCCGCCTCCACGACGGCGGAGATTACTTCCTCCGTCGTGGCCGCGTCATCCAGACCCGTGATGCGCAATGCAGCGCATTTGGTGGGTCTGGTGACGCTGGCTTCGACGTCCAGCGCGTCCATAAGCTGCACTGCTAGGGCGTCAGCTTTAGCTGGAGGTGCCGGAGATCTCGAGGAAGCGAGCTCCGGTGCGTGTCATCTTACACCGGAGCCCCCCCTGTATATCGAGGGCCGACAGGTTGACTGAGGATTTCACGGTCCTCAGTACGTCGGCGTACCCCAACCCCTTCTCCACACCTACCGTCGTCACCGTCAGGACGACGGCGGTGGAGCGAGGAGGGCGGGGCCTCTTCGCCGCCTGCGACGGCTTTGGCCGCTTTCTTGGTGGCCTTCGTCTTCCTCTTCTTGGCTCCCACTACTTCCCATCCCTCCCGTCTGGAGGGATGTAAAGAAGCAGCGGGAGCGACGTTAGAGGAAGAGGAGGCGACAGGGGTGCTACTCTTCTTGCCGCGCCCCTTGGCCTTCCGCGCCTGGGCCGCGGTCTCGGCCGGCAACCGGTACGCTAAAGTGGACGGGGGCGGAGCGGGGCGGCGGACAGCGGGTGTGCCGTTTGCTCCTGGAGTGGGAGAACCGCCAACAGCCGCCGCGTATGAGAACGCGCGACGCGCTACTGGAGGGCGGTACGCCCGGTCCTCCCGGCTGTGGCGGCGATCCGGGCGCCGTGGTGGGTGCCGTGTTGGGCGCCGTGGTGGGCGCCGTAGTGGGCGCCGTAGTGGGCGCGGTCCTAGGCACTGTCTTCGGCGCTGGTCCAGCCGTCGGAGGAGGAGGCGGTGGCATGGGACCGGGGGGCGCCTTGACCACCTTGGACAAGTCAGCGACCTTCCGACGCAGGTCGTCCATCTGCTTCCGGGAAGCAGCAAGCTCCACCTCCAGGCTCGTCACCTGCTTCCGGAGCTTCGCCTTCTCCTTGGTGACGCTCCGCGCGAGGAGCTTGTCGAGGGAAGATTGGGCTTCACCCACCAGTGAAGCCACAATCTTCTTCCTCCCCGCCACGTTTCTGTTGCCCCGCATGGCAGCGTTCATGCGGGCAAAAACGCTCAACCGCTCCCGCGCGGGCGGCCCACCGATTTCCCTGTGACTTCGCTGGGACAGTACAGAGGACGGAGGAGGAGTTGGCGGCCGCCTTCGATACGCGTTGAGACGCGTACGCACCGTCTTAACCGGCACCTCCTCCTCCGAATCGCTGGAGAGGAGGGACCCCCACCTAGAGCAGTTAGTGCTTCGGTCGCGCGGCGGCCCCCCCTTCTCGAGGGTCCTCTTCTTCGTCGCAGAAGAGCGGCCCTTCTTCTTCACACTACTGGGAGCTGACCCATCGTCAGTCCCAGCAGCAGCATTTCCTTGGGGCGTCGACGTCGCGCTGCGACTAGGTGGCGCGGCGCGAGCCCTCAAATCGATAGGCATCGGAATCAGTTGTTCGTGCATTAGGTCGTCGGTTGACACTGCCCGGGAAAGGGCAGTGTCGGGACCGGGGGTCTCTTCAGGATTATCCATATCGTATAATAAATCACTTTTTTTGGTCACAAGTACAGACTAACACGTTCGGTCACACAACCTGCCACTGCGTTACCGGAAGCAAGGTTGGGGTCCAGGGCGGATGGCGAGGACGTAGACTTAATCACTTGGGGCCCCGCCCCAGTATGTATACCTAATATAAAACAGTCGGCTTTTGCCATAAGTACTTACCTTCTTACTTATTTTATGATAGACATAATTTGGAGGGATAGATCATAGTATAGTACTCTTTGCTGTTCAATGCTATTTGCCACAATGACAGATAAGTTAAACCGAAAAAAATATATAAATTCATGATTTCTTTGGTTACACGTTATATTATCTTTATACAGCTTATATTTAATAGTTTTACAACATTTTCGATTAGTGTAAAAACTTACAGGGTGCGTCGTCTCAACGCGTCCAATATTTTAGTAACTAGATTTCCCGAATTGGACGATGTAGACTGGAGGCAATATTTGAATACAAATTCTACAACTAGTGATTCTGACAAATATATACTGTATACAGAAAAGCTACACTCCAGTAAAAAAAGTCCCATCTCCACAGTACCAGTTGGTGAAAAGCGTCATGATGTTAAACCAAAAGTAACAGCAGAATTTATCAAGAAAGCAAGGGAACACTATTTTCGATGGTACTTTTCTCCTTTAGTAAAATTGAACGCTAATATGAGTCTGTTACCAGAAGGTTTGCACGCGTTTACAAACATAATGGACGTCACCTCTGATTCCGACTATTCAGGGAAACTAAAACAGAATCTTCTAACAGCGAAAAGATTGGTGGGAATATTAGTTAATGAAGGGAAAATAGAATCGCCAATTGTATATAAAGATAAATATGTAATAAATGACGTGGCACGTATGAAAAGAAAACCTTTGAAATCCAAACTTGTGCGTAAACCTTCCAGCTCTTTCCACGTTAGGCACTTTTCCAGACAGCATCCACCAAAAAAAGTGATTCATAAAATACATCCTGTGCATAATAGGTATTAATATATATTTTTGTAACAATGATTTACAATATACCTAGGTACTTTTCCTGTTAATCATCACTATCAGGTAAAATATCTTTAATAAAAACTTCTAGGAGTTGCGTATACCTAAGTATTATGCTAGCCACAACTAGACCTAAGACTCAAACTTAAAATATTAGAGGGAGTGGTATTACAGATATGAAATTCATACTGATGTAGTTTTATTGTAATTTTTTGATAACTAGCGACGTGCCTCGGCGATAATGTCGTGTACTTGGGTACATCATATTAAAAGCTTTTCATTCATCTATTGATAAAAACTACATTAAAATCCGTAGTTAAGTTTACAAGATCTCTTGCAGACATCGAGAACGAATATACTTACATCATACCACTACTTACTCATCTAAAGACTAGCTATCCGACTTCGTTAAGTCATATTTTTTGTGAGACTTGTTTTATACTCAGTCCGAGGTTTTATAAGCCTGATTATGTCTTATTCGTCTGACTTTTCATATTACGTTTTTAAAAGAAAAACATTCGTTATTATTTAAATATTTAATAGATAAAAATAAATACTTAGTTATTATTTTTTTGATATTCTCACACAACGTCATCCAAGCTTGTGCTTGTCCTGAGAGTAACAAAAAAAAAGTTTTCAGAAAATAAACGCGTACATGCATTCCGGTGATAAATTTTTAACTTATTTGGATAATTGTCAAAGGTTTTATGCTGGAACTGCTGGTGCTGCTGGACACTGATAAGAAGTAGTACACATTGCAGATGATGGATTGAAGACTGAGGTAGAAGGACACGTATAATTGTACTGAGTGTACATACCATTGCCCATCGTCACGCAATAGAAATAAGTTTGGCAAGTAGCGTCATCAGTGTTAGCAAATCTTCCCGGAGTGTCACATGTGAACGAAGTACTATTACTATTAGTGCAATTGTAATCCGATTCGCATTGGGTTGTATTTGGGTTAAACAAGGTACCATCTGGACAGGATAGAGTCGTTTCATTGTAAACGCCATCAATAAGAACACACTGTAGATACGAAGAGCAGTTGGTAGAAGAAGGGTCTGGAATGAAACCTTCTGAAGTGCATGAAGTGGTATTGTCAGTGGTGTTGTTAGTGTCTGTGGTATTGGCGTTGCACACATAGTTTGTTGATGCAGTACATTGTTTGGTATTTGGATTGAACACTGATGTCGATGGGCAGGTGTAGTTGTAACCTATATAAGCACTGTTGCTGGTGAGTACACAGAGTGTGTAGTTCTGGCAGGTTGTGTCTGTGGGCTCAGGAAAACGTCCTGCTGCAGTGCAGTTAACGGCAGCTTGTGTCTGCCATATAAACGTACACAGCATCTGGAAATACAAAATCATTTTTATAGTAACTATACCCATATTATAAGGCGAAAGTTTGCGGCTAAGTTGGCGATAGGCTACAACAAGTCGAAGTTTGTTCCGACACTTATAACTCGAGAACAGCTAGACCGATTATAATGAAATTAATAGTGTAAATTCAGATGGGTTCGAGAAAGGTTTAAGTTTGCAATTGGACCCGGTAGGTAGGTAGCGCTATTGCCTCGGCAAACTGCGTACCGCCATCTCAACGCCACCTACCGGGTTCAATTGTGAATCTAAAACATTCTCGAATTCACTTGAACAAAATAAAGATTTCATAAAAATTGATCCAGTATTTTAGGAAGACTTTAGGACAAACAAATTTAAAAAGGGCTAGACCGATGTTGATGAAATTTATAAGTGTGTGTTTAAGTGATATAGTGATGATAAGATTCACAATTAAACCCAGTAGGTGGCGCTGCTGTCGCTGTACGAATTACACTTAATTTTTTTTTGTAACGCCACATACAGAGTCTATAATTACTGTAAATCTAAATTGTTTAACTGGAGTTCAGTGACAGCCCATTTAGCTTTATTTAGGGAAGGTTTAAAAGTTTTTTTTAATCCACGCGGTACGAAGTTCGACAATTGGGACCTCGTTTAGAGAAAATTTACTAACCTATCTCTAAACCTAGTTGTTTTGAAAAAAAAAAAAAAACTTACAAAAACGGCAATGATGATGTGGTTCGCCATTTTGCTGTACTGAGACCGATCGTGACTGATCTGAACATTTATACTCACAAGTATTGTAAACTAACTAATCCAATATCTCCATGAATAGCTTTAGAACCATTATCGTTACGGATTACGTTAATAATGTCATTAAGAGATAATCTTGCAGTATTGTTTCCATATGCTTTCTTCCTGGGTTAGATTTGTGATAGATAGGCCGTTATAATTCAGTTTTATCTCAAGCACTAAGTCATGAGTAATAACATTTTTAAAAATTCAAATACTTGTAGTTAATCGGTAAGTAATACTATTTCTTGTGACAGTACAAGTTAAAGTTAGTAAGTTAGCATTACCACAGAATAGGGAATAGTACTTACAAACAGAACTTGCACTCCGACGTTAATTAAAGCGCATTCTTTTGTTTACAGAGAACATCACTCGATCGTTAGGGTTGTCCAGTCAAGTAAAATATATAACAGCATAATTTTACCAATAATTATGACGTTAATGCCTTATTATCAACTCTATGGTCAATGCCGTGTCACAAACAAGAGACAACCCTTACTGATTTACAACTTCAAGTTGTCGCTGACGTCACGTATTTTTTGCGGTTGTTAGGCGAGTGACATAGGCCTGGCATTACTACTGTTTATTTACGGGTTACCTATATGTTGTGTAAGCCGTGCTTTGTATTAACCCAATATAGATGGAAGAAGACTCGCTTCTCTTCGATTTTCTAAGAAAAGTAAATAGAAAAGAAGAAAATGGAGGTATACAAATTTTCGTGATTTATATCTAAGCTTAACATCACTAGGTAAATCTATTGCTATTGGTGAAAACAGTGTAACATCCTATACGCTCACACACAAAGCAACCGCATTTCGGAAATGTTGCGGCGTTCGTTGGGCCCATAGAAAGCATTTAAATTAGGCCCATTGGTATATAAAACGACCGTCCTTAACAACTAGTGGTAGGTACGTTTATTAACAAATCCTTGGAAAAATTACGCATCTCATTTTCACAATACTAAATCTTGATAACATTAAGCTTGAAGTAAACAAAACTATCAACTTTATCTGTGTGCAAACGTAGCAATAGTGATGGGAGTACCTATCTAACATGTTAATTATGCAGAATAGAAATTACTTAGGAGCAGCATATTAGATAAAAATATGTATTTATTACCTACTGATGTTAAGGTAGGTACGACACAGACGATTTTTTTTTTCATTTAAGAGATATTCAACATTAAAGTGCATATTTAGACAAAACAGGGCATCCCATCCAAGCTAGGAGGCTGCCGCGAAAAATCTGGAAAAATTATTGATAGTGTGGCGAATACCTTATCTCTGACGTATGACGTCAGAGATAAGGTATTCGCTATAGTACCTATAGTACTAGAATATTCCCGATGATACAAAACTGGTTTATGATACAAGAGTGGTGCGTATATGGTGCACCGTTGAGTGCTTCACGACCTTGGGTTTACCAGCAGGGCGCGTGACGTCCGGGTACTGTCTCAACAAACGATGGTACACGGTGTTATCAGTGACAGTGTGGACGGATGAAATACCCTCAGTTGGAGGTTGATGTGGAGCGGCAACTGTTAGTGTTGTAATTCCATCAATCAGGCGTTGGTTGCGGCAGTCGACTAATAAACTGTAGTAGCCTAAAAAGTCGACGCCAATGATTGGCTTTGTGACGTCAGCCACAATAAAACGCCATGTGAACGCGCGACGAAGGCCTAAATCTAATATCAGTGGCAAGTCACCGTAGGTGGCAATGATTGTTCCATTGGCAGTGAACAACTCATACCGAGTTTTCATACGTGGCTCCCGAACAGCGGATCGTGGGAAGACGCACAGGTCCGAACCCGTGTCAATGAGGTATTGAATCTTCGTCTTGCGATCCGTTATGAACAGGCGGCTCGAAATAGGAAGGCAGTCGTTTACCGCCACTAATGGCTGCCTGGGAAGTTTTCCGACTTCTTAAACGTGCAGGGCTGTGAGCATTTGCGTGCTTTATCCCGGAACCGATTATGGTAGTAGCAATGTGAGTTATCACCAGTAGTACGTGAGCGTGACCTCGAGCGGTTATGTCTCGGAATGCTTCTGTCGTTTCTGGAACGTGAGCGGGAAAGTCTATGCAGGTCCATGCTCATTGCCTCCAATCTGCGGCTGAGGTCCGATACGGTACGAGTGAGCATGGCTATGTCAGTACTTTCGGTGGTCGTCGTTGTACTTGCTACTTGCCTAGGGACTGGCGCACCTAGTTGCGCGGTTACTGGAACAATGTCGTTCACGCGATCCGCTAACTCGGATATGTCCTCCAGAGTCATTTTACACTGCTGGGCTGCTATGCAGGTCTGCAAATGTGTAGGTAGCCTACTAGTCCAAATGTATTTGATGAAATCTGAAGGAACATTAGAACCAGCAAGTAGTTGTAAGTGCCGGAGGAATTGACTAGGCTTCCTGTCACTCTCTTCGTGCATGAGAAGCTGTTGTATCTTCTTTTCTTGCGAGGCTGACAGTCTTTGTATGAGCTCGGTCTTTAACGTATCGTATTTGTTTGAAGCCGGTGGAGAAACGATCAAATCGCGTACTTCCGATGAATGCTGCGGTTCGAGTTGAGCCAGGACGTAGTAAAATTTTGTGTCGTCGGCGATTACTCTTGATAGCACGAATTGTCCCTCCATTTGCGCCAACCATAGCTCTGGGTAATTGGGGTTGAACTTCGGGATCTTGACTCCTACTCGGTAAGCTTCTCCCAACACCACATCCGTAATCGTAGCTGCGGCTGTACCAGGCTGTCCGGATGGATCCGTTATTCTGCGGCCGGGAACAATGCTCGATGATGATGATTACGCGGTTTGTTACTGTAGTTCAACCGGGAACGGCGCTCAGATGATGATGATGATGCGGCTTGTAACTGTGGTTCAACCGGGAACAGTGCTCCGATGATGATTATTATTGTATTCAAGCACTGGTTGCTTGATACCGAGTGTCACCAGTAAAGTCGAGGGTCACCAGTGACGTCGTGAACTTCAGCAAGTTATTTGATATCTCCGAACGTCGGGGGTCACCAGTGTAGTGGTTGTTGGGAGGTATATTGAGACGTTTACAGTAACACAGTATGTGGATGAATGAATATTTATTGTTGACATGCATTCGCTTTTATATTAATGGATACAAGTACCTATAGTACTAGAATATTCCCGATGATACAAAACTGGTTTAGGTAGGTGTGGCTTAGACAATAGGAACAAGTTTAAATACCTATACTTATGTTGTACCTACGAGTTGTTTACTTGTTGAAGTGCGTGTGCACATCTAGCTATTGGTGGAATATTATGGTAGGTACTCGAAAGTTCTGGGCGCGCCTTCTTGTAGTATCTAGATGTATGACGTCAGAGATAAGGTATTCGCCACAATAGTAAGTAGATGAAAGACTGCTTCGGTGGCGTGGTCGGTAGTGCATCCGCTTTCGACGCCGGAGTCTCGGGTTCGATTCCCGGTCCGGACAAACTTTGTGTGAAGACAAATATACGTTTATACCGAAGTTTGGATGTTTCCTATGTATAATATGTATGTATTTACAAAAAAAATGTATATAAGTATTTATATCACTTTATCTAGTAGGTACTCATACATGGGGCACACTAAAAGTTTTGCACTTCTAGCTAATCGGAACTATTTGAATTTCAAATGTTATATTTTTGTAAACGTTGCAACCTTCTTAGCAATAAAAAAAAACAATTGGCGGGAAATCATTTGTCAATTGTTTTTTATTACACATCAAAGTTCTACGTATGCAAAGAAAATGGAATTAAGTCCAAAAGATTTTAGAGCGATGATTTTTTATGATTTTATAAAGCTCTCTCTCTCTCCGCAAGACTGTGCCGCTCGTCTTCAAAATGCTTTTGGGAGAGAAGCACCTTGTTTGAGCACCGTGAGGCGATGGTTTGCTGAATTTGAGAGAGGTCGAGTTTCTTCACATGACGAATTTCGTGAAGGGCGGCCTTCAACTGCCGTCAACGATAATAATGTGGCTACTGTTAAGCGGTTAATTGAAGAAAACCCGCGGATTACCTATGAGACAATTCGAGGACTATTGGGGATTGGTATGAGTCAAATCCAGAAAATTTTACACGAAGAATTGAAAGTTTGGAAACTTTGTTGTCGTTGGATCCCTCATGAACTGACAGCGGAGCAGAAGCGGGCTCGCGTGGAATGGTGCTCACAGATGCTACTGAAGTACGACCACGGACATTTTAATGCTGTTTATGACATTGTCACAGTAGACGAAACGTGGATTTATTGTTTTGAACCCGAAAAAAAACAGCAATCTTGTGAATGGGTGTTTGAAAATGAGAACAAGCCAACAAAAGTGAGGCAGGCGAGAAACGTTGGTAAAAAAATTTACGCGTTTTTTTTCTCAGCTTTTCTCAGGTTCCATCTGTACAATTCCACTTGAAGATCAAAAGAGTGTTAATGCCGAGTGGTATTCTAACATTTGTTTACCCAGGGTGTTACAAAAAGTTCGCGAAAGACGACTCAAAAGCCGCGTTCTCCTACATCATGACAACGCTTCTTCACACACGGCCATAAAAACAAAGTCATTTTTAGCTTCCGAAAAAGTACAACTCGTCACCCATCCTGCGCATAGCCCCGACCTAGCACCCTGTGATTTCTGTATTTTCCCCAAAATCAAAGATTTGAGGAGAGGTTTCACTTTTACCAACTCCGAAGAGGCAGTGATAGCGTTCAATCAGCACGTAGAAAACATGCGTTCAGATCTGTGGTCCTCCTGTTTTAAAAAATGGTTCGATCGCATGAAAAAATGTTTAAAATGTACACGAGAGTATTTTGAAAAGCAATTAACACAAAACTTTGGTTTTAACATGTTGTTTTTTTTAAATTACGCAAAACTTATAGTGTGACCTACGTATCACAAGCTCTGCTTAGTTTGAGACTGGATGGCGCTGTGTGAATTGTCATTTAACACTAGCTGTTGCCCGCAGCTCCGCCTGCGTGTCATTCAGACAAACAGACAAAATTTATAAAATACATTGTTTTGGGTTTTATTGCGTTCATAAAGCCCCCCTACAACAGTTCCTCTATTATATCTTCTATTATATTCTCTATTATACCATAAAAATTCATCTTAAGATACGAAAATATGAAATATTATTTATTTTCTTCGTCGTGTTTGATAGTCCATTGAATTGTATGGCGAGCGATATTGTATCTTAAGTTAAAATATGCCGTGTGCAGCACCCCTTATTGAACTCCACTGCGGGTGACGTAGCCTGTTCTGAAGAGCACTTCAATCTGATCCCACCCTCTTCCTTCCGATCCGAGCAACGCGTGCCGGGCAGAGATGCCACTCCCACACAGTGGATAGCATGTTCGCGAGAACCGAACGTTTTAAACGTTCGGTTCTCTGCCGAACGATAGTGGCCTTTTTTTTTTTTTTTTTAAATCCGCAGCTTGGGGCCGCGGCCGCACCTACGTCCATTGCCGAGCGCCTCTGGTAAAGACTGAGAGAATTCCCAGTGGCGCCCGGCGGACCTTGGCCACCCGTGTGGCCACTGCGTGGTGGTCGGGTGTTACCCCGCATCCTTGGGGTCGGGTTTTATCCCGCATCCTTGGGGTCGGGTTTTATCCCGCATCGGTGAGTGAAGGCGTGCGTGGGATGCAGCCCCACATCACGCAGCCCTTCTAGCCTGCTTCTGCAAGGACGGTGGGTTGCTAATCCATCGTCCTCAAGCCCCGATCATGGAGGTCGATGGTCCTGGGCGTAGTCACGCCTGCGGCGCCCTCGCCGCAGACTTCGGAACTCAGCGGGGAGGATACGCTCCCTCACCTTACCGGCCGCCTCCTTCACGAGCATAACCTGCTCGCAGAAGGAAACGGCCGCGTTCCACTGGCTCTCGCTAGAGACCATGGCTCGTAGCATGGTCTCCAGCGAGAGAGTATCCACGCCCAGGCCCACAACGAGGTCCCGGCGCTGACTCGCCCAGGCTGAGCATTCCACCAACGTGTGGAATGCCGTGTCTACGCCGGAAGCCTCGCAGTGTTGACACGCGGGTGTGACCTCACGATGCATGCGAAACAGATACTCACCGAAGTTTCCGTGCCCAGTGATGATCTGTGTCGCACGATACGTGAGGCCACCGTGCTGCCTCTGCAGCCACTCCTCCATGATCGGTCTCACCGCCGCGATGGTGGTGGTTCCCCACTTTGGTTGCTCAAGTCGCACCTTCCATGACTCCATGAGATCCTGGCGGAGATGGGACCGCTGGTCCTCGATTTCTCGAGACGCAGGCCTGTGGTCCCGCTCCAGCGCCTCCTTGTGCCATTGGAACAATGACGCAAGGGCTCTCGCTTCCAGGTCCCATGGAGGGGTCGCGGCTAGGAGACATGCAGCCTCTAGGGAGATCGTGCGGTACCCTCTTATTGTTCTGACGGCCAAGGTCCTCAACGATCTGTGTAAAACAGCGGTGTTGTTGGCCGTCAGTCTCGGCGCCCATACGGGAGCCCCGTACACGGCCATACTCCGCACGATCCCCAGGTACAGTCTCCTGCAGGAAGCGTTGGGTCCCTTTAAGTTGGGCATCAGTCGCGAAAGCGCGGCTGCTGCCCCCGTCACTTTGGGGACCAAACTTCGGAAATGTGGTCCGAAGTTCCATCGGCCATCGAGTACGAGGCCCAGATACTTCATGGAGGGCTCGATGCCGATGCTAACGCTCCCTACATTTATGCTGGATCCTGGAGGTGGCCCGCGCCGAGGTCCGTGAAAACACAGAGCCTCGGACTTATTCAGTGCCACGTCCAGTCCCAGCCGCCGTATCCGACCCACGACTTCAGCAACCCCAGTCGTGACCTTGAGTGTTGCCTCCTGGTGCGTTGCTCCCCGCGCCGTGACGAGGGTATCGTCCGCGTAACAAGTTACGCTGACGCCCTCAGGCAACGCACCCCGCAACACCCAGTCGTATCCGATGTTCCACAGGAGAGGTCCTAGGACCGACCCCTGAGGAACACCGCACGACACATCTCGCCGAGCTGACCTGAGCCAGCTAGGGTAAGTTATGACCCTCTCGGATAAATAAGCCCCGACAATGCGACGGAGGTAGAGAGGCACTCCGTGGTAGATCAGTGCCTCCCTAACGCAGCTCCAGGGTAAGGTGTTAAAGGCGTTGGCGATGTCAAGAGACACCGCCAGCACCACCTCGCCCCGCGAGACTGCTTCCTCCGCCAGGGTCTTCACGCGCATGATCGCGCTCACGGTGGACCGTCCCCGGCGGAAACCGTACTGGTTGTCCGCCAGGTCTGGGCCCACACGCGTGAGATGCTCGACGAGGCGTTCCGCGATAATTCGCTCAAAGAGCTTACACACCTCGTCGAGCAGCACGATCGGCCGGTAACCGGACGGTGAGTCCACCGGCCGCCCCGCTTTCCGGATCAGGACCAGTTTCCCCATCCTCCACACCTTGGGAAACTGGCCCCTTTCGAGGCATGCGCTAAAGAGCCCCCTCAGTCGAGGCCCGAGTTCCTCAAGGGCCAGGACCCATACACGGCCCGGAATGCCGTCGGGTCCAGGGGCGGTGGGTTTCCGGCGACTGAGCCGAAGTACCACCGCTCCTAACTCACCCTCTCTGACTTCGGGTACGTCGTCTTCGCTGCTGTTATCCACGTTGGGCGTCTGAGACGGAGCCATGCGCGGAGGGATGTGCTCCTCCGCGCTCGTCGGAAACAGAGAGCCCAAGACCCCCTCCAGCCGATCCGGCTGGAGACTCTGGGTCAGTGGGAGCGCCCTCGGTCGGAGTTTACCTCTGACCTGTAGGTACGGGCGCCCCCATGGATTCCGCTCCAGGGTCTCCAGGAGCTCCTCGCGGGCTGCCGTCTTAGCCCGCGTGATTGCTTCCTAGAGGGTGCCCTTAGCCTCTCTGTAGGACGCATATAGCTCCGCCTCCCGGGCTGCCGCGTCGTCTGGTCGACGATGCCTCCGGCGAAACCTGGTGTACTGGCGGCGGGCGGAGACGCATGCTGCACGCACCTGTGCAATTTCTGACGACCACCAGTACACCTGCTTTCTGGCCGGCCCGGTTGTAACCCTAGGCATCGCCGCATCGCAGATTTGCGACATGGCTCTCCTGAACCACTCCGCCTCGGCATCCACGTCGACAGGCCTGTCCGGCGCCGGAGTCCAGGCCTGCACGATGGATGCCTCCAGGAGAGCCTCCCGGTCTAAACTCTTGAGCGCCCAACGCGGTTCCGGGGGATTCGGTACCGGCTGTGGAAGGTTAGGTGGGGGGACGACCTCGAACCGGATGTATCGGTGGTCCGAGTGCGTCTCCACACCCTCCTCCACGCACCAGCCCATAATACGGCGGGCGAGGGCAGGGGTCGCGAACGTTAAGTCCACGACCGAGCTGACTCCCGACCGCCAAAAGGTGGCGACATTCCCCCGGTTGAGGAGCTGTAGTCCACGTGTTGTGGCCCAGTCCTCAAGTAATCTCCCCCTGCCATTGGTTACCCGGGAGCCCCACGCCGTAGACCAGGCGTTAAAGTCTCCCAGGAGAAGGACAGGGCGAGGACGACACGCAGTGAAGACGACGTCGAGCTCAGTGAGCCATAGCTCATACTGAGCTTCGTTAATATTGTTCGGCGAAAGGTATGCGGCCACGACTGCCACCCCTTCATACTCCGCCGCAACGCAGCCTCGGCCGTTTGCAATAATTGCAAGCCGCGAGGTGCTTGCGGCGGACCCCCCAAAGATGCAGGCCAAGCCGTCTTGCGCCACCAGACTTCCCGGGTGGGCATAGTACGGCTCGGCGACCACGACCAGGTCTATGGACCACTGCGCGATGCTCTGGTACAGAAGATGCTGAGCAACGCGGCAGTGGTTCAAGTTCGCCTGTAGGATGCGGATATGGGTGTCCATTAATGGACGTCCATATCTGCATCCCGCCGCGAATCTGACCGCGCAGTAGCGGC
The DNA here is from genome assembly GCA_963556515.1 of Nudaria mundana. Classification (NCBI taxonomy): domain Eukaryota; kingdom Metazoa; phylum Arthropoda; class Insecta; order Lepidoptera; family Erebidae; genus Nudaria; species Nudaria mundana. The sequence continues at coordinate 7,909,625 of OY748288.1, read as the reverse complement.
ACCCCCGCTGCCCCCAGCGGATGGACGAGGCTTTGGCCTCGAAGCGGCGCAGGAACGGCTGCCGACCCGATGGTCCGCCGTTTTGCCCTCCGCCTCGCATCTGTAGCAGCGAGGCGGTGCGTCACAGGCGTTGGATTTGTGACCGGGCCGGCTGCAGCGGAAGCACCGATCACCCACGGTGTCTTCCACTGCACACTGCACTCCTACGTGCCCCACCATCATGCACCGGAAACACCTGGTTTCCCGGGCACGCAGGAGGTGCACCTGCGCCTTGAGGAATCCCCCTATGAGGAGGCTCCGTCCGTCCGCAATTTTAAGTGCCGCCGCGACTAGGCACTGGACGACTGTCGTTCCATGACCAGTAGGGCTGAAGTAGATCTCTCCAGCCCTCACCTGGTCATGAGGACAGCCGACCGCCTCCACGACGGCAGAGATTAGCTCATCCATCGTGGCCGCGTCATCCAGGCCCGAAATGCGCAATGCTGCGCATTTAGTGGGTCTGGAGACGCGGACGGCTTCTCCATCCAGCGTGTCCCTCAGCTTAGCCGCTAAGGCATCAGTTTTGGGGCCGCTGGAGGCGCCGGAGAGCTCGAGTAGGCGAGCCCCGGTGCGGGTGGTCTTGCACCGGAGCCCCCCCTGTATCTCGAGGGCCTTGAGGTCCACCGAGGTCTTGACCTTCCTCAAAACATCGGCATACCCCACACCCCTCTCCGCACCCGCCGTTGTCACCGTCAGGACGACAGCGGTAGAGCGAGGGGGGCGGGGCCTCTTCGGCGCCTTCGCCGCGGCGGCTTGACCCGCTTTTTGACGGCCTTTTTCCGCCTCTTTTTCGCTCCCACTACTTCCCATCCCTCCTCTCTAGACGGATGTGCAGCGGGAGCGGAACGGGACGCGGGGGCAGCGGGGGTGTCACTAGGCCTTCCCTTTTTCTTTTTCTTCGGCTTTGCCGTCGTGGCCGGTTTAGCCGGTGTCCGGGTTGCTTGCGGGGCGGACATGGGCAGGGCTGGGCGGGTGACAGACCTGCTTGGACCGGACCCAGGAGCGGGAGTCCCACTGGCGGCAGCCGCATACGACAATGCGGGTCGCGCCAGTGGGGGCCGGTACGCCCGGTCCTCTAGGACTGCGAGGCGCCTCTCTATCGCCACCAAAACTTCAGTCATAGACGGCCCGGGCTGCGGCGGCAATCTGGGTTCCGCGTTGGACGTCGATTTGGGGGCAGCCTTGGGTGCGGTTTTGGTTGCCGGTTCTATCGTCGGGGTCCGTGGCGTGTGTGCAGCCGTCTGGTTCACTGGAGGCCCATTGACTAACTTAGTCAGGTTTGCGACCTCCTGTCGCAGAGCCTCCAGCTGCTTCTGGGAGGCCGCGAGGTCAGCCTCTAGACTCGCCACCTGGCTCCTGAGTTTGGCCTTCTCCGCGGTATCGCTGCGCGCGAGGAGCTCGTCGAGTGACGCTTGGGCGTCGGAAACAAGCGAAGCAACGGTCTTCTTCCTGCCCGAAAGATTTTTGCCACCTTTCATGGTGTTATTAATTCGAGCAAGAGCTCCCATGAGCTCCCGCGCGGGTGGCACGTCGGTGTCTCTGCCACTGGGCAGTGACGGGACTTTGAAGGGGGTTGAGGGTTTCCGGCCTAAACCCGTCGAACTGAGCTGCAGTTTAATCGGCACCTCTTCCGACTCACTGGAAAGAGCCGTCCCCTGCTCGGAGCAGCTGGTGCTCTGGTCACGGGACGGCCCATTCTTCGACTGATAATGTCTCTTCCTCAGAGAGGAATAGACCCCCGTCTTCTTAATGCGGCTGGGATCAGCAGTCCCAACTGCGGTCTCCTTCTGGCCTTGGTCCCGTATCGGGCTTCTTCTATCATCATCCATTTCAATTGGCTTCGGAGTCAAGTTTGGTTGCGGTTGGTCGTCGGTTTGGGTTCTGTTTTTATTTGTGTCCATACTGTTCCCACGAGTATGGGGGAAATGAAGGTCGCCCATGTGCAGTGCCCCCTGTGCACAGAGAAGTCTATACATGTGGAGGTCGACCGGTATCCACAGGGTTATTACGCCCGCATACATACGGACGTATACCGTCACCATCACCATGGTGATACTGATGGTACACGTCCGCATAGCGACCTTTTCCTTGGCGGGTGTTATCGACTTTTCCTTGTCTCGGGCCGGCCAATTAAGGCAAGCCCCCTGCCCCGAGACTGCGCTGATAGACATGATCACCGACACGCAGCACTCGGATCACAGGTTGCCCGACGGTCGTCATAAGACTGTTCCCCAGGTGTGACATCACACGCACAGGGAACCCGCCGAGCTGCGGAGAAACACACTCTCCGCGTCATCACCTCTATGGTGGGATGGAGTTCCCAGCACTAGGGAGTCCTAGTGATTCCAACTCTTGACGGCAGAAGCACAGATGGCCGTTACAAACACAAGCAAGCTGCCCTCTTACTCATCTTTGAAAGCAAAGATGGAAGAGGGCAGAGGCCAGTAGACTTGGCCACTCGCTTCACTCGCTCGGAGCTAGTGAGCGAGTCACGGGCCTAGCAGGTCCGCCATCCTACGACCCCCTCGTGCAATGGGGTCAGCTGCCGGATATTGGCCGGAGCATTAACAACTCCTCTGCCGGTAGTAGGGGAGTTGTCATCTACTCCGTTGCCCGGAGTGCACCGGCCCCCCAGCTTCCGTTCCCCATGGGAAATACCCATAGGGACAAAGGAGCCGCAGGGCACGCGTGGAGGTTCCCGATCTCGCACCCCACGATAGTGGCCTGGAACGCTCTGCCTGTGCACGTGTTTCCTCCCACATATATCTTTAAGCGAAGCGTGAAGAGCCTACCTATAATACCTAATGATGTGCATCAGTAGGTCAATGTACAGAATTTTCACTTCTACAGATTTATTATAAGTATAGATATTGAAATGGTGAAGTTTAAACTATAACAGCTTCGATAACTTTGGCAATTAGGGAACCACATTTTATGCGTGGTCTTTTTTTTATTTTTTTAAATCTGCGGCCTACATTAATTGCCGAGCGTCTCTGGTACTCACTAAAAGAATTTTCCAGTGGCGCCGACTGTTGACATTCACTTAGCCGGTTTTTGATAACTACCGATATCTAGCCGGCCTATTTGAGCTAGGAAAAGTATGACTACGACCTAATTTAATACTCACATTCTATAACTAAGCATAATAAGCAGCATATCATTCCCATCACTACGGCCTGTAGTAAATATTTTATGGGTAAGCTCATCATTAAACAGAATGTAACGTTCTACACTGTAAGGCTGTGCTTGATAAGGTTTTAATGTTCAAGTCAACAATTCACTAGATTCCTGTTTCTTAAATCAGCTATAATGGGACTGAATTTTTATGTGATTTCTCTACTTTTAGTAAGTAATTAGGTCCATTTATTTATTTAAAAGTCCTTACTATATCAGTCACGATAGACCGTACACTCATTTGCACGACCAATCTTTCGACTAATTTAAAAAAAATATTTAAAAAACTAGATACATATGTTTTTAATTTAAAACTTCCATCTATTCCAAATGAGGTACATATATTAGGGTTATATAGAAGTTTATTTTTTACGATTAGAGGGAATATTTTCTTTTAATAAGTTTTATTGTAATGTTAATTAAGTACCTTCAGTTGAAACTAGACTTTGGAACTCCGGGTAGTTCAGATGTTTCAGATTTAATACTCGTATCACAATTTTACCTATGCCTACCTACCTTTATTTTTCTACTATGTGCCAAGTTTCTTTATAGATTCGAATGCAATTGACTAAATGTACCTAACGTTGTTAATTTTATACGTACATGGGGCACACTAAAAGTTTTGCACTTCTAGCTAATCGGAACTATTTGAATTTCGAATGTTATATTTTTTTAAACGTTGCAACCTTCTTAGTAATAAAAAAAACAATTGGCGGGAAATCATTTGTCATTTGTTTTTTATCACACATCAAAGTTCTACGTATGCAACGAAAATGGAATTAAGTCGAAAAGATTTTAGAGCGATGATTTTTTATGATTTTAAAAGTTCTCTCTCTCCGCAAGAGTGTGCAGCTCGTCTTCAAAATGCTTTTGGGAGAGAAGCACCTTGTTTGAGCACCGTGAGGCGATGGTTTGCTGAATTTGAAATAGGTCAAGTTTCTTTACATGACGAATTTCGTGAAGGGCGGCCTTCAACTGCCGTCAACGAAAATAATGTGGCTACTGTTATGCGGTTAATTGAAGAAAACCCGCAGATTACCTATGAGACAATTCCAGGACTATTGGGGATTGGTATGAGTCAAATCCAGAAAATTTTACACGAAGAATTGAAAGTTCGGAAACTTTGTTGTCGTTGGATCCCTCATGAACTGACAGCGGAGCAGAAGCGGGCTCGCATGGAATGGTGCTCACAGATGCTACTGAAGTACGACCACGGACATTCTAATGCTGTTTATGACATTGTCACAGGAGACGAAATGTGGATTTATTGTTTTGAACCCGAAAAAAAACAGCAATCTTGTGAATGGGTGTTTGAAAATGAAAACAAGCCAACAAAAATGAGGAAGGCGAGAAACGTTATTAAAAAAGTTATCGCGTTTTTTTTTCTCAGCTACGGGTCCCATCTGTACAATTCCACTTGAAGATCAAAAGAGTGTTAATGCCGAGTGGTATTCTACCATTTGTTTACCCAGGGTGTTAGAAAAAGTTCGCGAAAGACGACCCAAATGCCGCGTTCTCCTACATCATGACAACGCTTCTACACACACGGCCAACAAAACAAAGTCATTTTTAGCTTCTGAAAAAGTACAACTCGTCACCTATCCTGCGTACAGCCCCGACCTAGCACCCTGTGATTTTGTATTTTCCCCAAAATCAAAGATTTGATGAGAGGTTTCAGTTTTAACAACTCCGAAGAGGCAGTGATAGCGTTCAATCAGCACGTAGAAAACATGCCTTCAGATCTGAGGTTCTCCTGTTTTAAAAAATGGTTCGATCGCATGAAAAAATGTTTAAAATGTAAAGGAGAGTATTTTGAAAAGCAATAAACATAACATTTTGGTTTTACATGTTGTTTTTTTAAGTTACGCAAAACTTATAGTGTGACCTACGTATTCGTGTTATGGAGCCTGGGTCCTGAAGCCTGGCTTTTTAATATACGAATTAGTACCCACAGAGGAACTAATTTTATCGGTATCCGTGTCGTACTGATCGACTCGTGTAGCTCTATGCCTATAGGTACCTAATTACAACGCTATCTTAATTTTTTTAATAATATAATAGAAACAGTTCTAAAGCCTTTTGTACTTTTCACCCGACTACGAGTTAAAACAGCACGTAATTCTTAATACCAGGTCATTATTTTTATCTCTTCTTTTGTGTAAACCAACACTGTCTCTCCTGTACAATATTTTCTTATTTACACTTGATAAAGATTGATGTCCTCATTTCAGGTTTTATGCCATGGCGTGAGTCAAGCTCAGATTGTCAATTCTTGCACAGAACCTGGCAAGTTTCCTTACGATGAAAACCAAGATTGCAGCGGATTTGTCGTTTGCCTGATCGGTGGTTTATCCGACATCACAGAAATCAAACTCGCCTGCCCTCAAGGCTTTGTTTACAGTCATTTAGAAGAACAATGTACAAACGCAACAAACTATAAATGTTATCCAAACTTCAATTGCACATCTGCCAACAACTTTACGAACCCTGAGATCGACAACTGTACGGCGACATCGTATATTTCATGTGTTATGGGCATGAAAGGCATGGCCACAGCTAGATTGATAGAATGCCCGTTAAATACTACATTTGATTCGATGTCAAGACAATGTGTCGACAAAAGTTTGATTGTATGTAGTGTTCCTACTACTGTAAATCCTACCACAAGTCCTCCACCTACTACCACACCCAATCTAAATCGTGATATTATTACTAACGTTACGCATCCTAATAATACTCGTGCCAATAATGCTGTATCGCAAAGTGCTCTATATCGTCTTATGTTAATTTTCACCATTATTATGGTACTTATCAATTAAATAAATAATAATAAATAATAATAAATTTATTTCTTAATATAAATTTACATCATAGGCGTAAGTACATGTTATATATCAAAAGCTGTGAGAAACTGGAGACTGAATTAGGTGAACCTGTGTAACAGATCTCCAGTTACCCACTACCTGGACAGAATTTATACGCGCCGAAAATACAGACCAATGTTACAGTAAATAAGAAATAAAACAGTGTACAAAAACAGAAAATTTCACAATTGTGTGTGTGTGTGTGTGTGTGTGTGCGTGTGTGCTTGTGTGTATATATGTGTGTGTGTGTGTGTGTGTGTGTGTGTGTGTGTGTGTGTGTGTGTGTGTGTGTGTGTGTGTGCTGCTATGTATATAAAATAAATAAGGCTAATCCATTTTCTCCGTAAGTGTATCTTACTTTATACTTGTTAGATCTGTGGAGTAAGGAATTCCTCAGTATCTGTATAAGATAAATTTTGGAGCCAGTTTATTAAAGTTACTTTTAATTTATACCTATTTAATCCATAAATGGCAAGCAAAGCATTAATTCTGTTATATAAATAAGGACCCAAAAAACAGTAAAATCTATGAGAGAGGGCAGTTTTATAAATTACAGTAGTATCGTAAACTCTTTGGGTACGGCGCAAATTTAACATGGTTTGAGGGGCAAATTTTACTAGTGAGTGAGCCCTAAAAACTGTAAGCAGTATGAAGAGTTGTCGAACTGTAAGTACCTTGAAATCTTGGTAGACTAGGGTTGTGGGGTATCTGAATGGTAGGAAAAGCGATACTTTTATTACTGCTCTTTGGGCACGTTCCAGTTTCTCCAATATCGTTTTTGCAGCGCCTCCCCAAGATGTGATGCAATATGTCAATATAGATTGACATAAAGCGAAGTAAGTCATTTTTATGACTGGAATATCAGCCACATGCCGTAGGTACTTGAAAATATATATCAGTTTTCGAGTTCTTGATGTGAGTAAATCTATATGTGCTCTAAAATTCAGGTTTCGATCTAAAACAACACCCAGATATTTAATTGTGTTCACCCTTAGTAATTCCTCACAGTGACAATCAGTAGATAAGGTGCCGCGAGGAGAACAAGAATGCGGTACAATAGGAGTAGTTTCATCGAGATTATTATTTTTAAGTTGAAATGTCATGTATTTTGATTTATTCACATTTAAGGTCAGGAGGTTGTCATTGAGCCAGTTGTGAATTATATTAATGCCAGACTGAGCAAATCTGAAAGTTTCACTCCACGAATCTCCTGTGAAAACCAATGCCGTATCATCCGCATAAGTAATAACTCGTCCGTTAGTCAGCTCAAGTTGGCATAGGTCATTAATGAAGGTGAGGAATAGCGTGGGTCCCAGAATACTGCCTTGTGGTACTCCAATATTTATGGGGAGATCATCACTGTGCACAGTGTTAAGCTGAACACACTGTGAGCGTTCTGATAGATAGCTAGCAAAAAAAATATTTTGTATGCCTCGAATACCCAGTCCATCCAGTTTATTTAGCAGCAGGGGAACAGAGACCGTATCGAAAGCCTTGGCTAAATCCAAGAATATAGAGATTACTTTTTTCTTTTTGTCCAAAGCGGTGCTGACTTGTTTCTACGGAAGCCAAATTGTGCCTCCGATAATAGGTTTTTAGATTCTAAGTAGTTAACAAGTCTTTTGTTAGCAATTTTTTCCAAAATCTTAGACAAGCCGGATAAAATTGATATGGGACGGTAATTGGAAACCCGGTCTTTGTCACCAGTTTTATGGATAGGATGGATAAGAGCTCGCTTAAAAGCACCAGGGAAAGTGCCAGTAGAAAAAGCCAGATTACAGATGTGAGTAAGGGGTTCAACTAAAATAGATCGATATCTTTTAATGAAAGTGTTTGAAATACCATCTAAACCAATCGCACAGTAATTTTTTAGTTGTCTGATTATCAAATCAACTTCACCAGGATCAGTTGGGGTAAGAACAAAGGAGTGAAGCTGTTCTGGGTTGTTTACCACTGGATCGGAAGCACAAATGTTACTTCTTTTTAATTTTTCTGTTAGGGATGTACCCACATTAGCAAAGTATTCATTCACTAGGTTTGCTGATTTGAGAGGGTTATTGTCCGTAACCAAATCGCTAGTGAGGTCCTTGTCTTTTGTAGTGTGCGTTATATTTTTAATTACCTTCCAAAGGGTTTTAGTGTTGTTTTTAGCATTACAGATTTCACTCCTCTCGTAATTCCTCTTGGCTTTTTTGATTAATAGATTGCAGAAATTACGGTAACGCCTATATATTAGTAAACTAGTTTCGTTATTTGGCTCTTTTTTTGTTTTCAGATAAAGTTTATCTCTGTTTCTAATGCATCTTAGCATCCCTGACGTGATCCAAGGTTTGAGTATCTGCCGTCGACCAGACGAAAACATAACTTTAGTGCAGTTCTGAAGTTTGCTATTTAGTGTCGAGATAAGGTAGTTAGTGGCCTCATTAACATCATTCATAGATAAAACGGGGTCAAGATCCAGGTTACAGAGACTCGCATCAAGAGAAGTGTAGTCAATACGTTTTGATGTTTTTTTTGTTTTCAGATTACTAACAACCGTGTCAAGGGAAAGTATAATAGTGAAATGGTCTGTTAGTGAGGTTTGTGCCACAAAACACTTGGCGGGGAGTTTGGACTTAATGATAATATGGTCAATGCAAGTATTAGTATGAGTTGGAAAATTATGGGCAGACAGCAAGCCATGAGACGTCACCAGATTTAAATACTCCCCTCCTTTTGCGTCATCCAAGATATCAATGTTAATATCCCCAGTGAGTATAATATTCTTAAACGCCGCTAGGCTAACAAGCAACTCATCCAGTGAATCCAAAAATACTGATGTATTTTTCACAGCAGGCGGGCGATAAATGGCAAGTAACACGGTTGTGCTGTTAATCTTTATCATGAGGCAGTTAGCATCAACCAGTGATGGTTCGGATATGACATAATTAAGCGAAGATTTATAATAGACTACGACACCTTCATTTTGAGTATAGTTTTTTGCAGTAGAAGCACAACTGTAACCATCGACTACCGGTATAACACGGTTATTATTGTATAACCAACATTCTGTGAAAATGATAAGGTCCCAGTCAACATTGCAAGAGTGTATTAATGTTTGAAAACCGGTTAAATTACAATGGACACTACGAATATTTTGAACTATAAGATTTAAGGATCTATTTATAGGATAAAGCTTGTTGGGATGGATACTACCTAAGTCGCATGTTGAGCTCTCAGCTGAAACCAAGTTGTCAAGATCAGAGTAGATTTGTGTATCATGAGACTCGAAATTTATAGAATTTACTTTTTAACTTATCACAATGTACTTGTCGTAACGTTAAAAAGGATGATTTCATAAGAATATAATAATTATAATTATAGATTTTGCCAGTGGTAATTAAGTAAAATACAAATGTGAAATAATTGTTCAATAGAAAAGCCTTGACTATTTTAAGTATTAATAATAATAGAACGTATATGTGAGTTTTTACGGAGTATGTAGAGATAGCATTATGTGTACTGTGTTTCTGGTGTGTTGGTTGATAGTGTTTGTAATAAATTGTGAATATAAAAAGGTATAAAACTATGCTTATAATAGCAGAAGAAAGCATTTTTAGTCAATTATGCGTGCCCAGGTAAGCGAAGTCCTCCTCAGAATCAATACGAACAGGAGACACGCCTTCCTTAAGTCTAACAAATTTTTTTCCGAAAGCAGCCCAGCATGTCGCCTGTCGGTTAGTCTTTGTAAATTCTCTAGCCAAGTAATGCAATTTTCTAGCCTTGCTTGTTTAGTTGTCGGCTATATAGACTGGAGTAGGCACTCCCTGTAATTTAAGGTGTTTCGTGTTGACTTTCTGGCCAATCTCCTTTCCCTTATTGAAACTAATTACAGACTTTATGAGTTTCTCCTTAAGGTATGTTGATCCGAAACCGACGATGATCGGTCCTGATTCGAATTTAGTTTTGATCCTGAAAATATCCCGAATATCTGCTTCCTGTATAGGCTGGTTCACGGCTTCACTGAGGTTGATGACGTGATTGACAAGGGTCTGCTTAGACTCTGCATTGACGACAGGAACGTTACGGAGCTCTATTGATGACGCTCTAAGGGTACGCTCCAATTGCTCGACCCTTGACTCCAGGAAGGTGACACGGTTTATGTACGAAGAGTTGTCTTTCGAAAGCGTTTCAAATTTTAGCAAGAGAGTGTCATACATAGCAGAAAGAAACTCCAAAGATTTCTGCAATTCCGTATTTTGAGACTTGATGGTATTCATTTGCCCTTTTACAGATTCGAATTCAGCCGCCTGTTTTTTCTCCATGCTGCAGAGTAGATCTTTCAGTTCCTTCAGTTCCACATTCGCCACATCGACAATTGGTTTTTTACGATTTGTTTTCTTTGCGACACCGACCGGTGCCGGTTCAATATCGGAATTCACCCTATCCGGAACCTTCTCCTTGGGTACTGTCTCCTTGGGTACCGTCTCCTTGGGTACCGTCTCCTTGGGTACCGTCGCCTTGGGTACAGCTACCTGAGTTGACTAGAAAACTCCGGAGCAGAAGATAACTGGGTTGAGGTCGGCGATCGATTAACTGGCATGATTTGGTTAAGTTTGAAAACTTCCTCTCGCCAGAAAACAATAGTGGAGATCACTAAGAACAAAGTCCAACTATTCCTCTCAGAGTAGATTTGTATAAAAAAATAAAAAATAAAACCACAAAAAGACAAGATACATCAACTTGGATTTGAACCCGAGCTGCGATAATGGCAGAATCCACTACCAGCCACTGGGCCAAGAAGCCAGTTACGTATGAGGTCAAATTTGGCCTTCTGTTGTTACACCCGGATAATTGGTGTAGACAAAAACTTCAATAAATTCTGTTCTCCTGGTACCTCACTTTGCCTTGCATGTAAAGAAATTATGATTATCTCTCTCTCACCCGCGGTAGAAGTATCGGTGGCATTGAGTCACGGCAATCTCTTCGTATATATGCACTCCTAATTTATGTTCCGAATTAATGGAGTAACAATTCTATTTATTTGTTCACTAAACAAACACACACAAAATTCACACACGTCTACCTTGATGGCAAGGTCCAGGCGGAAAAGGGGAATTAGTCAATGATGATGGTTATACCTACGAATACATTAAATTAAATGGTACATATTACATGTTTGCTACATATTCTTCTGTTTTCTTTTTCATACAACCTCCTCGAGTGTGCTCCTTGACTTTGACGATAGTCGAGGGTTCGGTACACCTTGGGCAAGTACAGGAGCAGTACATCTCCCCCTGCTCCCACGGGAGATATTTATCCAAGGGAGACGGCTAATATTCGACAGCAGAGATCAGGCACGAGCTAACGAGGGAGTCGAGTAATCGTGAGTCATCTTGGAGTGCGTGAGCGAGCGGAGGTGGTAGCATGCCACCAAATGCGTTACGCATGTCTCTCTCTCTCTTTGATTAGCAGCGGGCGCAGTAGAGAGTGAAAAATAAACACCTGATTTATTTGGAGTAGGTAAGGATTTCTCGCTCAGCTGAACCATTAGGTCTGAGAAACTACCAATGATATTACATATTAAAAAAACTACGTACTAAAATGAATATCTGTAAATTTTACGAACCAGTAACAATGTTTAAAAGCTTAAAGTTTAAAAGCCCATGACCCAGATCTAAAACCCAATTAAAAGAAATAAATAAAATAAATATTGTTGGACATTCTCACACAACGCCATCTAGCCCAAACTAAGCTAGAAGCTAAAAACCCGAGACTCCGGAGTCGAAAGCCGATGCACTACCTACAAACCACGCATCGACCACGCCACCGAAGCAGGCAATATATGTCAGTTGTGACTTCAGTCACTGTCGAAGTCAGAACTCAGACTTATCATTTTGTCATCAGTGTCAAAATTACCAAAATACTTAAGCATTGTTTTTAGGTTATGTTTGCCTATTTATTTACCCCTGTTCTGCTGGAATTTTGAATTAAATAAACCTAAGACTAATTGGAATACAAAATAACAGCTCTATTGTTGTGTCAATGTATTCTAACGTAGTCGTTACGCCACGGTAAATACTAGATTCTTTTTAGGTTATAAATGTAGTTGGTTTTGGTTTCAACTAAGTTTTACTATATTTAAATCTTACTCAACATTTTTAGGCAATGGACAAGATTAGCAAGTTTGTGTCGGTCATTGACCACAATAGAAGGACAGACTCTTCCACAGTCAAGTAAATCAATTGATGGTATATCACCACCTCCTCGCATTCCTAGAGGGCCTACAGATATCTTACAAGCACTAGCATCTACTGTAGGACCTGACCCTACAGCTGCACACTATAAGTAATACATTTATCTAATAATATCACATTCTTAATATTGTCTTTTAAAATAATAATAGTTCTTAATAAATATGATTTGTTTTCAGGTTTCATGATGATCCTTATTTAATACCACTATCAAATTACCGTAAGAGAGCTTATGCGTTATCAGCAGAAGCTGGTCGTAAAGCTGCAGCATGGATACGAGATGAACACGCCAACTTATTTACTACAAGAGAGTGGGATCCACCAACCAAATTAAAAACACCTTATTTTAATGCAGATCCAATTATAGAAGCATTTGCACCAAAACCTATTTATAATGATAACATTAAAGTTAGTACATCTTATACCCAAAAAAATAATTACGAAAATGGTGAAATTAATCTAGCTATGTGTACCTATACTAATATTAAATGGACCAAATCTACCAAGTAGGTACCACCAAACGCATTTACAAACAAAAATAATAAGTTGCATAACTTAATTTGCTGCATCACTACATATAAAACAAAGTCGCCCGTTCTGTATGTATGTGTAGATCTTTAGAACTACTCAACGGATTTTGATGTAGTTTTTGTGTATATAATTTGTCAAGCGGGCGAAGCCTTCCGAAGACATCCTCTAGTACTAAATAAGCACTAAAAATACCTACAACTACTGTAATACTGCTTTTAAATAAGTATACACAAGCAAATGTAAATTCTAATAAAATATTAACTATGTTGATTAGGTTACACAAGAAGACTTAAAGTACACCATACAAAATGCTTTAGTGGACGATGCAATGAAGGTGTTCCAAGTCCTAGGGGGCGCCACAAGTGTTAGTGAAGATTTAAAAATACAATTGTTACAACTTCTATGCTTCTACAATGAAAAGGAACCGGAATCCTTGGAGTGGCTTGAGGAAAAATGGTTTGCAGCCAACTCTCGGGACAGACCATCAACTACTTGGAGGTAAAAAGTTTTTTTTTTGATAACTGAACTAATATTATTTACTGCAAACTTTGAGACTCCCCAGTAGATTCCATGGAATAATTAGAATTAGGTTACTAACCTGCCTATGAAAAATAAATATTATGTTGGCTCAAGTAATGACCCATTTTCATGTAATTTAACTGTCACCTTATGTTTGCTATTTGTTGAAAAGTCAGACCTATGATTGTGTTTTGCAATTCATTGTCATTCAGATGCTGCACTAATAAACTGGTTTGTACAATTTGGTTTGTGAAGCGTGATACACTAAAGTAAGGCCAACAAATCATCTGTCTAATACAGACCACAATGATTAAAATAAGTAGGTCAACAAATAAAAACGTTTTACATCCCTGAGGCTTTGTTTACGTTTTTTCTCTTGTCTCGGTGGCCTTACGTTAGAACATAATAATATCATAGAGCTGATTGTTGTTCTATTACAAGTCAATGCTCTGGTCTATACTTGTATAACATTCTATAAAAACACACTATTACAGACTTGGGGGGCTTGCTGATAACATCTTTACATCAATGGAACCAAAGACTCCCGAAGCATATTGTGCTATTATCCAAGGCATGGCCAAGTATTACCAGGTAGGTACTAAATAATACCTCTTGTTTAAAAATTCTCGCCAAATAAATTCAGGGGCTAGACTTACCAGTCTAATAAAACGTTATGTAACTTTACAGGCCGAAAGAGCTCACGCATTAACCCAAGAGGCTATAGAAAAGGGCATTCCATTATCAACCAGTGTATATAACGCGTTAATAGCTAGCGTCGGGTTCTTGCGGGAAGGTACAGCTCTAAGAATGGAAGCACTTAAAACTTTGCTACTGGAAATGAATCAACAGGTAAATAATTGTGTCTTGTTGACCGAGCGAGCGAAGCATCTACAGTTCGTAACCATTCTTGATTTCGTGAGTGTGTCTGTCTGTTCTAGCTAAGCATCGGATCTTCATCGAAATTTTGCACAATGTTCCTTTATTTAAAATGATCTTTTCATTTTGATGTTTTTAAATTAGTGTTGGTAAATCCCAAATAATGTTTGTAATGTTAGTGTGCGACCACTACTGTCTAATCAGTCTTTCATTTTCTCTTTTTTCATGGAAAGAGGTCAAGTTTATGAGTTTGGATATTAAGGGCAATCTTTAATACCTCTACCTACTATTATTTGGATCACAATGGTGGACGAAGGCCTTTATTTATGTGCCTGCCATTTTTGCCAATGCTGCAATTTTTACAGCTCTAATTTTTAGATCTCTGTTGATTTCCGTTACCAACAACGAGGAACGTAGACTAATTTACACCGTGTGTACACACAAAATTAGATGTCTTGGTCAGTTGGTAGAACGTTCGTTCTGGAAAGGGATCAGTCGCTGGTTGGAGTCCAGCCTACGACTATAGTTTTTATGATTCATATTGTAAAATTAGGTCTCCCTTGTTTGACCGAAAGGAATTTGACAAAGGAGAAGATTCACTCCCCATACTTATCTGGGCTAATTTTGAAAGTGCCAACAAAAATAAACTTAATATTCTAATAGAGTATAACAAAATAAACATTTTTTATTATTAGACCAAAGCCCTAAGTCATCTCTGAGAGATAATATTCAGCATCAAAAGTTTGTGAAAAAATCCTAATTATTGCAATATTTTGTAATTGCGAGTCAGAATGTAATAAAAGGTCTCAGTTACAGTGTTCTTACTAGTCTCAGGCTGGCCCGCTGGTTGCGCCTGCGCCACATGCCATCTCGCTCGCACTTAGCGTGTAGCGCACTCCGCGTGGCGGGCGGGGCGGGCGGCACAGTACCGGCCCGTATTGTTTTGTTCCCGACGGTATTCCTGGCCGTGCATGGGTCCTGGCCCTCGACTGATGGGGCTCTTTAGCGCGTGCCTCGAAAGGGGCCAGTTTCCCAAGGTGTGGAGGACGGGGAAACTGGTCCTGATGCGTAAGGCGGGGCGGCCGGTGGACTCACCGTCCGGATACCGACCGATCGTGTTACTCGACGAGGTGTGTAAGCTCTTTGAGCGAATTATCGCGGAACGCCTCGTCGAGCATCTCACGACAGTGGGGCCAGACGTACGGTTTCCGTTGCGACGCTCCACGGTGAGCGCGATCATGCGCGTTAAGAGCCTGACGGAGGAAGCAGTCTCGCAGGGCCAGGTGGTGGTGGCGGTGTCTCTTGACATCGCCAACGCTTTCAACACCTTGCCATGGAGCTGCCTTAGGGAGGCGCTCGTGTATCACGAAACGCCTCTCTACCTCGGTCGTATTGTCGGGGATTTATCTCGTCGATTTATCTCTCGGAGAGGGCCATAGCTTTCCCTAGCTGGCTCGGGCCAGCTCGGCGAGATGTGTCGTGCGGTGTTGGTCCTGGGGCCGCTTCTGTGGAACATCGGCTACGACTGGGTGCTGCGGGGTGCGTTGCCTGAGGGCGTCGGTGTAACGTGCTACGCCGACGATACCCTCGTCACGGCGTGGGGTGCAACGTACCAGGAGGCAGCACTCAAGGTCACGACGGGTGTTGTTCTAGTAGTGGGTCGGATACGGCGGCTACCACTGGAGGTGGCTTTGCACAAGTCTGAGGATCTGTGTTTTCATAGACTTCGAAACGGTCCACCTGAAGGTTCCAGCATAAATGTAGGAGGGGTTAGCATCGGCATCAAGCCCTCGATGAAGTATCTAGGGATCGTACTTGATAGCCGATGGAATCAAGATCTCCGGAGAGGCTGCATGTCTCCTAGCCGGGACCCCTCCATGGGACCTGGAAGCGAGAGCCCTTGCGTCATTGTTCCAATGGCGCAAGGAGGCGCTCGATCGGGACCACAGGCCTGCGTCTCGAGAAATGGAGGACCAGCGGTCCCAACTCCGCCAGAATCTCATGGAGTCATGAAGGGTGCGACTTGAGCAACCCAAGTGGGGCATGGATGCTTCGGTAGCTATCTGTTTCGCATTCATCGTGAGGTCACACCCCGGTGTCAACACTGCGAGGTTTCTGACGACGACACCGCACTCCACACGTTGGTGGAGTGCTCAGCGGGGGCGAGTCAACGCCGGGACCTCGTAGTGGGTCTGGGAGTGGATACCCTCTCGCTGGAGCATGGTCTCCAGCGGGAGTAGGTGGAACGCGGCCGTATCCTTCTGCGAGCAAGTCATGCTCGCGAAGGAGGCGGCCGAGAGGGAGAGGGAGCGCACCCTCACCGCCGAGTTCCGTAGTACGCGGCGAGCGCGCCGCAGACTCATCTACGCCTAAGACCATCGACCTCCATGATCGGGACCTGAGGACGGTGGGATCGCCGTCTGTCTCTCTAGTTTAGATAACCATAACAGTAGCAATAGTAGTTATTAAGTTTAGACAAAACAAGGCTGTTTTACGTCTACGCTAGTCACACTTTACACTAAATATTTAACCCTAAATAAAATCTCAAGGAATCGATTTAGAACTTTGGTGTAGTAATAAAAAATGCTTACAATGTTGTGTTCTATCAAAATCAAGCATTTTTTTTTTAGTGGCCGGCAAAATAAAAATTAGCCCAATCTGAACCTTGGCCTTTTAATTTCATTTGCCAAATTATTACTTAGCAAAAAATCTATTCACAAAAAATTGTAGATGTAATGTTTGGGAAATAAACCTTTAAACTATAACTTGTTTACCAACTAGTACTTATAACATTTTTTATTTAGTCAAATATTTAAGTCGTTTCTGGTCGTAGGAGGGCACAGTTTTAACCTAACCTAACCTACCCATTTTGTTTAAAGAAGATTTTTTTTATACTAAAAAAAGTATAAATCATTTGATTAAAGACCAAATGCCATAATGACATTATACTTGGTAATATTTAGCCATGTAAAAATTTGACCGAATAAAAATATGCGTACTAAAATCATTCGAAATATTGCAATGGTATAAAAAAAGGTTGCTAAAATTTGTTTGGGTAATGAAATTTTGTCAAAATCTTTTCGGCAAAATGGCAGGCACCCTGTAAAATTATATAAGAAAAAGTCAGCTAACTTCACTACGTATAAAATATAAAAATTTACACCGCATTGAAAGAGGAGGATTGCTCTTCTTTCTGGCACGTGAAGTACATACACTTGCGGTGTCTATAGTCTATCTGCGACTTAGATATCTAAACTTCCACTAAGCCTTAAAAACTATACTGATTTCTTACTTACTCTACTTTACTCTACTTATTTATAATATTAGTATATTTAATTAATATTTATATTTTCTAGGGTTTAACACCAAACAATGCAACATTAACAGCCTGCCTTCGGTCACTATCCGTATGGGGTGGAGGAAAACCTTTACAGCAACTAGCTTTACAAATTGTAGCAGAATTCAGGGAGTTGGGAATCAATCCTGGACTCTCAGCTTATTACTACTTACTGTGTTTATTCTGTAAAGAAAGTAAGTCGATTTATATTATGTTATTAACATCAATCTGCATGCGTCAGAAAGTGATTTAGTATTATTCTAGGTACGCGTCTGACAACAAACCAGAACATGCACCATAGTACGGTATTCGTGTTCCATGAGAATAAACCTTTCACCTTCTGAAAGTCCGACGAGGCTCTAGCAAGAGTAAACTATATTTTACCTACTGTCATGTCGAGTACTAGCAGTACTATAAAAAAAATTTAAAAGTTATTTTATGACACAGATTTTCTGGCAATAACAGGCTAGAGTCTATCGACCATACAGCCTTGTTGAGTTTTCCCGCCATATTGTCACCCTCACATGCAAGTGGTGCACCTGTCGATCAACAGACGAAGCTCTGATAAACATTAAAGTCGCCCGTTCCGTATGTATGCTTAGATCTTTAAAACTACGCAGTTGATTTTGATGCGTTTTCACCAATGAATAGAGTGGTTCTCAAGGAAGGTTTTTGTGTATATAATTTGTCAAGCGGGCGTCTGCTAGTATCACATAAAATGAAGTCTTACTTAACATATTTCAAGTCAGTCTATGGTATCCCATTATTTATATTTAAAAAAAATATTTCAGGGGGCCCTCGTGTCGACATACTTTCTACAATAATAAATGAATTGGAGCAAAGGGATGTCTTGGAAGCGAAAGAGTCAACTGATACTAATTTCTTCATAACAGCTATGGGTGTGTGTAGCGACCATTTACAGGTTTGTAATTTTTTTAATGATTTAAGGCTCAATAATTAATTAAACAAGTAAGTACTTATAAAAAAGCGCTCTCTATTAATATATATTGTGTTTTGTTTACGCAGCTTTTCATTATGCAATAAATCATAAAGGTTTCGAAACGTTATAAAATAAATAAAAACGTTAAGTTTAAATAAATCCAATAAAAAATCTTGCGATTAATTTTTTTTTAAAGTAATTTACTGGAATAGCTCCTTCTCTACGTATTACTATGAAGTTGTAAAGAACACAAAACTTCATAACGACCCGGTCCAGCCATAGATAGATGAAACCCTGGATTTTAAGCAACTTTATATCCTATTACTGGGATTATATGGATCCAATTACCACCTTAAACCGACTTCAAAAAAGGAGATTCTGAATTAGATTTTTTTTTTATAAAGTTTATACAAAATGAACATAATTTTTCTAATTTCAGGATATGACTATGGCAGAAAGAATAAACGCTTTGCTAATGAAAGATGATAATTATAAACTAGTTGGTGACGCGTATAAAGAGAGTATATATTACAGACATTATGTGACCGTTGCTTGCAGGTAGGTCCGCACTTAACACTTAAGGCCACGTTCCCACTATGTCGACATAGGACTTTTCTTAAGTCCTCGGCGGCCTCTACGTCCATTGCCGGGCGTCTTTTATCGCGTCTTTCAGGCGATCCACCGCTGGTGTATGGCTTATAATTTATGTGTTTACACGCACCGGACAAAGGTCCGTCGAACAAATTGCGCCCAAATGCACCGCGACCTCCCCTCGCCGGTGCCGCGTCTATCGTGCGGTGAAAAAACGGCCGTGTAAAAGCAGCCTTAGTCGTGTAGTTTTAAGTGTCGTGGCTTATATCGCACTGCTATTACAAGAACGTTACCTGAATTTCAGCCTTAACTAAAGATGATCCAATATGTCGTTGGGTAAACAACACTCATTCAATCATAGCAGTGCGATTTATTTAAATTGACTTGTTCTCATATGGGGAGACTTCACGATTAACTGTCGTCTGCGACATTTTAGCCTGTCACAGCCTGTGCTAGAGGACAGTGGAAACAGATAGTAGACGACAATCCAACGATAAATTAATCTGAACGACATAATGGTAACGCGCTGTTAATATCAAAATCGAATGAAAACCGACGAAGGTGACCTCAGCACTGAACAGTGCTTAGGCGCCATACGACTCAAAAAATACGCGCACTGTTCAGTGCTTACGCATTTGAGAGGTTAAGTGTGTACAAACAATTTTTTGATGTCATAAGTAAAATTTATGTTAGTTGCAAATTGAATGCGTTAACAAATTTATTAGGTGTTATTTGCAAATTAAAAATATAGTATTTTTTATAAAGGAAGCGAGTGTGTGGCCGCATTATTACAACTTTTTTTTTAAGTCCGCGCAAGCGGTCGCTCTTACATCCGTTGCCGGGCGTCTCTGGTATTCACCAGAAGGTATTTCCAGTGGCGCCCGGCGAGTATTAGACTACCTAATTACCAATCGTTACCAGACCTGTCCTTTGTGAAATAGAGTATAGTAACAAAACTGTATGTTTTCTTTTCAGGCATGCACCATTTGAAAAAACAACGGAACTTTTGGACACTTTGGTCCCAAATGTGTATGTACCGGAACCGTCCGTTATGGAAGAGGTAAGTCGCTTCTATTTGCCTGACTATTGGTAGTTCATTAGTACTACGTATTACCGTAAAATTACGGACAATACGAAGATGGTTTTTTTTTATTTAAAAAAAAAAACACCCAGACCTTGTAGTTTATTAAACTCAGAACCAAAATAAATGTACAACAAAAATGTAGAAAGTAAATCGTTGAAAAAAATAACAAAAAGTTATTGTCAGAAGTGGGATTTGAACCCACGCCCTCAGAGAGGACCAGAACAACTCGCACTCACGTACAGTGAGCAAGGTAACCCTTGAGTCTGGCGCCTTAGACCGCTCGGCCATCCTGACATGACGATGTATTGCGAAATTAACGTCCCTTATCTAAAAGTGATATAAATGTGTGACAACTACCTTATCAGTCTTATTCCTGATTCCGTTTCCTACAGATAATAATACATTCTCAGATCGTTTTTTATTGTGTATTGTTAACTTATTTTTAACTCCGCTCAATCTTATCAAATATCGTAAATTATGAGAACTGTTTTAAAATCTAGCAATTTTGTGAGTGTAGAAACGAGTTGAACTTATATGTCGTACGATCAATAATAAAGTGTCATGAAAAATCTGTACTTAAAAATTATAAAATCATTCATCAAAAAAAACTTTTCTGCCAACCATATTTATCTAACATTGGCTTATAATTTGGTATAAAATGAGTTAATAAACTGATGGCATATTCTGTGATACATGTGTTTTATTTCGTATCTACCAAAAGATTTTACATTTTTATAATTTTCATCGATCTATCAAATCTACATTATTTACCTACTATGTAATATTATAAAGGCCGTCTCACTACGTTCGTGCGCCAAAATATCTCTCTGAAATGGAACTTTTCATTTCGAATACGAGGAAAGCAAATAAAAGTCAAATGAAAAAATTATAACAATAGAGAATCGAGATTGACCACGTAAATAGTATTGTACTTCCCGTTTTTTTTTTTATTTTTCATTCGCCTTATTTTAGGGCAGGCTATATATAGTCTTTCGATCATTCAGCCGTATCATTAAATATTTTTTGTCCATACAAAATAGTCTTTCGTTTTTAAATTTCGTCAGTTAATTATTTTACGCACATTTACATTTCCCATTTGTATATATAGATATCTCAGAAACGGTGGCTCGTAGGAAAAAAGTATTGATACATTTTTATAGATAATTTTAAGATCTACAATTTTTGAATAAGGAACTTTTCTTATAAAACTTACCGTTTTGCTGAAAATTGCGAAAAAGTCATTTTTTGGACCTTGGACCTGGAATAAAAAATTTTCCACACACGGGAATGATGGGGAACTGTTAAATTTTATTTATAATTATGTACTGAACAATTTTACTGATTTTCAGCTTGCTGGGACTTTATGCACCTTCACTCTCATTTTTTGGTCTAAATTGACCGGACTATATGTACCTCTAGCACAGATTAGAACGAAAGAAACAGAGTTTAAGCGCCTAAAGGTCATCACACATATCAGTGAAGCGTCAGTGATGCCTCAGTTCCGATACAGTACCTGCACAGTTCAGTCTGCAAAATATTCTTTCATACATTTTCTATCAACGTGTGTCTACATGTCAGTGTCAGTGACAATTCAGTTATCACTGACAGTGGCATGTGGGTTCATAGAAAATGTATGAAAGAATATGTTGCACTAATAACTCACTGATACTGAACTGTGTCCGAGACTTCACTAATATGTGTGAATCGACTTCTAAAGTCTGGAACGTTCTTATGTTTGTTCTACTCTGTGACTCTAGTCTCTTATTGATGTCTTCCACAGATAATAAGTAGACTGGAATTGGGTGGGGCGGGTGATCGTCTTGCACAAGGGTGGTCACAGCTGGTCGTGTTCGGTCACGCGAAACGTGTCAGACTTGTTGAGAGACTACTCGAGGCCATGATCAACTGTTATGAGTATCAAGGTAAGTGAAATAAATAACTTATCGAGATATTCAAAAGTGTTTAATCAGTTTCTTAGCCTAATTTGTTCTTATATCTACAATATACAATACTAGCTGGTGATCGCGACTCCGCCCGCGTGAAATAGTTTTCTCGTTTGCAATTTCCACAGATATCCTGGGATAAAACGAAGCCTAAGTTACGCAATCATTATCATCTTCATCAATCAGTAATCCCGTTAAAATCGGTCGATACGTTCTAGAGATACCCGGAACAAACAGACAGACAAAAAATTAAAGATTTTTTTCTTATTAAGTACTAGCAGACGCCAGCAGCTTCGCCCGCTTGACAAATTATATACACAAAAACCTTCCTCGAGAACCACTATCCATTGGTGAAAACATCCAAGTGCATCAAAATCTGTTGCGTAGTTTGAAAGATCTAAGCATACATACGGACGGAAGCGACTTTGTTTTATAATTGTAGTGATAATGATGATTATGATTAAAGAAGTGTGATTATTATACACCTCTGTCTACGGGAATACACACGGGGTCTTTGTGTGTGTATTTTTTGAGAGATCTCATCATCAAACACTGAGCCTTTTCCCAACTCAGTTGGGGTCGGCTTTCCAGTCTAACTGCGATTCGGCTGAACTTCGATATTTTCCGTGAAGCGACTGCCATCTGACCTTCACAACCCATGGGCGATATCGAAGTTCTGTAGTTAGACCGCGAGGATTTTTGATTTAGGGCTCCAACTACCCCTAACGACTGCCATAGATGTTAGTATGACAACCGGGACCGACGGCTTAGCGTGCTCTCCGAGGCACGGTGGGGTCTCAATGTCTTAAGAAATGGTCACCCATCCTAAGACCGGCCTGAGTCGATGTTGCTTAACCTTTGCAATGTGTTAACATTGTCGGTTACCACTAGACCACGAGCCGCCCTTGAGAGATCTATGATGACTAAATTCTTATTATATTTAGCACCTCTAGTCTCTTTTTGATGTGCTACTCGTATATGATGCCTTCCACTTAGTCGTTTTATATATTTTAACCATTCTTATTCCCATAAATTGTATTTCAGATGAAGAAGTGAAGATAAAAATGCGTGCAGCGGCCGCTGACATACTCAACTATGGGCTACTGACTGAACAACTCGAAGAGACGAAGGAACGACGAACACCGCAACATAAGTACGTATATACTGACTGCTTCGGTGGCGTGGTCGGTAGTGTATCCGCTTTCGACGCCGGAGTCTCGGGTTCGATTCCCGGTCGGGACAAACTTTGTGTGATGACACATACGTTTGTACCGAAGTCTGGATGTTTCCTATGTATAATATGTATGTATTTACAAAAAATAATGTATATAAGTATTTATATCAGTTTATCTAGTACTCATATCACAAGCTTTGCTTAGTTTGAGACTAGATGGCGTTGTGTGGATTGTCCTAACATATTTATTTTATTTATTATTATTTATTATACTTTACCTACAATAAGCTATATCTGCTAGGACATCATTACTACTAGATATAATAGGGTACATAAAATATATACTATATATACATAAAATATATATAGACTACCTCGGTGGCACAATGGTACTATGTACGGACTGCCACACTCGAGGTCTCAGGTTCGATTCCCGGGTCTGGTGGATAATGTATAATATATAATAGATAATTATCCCAGAGTCTGGAACTTGTGCCCGGTAAATGGCAATAGGCTCGCCCCCTATTAGATGGGACCTAACATAGCTGGCGAGATGTGGGTGTGTTTGCACATCCCTGCCTACCCCTTCGGGGAAAAAGGCGTGATGTTATGTTTTAAAATATATAGGCATATACTATGTAAATATCTAGCAAATACCTGTAGCTGGATTATTATTGTATCAGCTAAGGTGCTGCAAACATGGCCTAAGTTCTACAATCAACGTTATCGGGAAATTTGTTCAGCTATTTGGTTCCAAACCATAAACTTTCGGCTTTAAATTTTGTTCCAAATGTATATTTCATATTTCTATGGCTCTTCCGTAAATGATACCCTATTCAATGCTAATAATTCCTTGGCTCGAACTAAAATAAGTGTCGAAAGTGTCGAAATAACATTCGATAGGACCACAACGAAATGTACGGCGTTGAGTAGTTGAGTCGGCGATGAGGCGATAAGGCGTACATGTCACTTCGGTCGTTCTTATGTGTTTGCCGACTTTAAATTATTCCAGTAGTTTACCAAGTGAGCCAAAATACATCGTAAGGATCGGACGTAGCGCATCAAACGGATTAATTTTCCACAGTGCGTCCACTGTATCGGTAGCAATCGGATTTGCCGACGCAAGGACCAGCAAATGCACATGGCGGACGATGCATCATCGGCACGCATCGCAAAAGTTCCCTCTCGGAGCAATGCTATCGGCATTGCCGATGAGCTGATTCGCGCGATGCGTACGATACGTATTGGTGGACACACTTGTTTGACTTTACGATCCGTTTGATGCGATGCGTCCGTTGCGTACGATGCGGACATGTGGACGCTTACCTTAAAACGGCACTCCCGTTAATTACATTTTTGCAGTTAGGGCAGTTTACTTAGGCGCCATCAATTTATTAGTATTGTATCTGTCAGGTTATCCGCTACAGCGATATGCAACATAATATCAATATGTTCTGACACGGTGGAGACTACTGATGACGCGTGGGAAACTGTCAGTGCAGCGCTGCAGCGCTTGAGGCAGGAAGAAGCGGCCGGTGTACCGAGAGACCCGCTGGCTGTAACACGTGTTGCTGAAAAAGCTGCTAAGATTGGGAAACATGGTATCGCCGCGGTGAGTATTATAATACTAGTAGCTGATGCCCGAGTCTCCGCCCGCGGGAAATAGATTTCTCGGTCCCATTTCGCACTGGAACACGTCACGGTGCGTTTCCATTATGCTATGACGATTAGTTTATCGTTAGACGACCTGTTCCCACTGTCTATACAATCTGTCGTTACGGCAGAAAAGTCGTAGACTACAGTTAATCGTGTCGTCCTATATATATATAAACACTTCCATTTAAATATGTAAATGTCACGCCACTTACTACATGACTATATGTCGTCGTAGACTATATATATATATTTGTATCACATTAAATTTAAATCTAAGTTTAGACGTGAAATCGTAACAGATAGAAACAGTTACTTTTGCTATCGTTATTAATATCCACCTCTATAACTATTTGACTGACTTTTGTGGTGGCTACCTCAAAGGTTTTGTAGTAACTTTATTTATTAACTAGCGGACGTCCGCGGCTTCGCCCGCTTGACAAATTATATACGCAAAAACCTCCCTCGAGAACCAGTCTATCAATTGATGAAAACCGCATCAAAATCCATTGCGTAGTTTTAAAGACTCACTAAGTAAGTTTTAAAGACTTATCTAGTTCTCATATCACAAGCTCTGCTTAGTTTGAGACTAGATGACGTTGTGTGAATTGTTCTAACATATGTTTAAAAAAAAGATCAAAGCATACATACGGACGGAAGCTACT
Organism: Nudaria mundana; assembly: GCA_963556515.1. Lineage (NCBI taxonomy): Eukaryota > Metazoa > Arthropoda > Insecta > Lepidoptera > Erebidae > Nudaria > Nudaria mundana. The sequence goes on along the minus strand of OY748288.1, from coordinate 7,884,002 downwards.
TTGTTTTATAATATATAGTGATTATAATAGGGGCTGAGGGGCTCGTGGTCTAGTGGTAACCGACAATGTTAACACATTGCAAAGGTTAAGCAACATCTAGTCAGCCCGATCTTAGGATGGGTGATCATTTCTTAAGCCACTGAGACCCCTCCGTGCCTCGGAGAGCACGTTAAGCCGTCAGTCCCGGTTGTCATACGAACATCTATGGCAGTCGTTAGGGGTAGTAGGAGCCTTAAAATCAAAATTCCTCGCGGTCTAACTACAGAACTTCGATATCGCCTATGGGTTGTGGAGGTCAGACGGCAGTCGCTTCATGGAAAATATCGCAGTTAGACTGGAAAGCCGACCCCAACTGAGTTGGGAAAAGGCTCGATGAATGATGATGAAGTGATTATAATATATAGTGATGATAGTGAAGTGATTGGCTAAATGTTGCCATATAAAAAAAAACTTTTGTAATTAATTTCCTTTTGTGACAGACCGCAATGACATACTTGGCGGAATGCGGTTTCGAGGAGGCCATGTCAGCCAGCGTTCAAATATTAGGCATTATCTTGAACAGACCTGAAAAGGAAGTGGAACAGATGCTGACGGACAAGGGAACAGACTTCAATGTGAATCTACAACCGTCTGTGTTGGCTATTGTCGAGGCTTATAACATGTAAGTTAGCCTTTAATGTCTATCATTGTTTTTAAACTATCGCGTTCTGAATTCATTTTAATATATACGATTTCGGGACTTAAACGCGTAAAGTTACCTTATTTAGTTATACTATTTCCATTTCTTTAAGCTCTCGATGACAGTTCTAATTTGATAGTTGTAGTGTTGTGACTAAATAAGTAATGATATCGATCGCATATATTTATTATATTTTGAACAAAGATAACTACAACAAAAACATTCAAATATATTCTTACCTGTCGTTATAATTATTTCGTTTCATTGTCGAGTACCTGCCTATATCTACTTATTTTACAACGGGTCTAGTTCATAATATCGACGGTCACTACATCGTTGGGCGCTGTATCGAAAACGTTCCATCGACGGGTTAATGTTAATGATTTTTTTTCAACCATTTTATGTGGGTTACATCAAAATCAAGCAATTTACAGATTTAACAAATTGTGATTAAAACTTTAAAATTCCTGTGTTTTTATTTAAATCTGGCTCGGGTCGGGTAGTCGATGCAGCGTACTATCGATTTGGTGTACTGTCGATGTAGCGTACCGTCGTTTTAGTGTACTGTCGATATAGCGTACTATCAATTTGGTGTACTGTCGATGTAGCGTACCATCGATTTGGTGTACTGTCGATGTAGCGTACCATCGATTTGGTGTACTGTCGATGTAGCGTACCATTGATTTGGTGTACTGTCGATGTAGCGTACCATCGATTTGGTGTACTGTCGATGTAGCGTACCATCGATTTGGTGTACTGTCGATGTAGCGTACCATCGATTTGGTGTACTGTCGATGTAGCGTACCATTGATTTGGTGTACTGTCGATGTAGCGTACCATCGATTTGGTGTACTGTCGATGTAGCGTACCATCGATTTGGTGTACTGTCGATGTAGCGTACCATCGATTTGGGGTACTGTCGATACATTAGCCCGTCGATGGAACGTTTTCGATACAGCGATCATCGATGTAGTGACTGTCGATATTATGAACTAGACCCTTTTACAACAGCTTCGAAAATTTAAAGAAGCTTTTAAAGAAGTTGGCATTATCAATCATGAATTAATACGTGTAACATCTTGTAATGAAATATAATATTAGTTAATAAATTTGTACAAAAGTATTTGTCAGTAGTTTAGTTTCTTACATTTTGTAAAAAATATCGGGTCTGTTATCGTGTTACGTTTATCGATAGCTGCATCCCTATCAGTTTCCCCGACTCTGGTATAACCTTGTACGTACGTAAGCGTCATATTTTTATAAAATAATGCGTACATAATGTAAAACAGACGCTCGTTCAAGTTTTCACAGGAGCTGTCATCGAGAGCTTAAAGAAATGGAAATAGTATAGTTATGTAACTGGATTTGAAAATTCTTTTCTTTTTAATTGAAAGCTGGTGCTTATCGTGTTGTCCCATTTCTATATAATCCCATTGCGACAATTTAAAGTGGTTATATTTTTGCTAAAATTATTGTCTAACAATTTTCTTTATTGTACAGCGCTAAATCCGGTACTACAATGATACATGATTCGTCGGTTCGAGGCTCTTCAAGTTCAAGTGACAGTGATGATACGTCTTCGGACGAAGAATAATGTTCGTAACTTTATTTATAAGTAATATTATATTGGCTGGTTTTATTTTCCCATTGCCGTGGGGAGGACCTTAAGGCGATTGGCCGTCAAATTATGCTGTCGATTCTACGGAGCCGAACTATTTGAAAAATTCAAACCCATTCAGCTTGAAGGGCGGCTGTGAGGCTGCCATAGACGCACTTTCCACCTACCATGGCAGTGGTGACGAAGAGGTTCTCTTAAAGGTTGACCTGAAAAATACCTTTAATACCGTGAACAGGGACGGACACCCTGCTGACCCAAGCAAAAATAGAAATTCCAGAAACATATACGAGTATATTCCTTTGGCAGTGTTATAGATCATTAGATATTCAACATAATTAATATATGGTTTCAATAACGTACTAAAACCTAACTCAGCAAATTCTTCTTGTTTGTTATATTACTTAAAAACTTTGTAGAAATTTGGTTCCAACGTAGTTCCAGATTGTGATATTATTATAACTAGTTATCCCAGCGAACTTTGTATCGCCTAAAATATAAAAAAACAATTATGGAAATTGAAAAACGCGACGGACGGACAGACAAATTGTCGTATTAAATATATAGATGTTAATATTTTTCTCTATTCCCTCTGGCAATAATACTTCAAAGTGCCCGGAAACTGCAATGACCTCGCCCTTATTACAGGGGGCCTCAAAGCAACTATCTATTTCTACTTAGTACATAGAGGGCTGGTGACTAGTCTGCACTGTTATACTGGTGTTCACGTAAAAATAACGCTGGATGAGAGTGGGAAACCCCGTGTTTGCGCATCGTTACTCTCGCTTTTACTCGTAAACGCCACATAGATCGATAAATCGTAAACGCAGCTTAAAGTCAGCGTTCTTTTTATGTGACGCGAGGTTTAACAACCGCTGAGAACGTCAGAACTGTCGAAGATGACGTAACGTCACCACAGCTTGCCCAGAAGTTACATCCTACCAGTAAATAGTTAAATAGAATCTTTGCAGTACGAGCATATTATTATCGTGGTTTCACAACTTTAATGTTGATGATTCTTAGCCGTTTATCTGGCTGTATGGACAAATAACTGAGTACTACGCCCCAGAAAAACATAAGATTCCATTCACGAAGAGGTAGGTACCATAAATCAAACACATATTTTTTACACGTAGATACACTCAAAGTTATTGACCTATCTGAAGTTCGCACTACAATATCTAAACCCATTTTATCAACCGACGAAAAACGGAGGCGGTTATACAACTCGACTTTCCATGTATATGTGTATATACCACGTTGGCCAGTGCTAATATAAAATTATGAAAAATAATTATATTTTTTTTTAGTTATACACCTTAAGTGTACTCCATCTTGTGGGATATCATTAGATAGGTCTTTTAAAAACCGTGAGAGGTTGCTTAAACAAATTTTTGATACAAGAATCCATTAGCGAGATATTCGACTTTAAAGTTCATTTTTTAGTTAAAATAAATCTCATACTAGAGCTAAAGGTTTGGGCAAACCAAAAGTAGTTGCAGTGCGGCAACAGTGCGTCTACGTTAGTAAATAATGTAGTTATATGAGGGATGACACACTGAACAAACGCGGGCCTGCTTAACCTACCTGCTCCGCCACTGCGCCGCGCACGCACTGCTCTTCGACAAAACATTTGGACGGGAGCAGCGCAGACGCGGGGCGGTGGCAGCGCAGGCGCGAGGCGGCCGCAGTGAGCACACGTTGTATTACTACCTCCGCCATTTTGAGTAGTCACACTAGAGCAGTTGAGCGGGACAGACGCAGCGCAGGTTGTACACGGTTGTAATTTTTTACAAGTTTATCATGGAACCAAATGGACCGATCTTCAAAAGATTCTAATTCCCGACATAGACGATGGTACTCCCCACATTCATCTCTTCTTTTATTTATTGATACGGCCCCTGCTAGGAAGTACAATTAAAACGACATAAAAGAATTAATGTGACTTTATTAGCAGGGAGCCTAGGGTTTATACAATACTAGTAGCTAATAGTGTGTCGGTCGAATAGGATCACATATACTGTTTACGGAAGTGCCCGGTGCACTTAACTTTGGGTCTACAGGCGACGGCGGTCGGCCGGCAGGGTCCGCTGGTGTCCTCCAATTAATTGTGTTCTTAACAGGCCGAGATGCTCAGGGTCGAAGGCCACGGAGCGACGGCGCAGCTTCAGGCTGCTCAGCAATAAGAGTCTTCACAAATAGGCTTTTCTAAGCCCCAAGGTAGTTCTGGAATAGACACAAGCAGCTGATTAGATACCGGCTCGGCACCGCTTGCCGTAGGCCCCACACGCAAATCGCCGTAAGGTTCCCTAGTTGTCGAACGCGCTGCACAATTATTTACGTGAGGGTACACGGCAAGGTTACACATAACACAGGATAACACAAACATGGGAACAAGGAAAACACAGACAGGTGGTTGGCCCCTTCCTATATATCGGTCTCCGACTGGCGGCAGAAAGTCAATGCAATATTTAACTAATAATAAAATTTAGCTATAAGCCCAACACAAATGTGGGTACATTTCAAAAGACTACTTTTCTACCTATTACGTGTCGGAGACGACGTTCCTACAGAGTCTGCGTTATGCGTAATTCCCATTAAACAATTGAAACTTTACTATGGTTCACTAGATTAGGGAACCCTAAAATGATGGTCCCTAAATGGCAGTCTAGATAATAAAATGTTACTGAATAGTATCTCCTAATGGTTCACCAACAAGGGAACCCCAAAATGACGGTCCCACTATGGCCGTCTCGACAATACAATACTAAATAATAGGGAATATTCCAGATAGGTGGAATATGATCCAGGTATTTGACTTTAAGTTATCCAATAATGAAAATTTAGAAAATTAACGGTTTCCCGCTTAAGGCCGCGCCCCAAATGGTACGGCTTCACAATAAATTATGTCGGGTAGATGTATTTTCTCAACCCGGATTCTCCTTCGTGATATTCACAAATTATAATTATAATAATATAAATTACTGATTAAGGCCGTAGGTGAATAGCCATTAAGAGAATTTTTATGTAGAAATAATGTTAACAATTTATCATTATCCTTGACAGGGCTCTGTTACTATATTCCAGCATCCCCTACCAGTTTATAAAATAAGTATTTACGTATACTAGACATATACATATACAATACATAATATAATTATCGCATTTAGGCGTGGAGTAATTTTTACTTCCCCGTCCTAGATGTTTTCTCGTATATATTGTGGCAAGAAATTCAGCATCGTCTGATTCGGATATTTACTTCTTTTTTTGTGTCTCCGACCGCTTTGCGCTGGCTTATATAACCTCGGTTCGACAATAAATCAAATCGGCTCCGCCCATTGGTGTCTAGTGATGCGACGCGCCACGTATCGATGCGCCCCGTCATTGGTTAAACGCCTGATCCTTATCTGTGCGATCTCAGCCGGCACACAAAACAATGGACTAAGGAATTTCTTGCTTCGTAAACCGGTCTTCCTACATTCTAGAAGATTCGAATGTAGTGATGTGACCAAACGCAAAATGTGCCTTGTCGATGTATGCACATCGTAACATTATATCGTGAAGAACCCATATTCTTTTTTTTTCCTCAAAGCTAGAAGCAACAATAGCTCCTCTTCGTAGTCCGAACCGTTCAACATCTTGAAGTGTATTGAGTGAGTGTGGCGATCGATACGACACACATAACGCGTTTGCCCAAGCCTTTAAATATTGCCTCCTAGATTGTCCCTGCAGCAGGCGTGTGTGAATCGCGATCGGGGCAATTTCATAAATCAGCCCGGGCGTACACGACACGGGAGACTCCCCGATATCGCCACGAACGCAATGCTTCCTAGATAGCCCCTGTCGCAGGCGTGTTTGTAGACCGCTTAAGGCAATACGTACACTTGCTGGATAGGCACGAATATTTAATCAACGGTGTTTTTCTTTTTTTTTAAAGAGCTTGTATATTTTCACTTGCGTTTGGCTATATTCAAAGAGGTCAAAAGCTTTGGTAACTGGTGTGTCGGTGGCAAAACGTAAACAAAATGAATCTCAGTTATGTGTATTCTGACCAAAGGTGCTAATTTATCTAACTGCATAGTCCGAGAAAGCAGATCAAACCGTTAGTTGTATCTTAGACTATGGAAATAAGTGTAGTGTCAAGAAGAAATATGTTTAAGTATTATTTCATTCAAGTTTTATTAACGGTAAGTTTAAAATTTTATATGTAATACCTCTTAGCTGATGTCCACGTAGAGTACCTACCTTATACTTTTATGACGATATGTTTTTATCTGCCATCCGATTTTGATAAAATAAAGTTTATATGCTGCTCTGATTGGATCGGATTTTCTTGCGGTTTTCACAACACAACCGTTCAGTGATTATAGGCTAAGAAAATATAGAACCATTTAAAAAAATCACCAATGTAAAGCTACCTTGTTTGCATGTAACATAGGCAAGGGCAGACGCATAGTTTGGCGGGTAACATCACGGTAAGACCAATAGGAGCGAAACTGCAATGAATCTTGCAAAAATGGGGATTTTTTTTTTCTTTTGGGAGTTTAATTTGTAATCTCAAAATCATAAAAATAGACATGCAGTAACATGCATAAACAACGCGAATGGATCCTGGGGTTTAGCTAACTTTTATTTGATTGTTAATTATATTGCAACAATAGATAATAGATATATGTATGTATATATACATATCTATATGTCTATTAATATGTCTCTGCACATATTCATAATTATTATCTTTCAGGTTTGATTAACTTAGAACTATACTAGAAGACGGTAAACAAGATCAAATACGAGTGCTAATATTGGTTTTATACTTTGTGGAAAACCCCTGAGGGCTGTGAATTGAAAACACAGCCAGATAGACCTGGTTAGAAATGAAATTAGGACTTCTTGTTCCGGGCGCCACTGGACTTAGACCCGGCGATGGACTTAGGCCGCGGAACTTAAAAAAAAAGAATTCTTGCTATCGCTGTTTAGATTCCCAAACAGGATTCTGGTTTGACGTACCGTCTGCTGAATAACAGAAACTGAATTTTAAAGTGACCTCAGAAGTGCTTTTAAGGTGACGCTCAGATTTTTTTCTCACCCACCCATGCCAGGCTAGGTCGTGAGGTCACACCCGCGTGTCAACACTGCGAGGCTTCCGGCGAATACACGGCATTCCACACGTTGGTGGAATGGTAAGAGTGGGCAAGTCAGCGCCAGGACCTCGTTGTGGGCCTGGGCGTAGATACTCTCTCGCTGGAGACCATGCTACGAGCTATGGTCTCTAGCGAGAACCAGTGGAACGCGGCCGCTTCCTTCTGCGAGCAGGTTATGCTCGTGAAGGAGGCGGCCGGTAGAGTGAGGGAGCGTATCCTCCCCGCTGAGTTCCGAAGTCTGCGGCGCCCTCGCCGCAGACTTCGTGACTACGCCCAGAACCATCGACCTCCATGATCGGGGCCTGAGGACGATGGATTAGCAACCCACCGTCCTCACAGAAGCAGGCTAGAAGGGCTGCGGGCTGTGAGGCTTCACCCCACGCACGCCTTCTCTCACCGACGCGGGATAAAACCCGACCCCAAAGATGCCGGGTAACACCCCACCACCACAGGTGGCCAAGGTCCGCCGGGCGCCACTGGGAATTCTCTGTGTCTACCAGAGGAGCTCGGCAATGGACGTAGGTGCGGCGGATTAAAAAAAAAAAAAAAAAATGCCAGGCTAGGTTCCTTAACTCACTTTCTCATTAACGGATCGAACTGTACATCTGACTATATGCAGTTAGAAATCGCAAGCAACTGAGATATATTTTTATGGATGTCTATACCTTGAGTACCTAACTAAGGACAACAAATAAACTCACACTCATTTTTCTGCTTCTAATGAGTCACATTTAACGCATTAAAACGCTAAAATCTAGATTTCAATAAATACATTACTGTTTATTTACAGATAACAATATTGTCGCATAAAGCAAACGGATGGAACGGATACACGAGTGCCGACTGCGGTCCGTACGGTTTCACGTGCGAGCGAAACAACAAAGTAAAACTGTGCGAAGTTAATAGCGCAGAAGGTCCTACATTCGTATGTCCAGTTGGAACATTCTGCAACGAAGAGTCTACAGCAGTCTGCGAAGATGCCATCAACCATTTAGATCCGTTGTTAACAAAAAAAATAAGATGTCAACGCAATGAAAGAGTTGCCAATCCCAATATTCCTGGCTGTAAAGGCTACATTCTATGCGTTTCCAACGGCGATCGATTACAACCAGTAAATTTCAAATGCTCCGGAAATACAGTATTTAATGGAATTACTCGAACATGTACTTCTCCAAACAAATATAAATGTCCTTTAGGAAATGTTACTAAACCGCACACAGAACTGTATCATATTAAAGATGCTTCTCAATATGGGTCAGCTCATAGTCTGTCATCAATTGAGTGTAAGAACTATAAATTTAGAGTGACTCAAGACAATGTTCCGAATCGGGCAACGTACTTCTGTCCTCGACACCCGGTCCTAGGCCACGATACAATACGATGTACGATATTCTCCAATCATTTCTGTATCACGTTAGCTAGAGATAATGAAGACCAATATTTGTTTGATAGTATGACGAATCGCAGACCGCGAATGTAAAAAATAAGAACAATCAGATTGTCTAATGATATTACTCGAATTTGTATATTGGCAATTGAATCAATTGCTTCGTTTTTTATGTATGAAATAAAGTTGACATTTACTTATAGTAAATATTTCCAACACTTATCTATTTTTTTTAACTTAAAAAAAAAGATTAATTGAAAATGCGTTAACATATTATTATTGTTTTAACTAAGTACATTCGACATAACTTGCATTCTAAAGTGTTAAACAGAAGCAGAAAGAAGTAGGTAGAGATACATTTTATTAATATTTAATTACTTTTGATGGGATAATCTTTATGTTTAGATTATTTAAGTCTTATACATTAAGAAATAAATTACTGTACAAATACAAACTTCTTAATTCTATATTTTACTTTTTAATTCTAGTTTTAAACGACTCAATGACGCATAAACGATTGAATAGATTTCGTTGACAATTTATTCAATCCATTGCCTGAATGAATTGGCGCATAGTATACTTTGTATCGGTAGGTACTATCTACTAGTCAGGCCGGGTCCTTACACATTGGAATTAGGAACGTACAAATTATACATGGTAAGTATATGTTGTTTAATAGGTACCTAAATAAGCCTAAATCATTCTAAACCTATAGCACTGTTCGCAGTATCTCACATTTACTAACCTACTAACACGTCAAATATTGACACAAATACTGACTTTAAATAACCAGAATGAGAACAAATAATTGTTGGATTGGAACGAAACTTGAAATGCAACCACGCGGAAATCAGTAGTTTTTAATTAATTTCTTTTTTTTCAAAATCTGTTCAACCTATCCAAAGATATGAAGTAACAACACTATTAAATTCGATTTGAATAGTTATTGGTTATTAAAATACTGAATATCGTAATGGCTAATTAATGTACAGGATGTAATATTGGGCACTTACTTACTTACTAGTAGCGGTGGGACCACGGGGAATTTTTTTCCCCGTGGTCCCACTGCCTTGTGGTGGTACTATGGGGAAAAAAAATTACCCGTGGTACTACTTCAATGTTTTGGTTTTATAACCCTTTAAAATATTATTATTTTATGACTTTATATTATGGTCAGTGTCTCTAATCTTGAAGGCTCTTATGTTGTTATGTATTCCTGGTACATTTGAGGTTTGTGTCTTTTACGAGTATAATGGACAATCATTTTCATCTGTACTCGGTGCACCTGTTGACACATTTAAATAAACTAATCGGATCGAGATTCAAATGAGATTTCGAGAGTGCTTATGTGGTTCTGTAGTCCTAGTATTTTTGTTTGTTTGTGTATCTTATAATCGAGAGTTAAGGGACCTACGCAGCTCTGGTAAGATAGATCCATACTGCCCTACTAAGCGCATGATACATTTTTTTTGTCCTGATGAAAAATAAAGAAATGTGTCAACAGGGGCACCGAGTACAGATGAAAATGATTGTCCATTGAAAAGACACAAACCTCAAATGTACCAGGAATACATAACAACATAAGAGCCTTCAAGATTAGTCACATCTCTAGTCCAGTGGGTCTACCGAATTGGATTACCCGTGGTCCCACTGTAACTGACACATAGAATAAATTCAAATTTTCTTCAGTGCAGTTGGACTACGGGGAAATAAAATTCCCCGTGGTCTCACCAGTGGGTCGTAGTGGTGGGACCACGGGTAAGTGCCGGTAATATTGATATGGGTCAGTGAGGGAAAGTCTGAAACTAGACTTACGAAGATCTGTTCTTAGGAACCTTGTCACCGATTTTAGTAAAAACAAAAACTACATAGGTTAATTTTATTTTTTTATACTCAGATTAAAAAAAAATTAACGATTAAAAATTTGAAAAAAAAGTCTACAGCTAGGTGATGGTTGTAAACCGAGGGGTGCATGTAACAGGTGCTCCATCCGGTTCAAAAAATAACTTAGCTTGTTACAATTTTACGCACAGGAACGAGTTCAACGTTGTATTGAAAAAAAATGTAGTACATACTGCCGAACTACTAAATTAAACTAAAAGATATTAAAACAATGCATTTTATTAATTTTAGACATCATGTTTTAATAGTAACATTTACTTTATTTTTATATTGGGTTCGCCAAATTAATGCCGCCCGCCTGTTGGTAAGTCGTGACGACGTCTAGCGATTGTACAAGTTTTTTTTAAATCGGAGTATGCAGTTTTTATTTTTACTAAAATCGATGACATGGTTCCTATGAACAGATCTTCTTAAGTCTTATAGTTTCAGACTTTCCATCACTGACCCATATCAATGTTACATCCTGTATATTACCATAATTGACAGTTACTAACATTCGACACTTTCTGCAGAAACGCAATCTTTCTTTGTGGCATCGTAAATTTCATCACACGAACACGTTTTGATCTTTCGAAGATATGAGTTTTCAGTGTTCTTACTACACATATAATACTTTCTACAATCATTTGGGTACGGAAATCGTCCCACTGTTTTACATTCAATAAAATTTTGTTTAGATTGATCACTCACTCCAGAATTTACAAACTGACTATTTGGTTCATTTGATGTAGTAGCAGAAGATACTGATTGATTACAAGGCTCAATATATTTTTCACATTTAACGATATCTTTATTTAAATAATAACCATTATCACATTGCAATTTATATCTCAGAAAACCATGTGATTTATTTTTAACACATATATAATAAATATTGTCTTTGAGAAAGTCGCTGAAACGTCCTGCATTCAAACAATGGAACTGATTGTTTCTGACACAATGTGATAAATTTCTGGTGCAATGTTTGTTGATTTCGCTGAAAACTGTATCGTTTGGACAAACTCCTGGAACAGGCTGCAGATTCCCTAAACATGTATAAAACTTTCTACAGTCATTGCTATCGGCGTATTTACCTCGTGCCAAATTTAGACAGTTAAAAGGAAATAGAGTATTGTTTTGTTGATTAGTTTCATTTGTAATAGTTTTATTATTAATGAGATTAACTGATAACTTCAGTTTATCGTTAACTTCATCAATAGGTTTAGGTTTAATGTTAGAAACAGTAGTATGTGGTGGTGTCACAATATGTTGTTTTATATTTTCCTGGGTCTTGTTCTGATATTCTATCATGTTATTAATTGCAGTTATATTAGAAATAACAGTCATCTGCCTTCTGATACCTTTTAAATTAGATTCTGATTGTGCTAGTGTAGACGGAGTAGTTTTGTGTACCATATTGTTTTCGGAGCTTTTGTTTGTTTCGGCAGTAACGAAACCTTTTGATGACAAACTAGAATCTGTTGTAACTTCTATAGGAAATACCAATCTGTCTTCAATTCCTGAAAGAACATAGTTTTCGATTGTAATAGCGCTTTTTTCATTTATTACAGTCCCACTTCTTAAGTTATCATTTGTGGTTTGAAAATTTACGCTTTTTACATTACTTACATTTAAACTAGTAATTATTTGTGACGTTGGTGTCGCAGACTCTGCAACGATTTCTGGTTCCGTTATAATTGTGATGTTGTGTTCCTTTTCCATTGCTGTTACTATAGGTGTAGACTGTGCTAGAGTTGTGGCATAGGGGTCGCTAGTGCTCCAAATCTTACCTTTATCGTTTACTGAAGGAACTTGATTTGAACTGGAATTAGTACTACTAAGTACGAGTACGTTGGTTGGTATACCTTTTTCGTTTGTTTTGAAGGTATCAGTGATGGGAGTTATGATTTGACTATTTTGAGTGGAAATATTTGATAGGATCGTCCTATCATTAGCCTCACGTGAAGCATAATTTATGGTTTCTGCTGTTGTTATAAGTAATGGATTCTCTGTAGTCAAGCTTGGATCTGTAATATCTGCAATAGTTTCATAAGCTTGATTTGAACCTGAATTGTGTACTAATTCTGGATGTTTTAAATTTGGTCCGCTTCTGTCAGTTGTTTTTGAGGTCTCGATGGGACTTTTTAAATGAGTTATTTCAGTGGAAATGCTCAATGGTACAGTACTACCATTGGCCTCACGTGAAGCATAACTTATGGGTCCGGTTGTTGTAGTTGTAAGATTATCTGTGCTCGAACTAGCCGCAATAGTTTCATTTGGTTTTCCAGATTGTTTATTTAAGTTCACATCATCTATTTGGCCTGAAAGTACAGGCTTATTGAGAGTATTTTGCATTATTGGCACGTCGATTGTACTTTGTGTACTAGTAGTATCTACTTCTAACAATTTTGTAGCTGTAGTTTTTACCAAAATATTATTTTCTTGGTTTGGACTACGAAACGTGTTTAAGTTAAAATCTGTACTGGTAATTACGTCATTTTTACTTACGCGATTGTTAGTATTATCTTTATTGTGGTTTTGTGCGTATTCTGAGTCTAACAGATTAATGGTTGGTACTGTTTGATTGCTATTTGCTGTATTAGCAATTTCTATTCCTGCAAAAACAACTATGTCACCGCCATGAATATTTTTACCTTGATCGGTAGTCATTGCTAATTGTGGTGCTGGTATCACACTTATGGTGGCTGGTATTTGTGTGACCTTTGTAAGCGTTTCTGGTGTTGAAATTATGGTTTCTACAATTTCTGTCATAATTGGTTTTGTATCGACATTTTTCATAAAATTTATATATGAATCTGTGGTGCTTTCTACATGAGTATTATTTAATAATGTGGATTTAATTGGTTCTTCTATTGTTGTATTAATAGTTGCTAATGAATCTTCTAGATTAGAGCTCATATTGGTGAAATTGTTAATAAACGTCGTAGTGGGAGTTTGACTTGTGGGTTTAGTCGTTGGTTCTACATTATTGTTATTCGAATGAGAACTAGTAATAATAAAAGTTGTCGTGGACTCTGTACTAATTGGTTCACTAATAGGAAGAGAGTCATTGGCAGGTATCACATCTCTTGTATTTGGAACTTGGTTTTGATTTTGATTTATTTTATCTAAATTATGTTGCTTATTAAAAATAATGTCGTTTTTAATTAGATTGGCAACACTATCCTTAATATCTATTGTTAAAGTATCTGATTTAGTCATACTTTCATTCCTTTCTGGCGTAGTGTTTTCGTTATTCGATTTTGGTTCGATAAACTGTTCTTCTACACTGGTAGAACTATAATTTATTATATTTTTAGATATATTTTTACTATTCTTATTGCTGGAATTATTGGTTTCCAAATCACCTAAAGATCTGGAATTTAGATTTTCTGCAGTCAGAGGCTGTGTATTTATGTACTGGTCATTTTTCTTAAGTATTTTAGAACTTGCTTCTAAAGAATTATTTATAGATTTACCACCATGAGCAGCCACTGGGGCAATGGTAAAAGAATTATCGAGTTTCAGTTCAGACTCGACTTGTAAAGCCAAATTGTCTTGATCGTTGTATTTTGTTTGGGTTTCTAAAATTGTTTTAGTAGAGCTATTGGAAAAAGTATCGATCATGATTTCACGCACTGTTTTCGAAGTATTATCGGTAGTGGATGAATTTTCTTGGATGCCAACATATTCAATATTATAACTTCTTTCAGCAATAAAATGTGAAGCTGTAGTTCTATTAGGGTTATTGTCGTAGTTTTGGTCAGTTTGATTAAATGAGTAAAATTCATTATTAGAAGTGACAGCGGGTTGGTTTGTTGTATCAGCAAAAACTATAGTATCTTTAAGTTTAGGGATAACTGTTTCTACCACATTTACCGCATTCAATGTAGAGGTATCGTTTACCGTAAAGCTACTATACTTATCAGTACTGCTAGTTATTTCATCTATGTTAGAACTCACACTAATTGCTTTATCTGCACTATGGTTAAAACTCACTAGATTGGTCGATGAAACAATAGGACCTTCAAAAAAATGTTCATTTCCACTGGCAAACTCGTCCTTCAAGTTTTCTAAAATTTCACTTTTCAATTTGGTTGTCACTTCTGGCTTTGACGAGTCTGTTGACACTGTAGTTACTTCAATCACTTCAACATAGTTCGCTGTTGTAGGCACTTCAATTTTTGGATACTCGCATTCAAACCGATTAGATTTCCGACATTCAGTTTTCGGAGGGCACGGTATGATGAATTCGTCAATGGTGGTTGATACTCCACCGCCTAAGTCCACGCATATCATGAAGTGAGAGGAGTCGAGGCAGTGGAAAGGTCTGCCAGCACAGTCAGTATTCGTTGATAAAGTCTGTGGTGTTGACAATAACACCTGAAAATTACACTCACGTTAGTCTTCTAAAATCGTAGCTAATAACGTTGTAAATCAACATAAATACTATTTGGTAATATCCGGCCATATGGTAGGCCGAAGTGAATTGCGCACCCACATTTGTTCAATAATTTTATTGGTTTCACGGGCTAGCCTATTGCTGTAACATGTAAAATGGACAAACAATAGTAATTCTGCACAAAAACACATATACTTTTCCACTGTTATTACTGTGGAAAAGTATGTGTTTTTGTGCAATATGTGTAGCAGATTCCACCAAGTCCCGTCAATCGACAGTATAAACAGTAATAAGTAGTCATTCTGTAATTCGAACCAAAATTCTTAGAACCTATCTACAATCTACGCAGTCCTGCCTTTGAATCAAATGTTTAAAAAATAATGTAAACAGTTGAAGAAGTTACACTTTATTTATTTAGACTTCCATACATAGAATTCCAATTCCAAAATCAAGATATGTCCAACAGTTGTAAACTTACCACGAACAAAATCCCTGTCAGGTCGATGAATTCGAATGCCATTTTCAAAATATGGCAGCATTTATTCGTTTTTATTTCGTTAACACTCGTTTATCTCGTAATTTGTCTCGCAAATGTGAGTACAATATACCGGGGTGTAAATCATGACAGTGAAGCGTATTGTCGTCGTAACGTTTACCCACATCATGTAAGATTAGGTCGACGTTGTGTAAATAGGGTGACACCTTATTTCCTGCGAGCTCTCTACGTATTGTTGTGATACAACTGTGTTCAACGAAGAAAACACGACAACATTGACAAGAATGCCGACTTCAAATATCCGGGATAATTGGGACCAAATTGAAATGGGAAACACGGAAAGATTTAAATTAAAAAAGAGATTAAAATTGATTCAACCAGTCGAAAGGTTGGTAACAAACATGAAAAAAAAAACATTCTAATTAAAAACCTCCTTTCTTTGAAGACGATTAAAAACTCACATAATTGGTGAATACATAGGTTTGTTCATTTTAGACTGTTTATACCTAAACTAGTACGGTGTCTTGCGCGGTGCTTCGCGCCGCACCACGCCATAGGTTTTGGCCTATAACTTTTGCCCCTTAGGGCTAAGTAAAATTTTCGATTTTTGGCTTGCCTCCAGATCGAGGGCTATCCATAGAGGGGTCAACTATCATTGGAGCATAAGCCGTTCTCGAGAGCTAAGAGGGGACAAAAATTACATTCACCATTTCTATATATAGATATATAGGTAAAAGTTAGATCTATTTTCATATACGTAGAGAGCTGAGTCATTTTAAAACCATTTCTCAAGGCAAACTTTCTGAGAAATTATAAATCCTAATTTATACAACCTAATTAGGTAGCCAAGGTTTTATTTAATTAGGAGTCATTAGTTAGTTGGAAAACATGTACAGATTAATGTAAGGAAACGCGTAATCATTACCTTGTATTCGTCACGGCGGCGGCGGGCGCGGCATAAGTATAAATATATACCTAGTTAACCACTTTAATAGAATAGAATAGAATATGCTTTATTGTACACCAATACAATACAATAAATATACAGAAATTTGTTATCAATTTAGTATGTACAAATGGCGGCCTTATCACCAAGAGTGATCTCTTACAGGCAACCTTAGGATGGACATAAGTAGACAGAAGTGAAATAAAAAGTGGATAGTTATTGGCGTATGACTACGAATAATGTATCCTATAGAAATGTAACTCCTATAAAGTTACCGCTGAAATCTTGGAATCACTTACGCATACTAAGAAACAGCAATAAAACAAAACACTCACACTGTCTATCGTTGAACACATGCACGCGATTGGTCGCACCAAGGTCATGCCGGCTCGGTGCCCCGCCCGTCATAGTGGCGAAGCAGCGAAGTGGATGGTGTTATACAATAATAAGATAGCTTGTTATGTTTCAAAGTTCCATCAATAGAAAAATAATAACTGGATTGTTATTATTTTTCTATTGATTGAACTACATAGGCACACAAATTAAAATAAGTTATTTTTTTTTTCACAATTATGTACCTCGGAAAATAATTCGTTTATTTAATTTATGGCGGTTGGAATTTAATAAAGACTTCATTTGTTGGGAATATGTGACATTCAAATTATAATTTAAGTTCTATGCATAATATCATCCTACTAATATAATATCATAGTAATAATATTACCTTAGAGCTTAACATACTATGAACACTGTATAAAAAATAATTTAATTTTTGAATTGCGTTCATGTTTCATAACGCTTTTCAACTTCACCAAGTACGTGTTTTTAAAATGAATATTTACTGACCGATGGAAGGTGAGTTCGGCGTTTTTCATATCCGTATGGCTTCTGCACCACTTCACAACACATGAAGGCATATTTGAAATATAACAAACGCGAAAACACAATTAAAATCAATGACTGATTGGTTCCAGCGACACAACCGTACGAAACGTGTGACAGCGGCGGACTGAATGTGTCGCGCGGTACCCTTTTGAAGCCCCGCCTTCCGCGGTCTCCATTATGTGGTGCCATTTTTTGAGCCGAATTACACTTCTATAGGATACATTATTCGTAGGCGTATGATTAAAGAAAGATACAGAGAGTTATGAAAGGATAGGTACAGAAATGAACTGAGTATGGAGAAATATAGAGATACTATATAGTTATCCCAGCGAATGTTTACCTATCGCCTCAAATATTAAAAAAAAATAAGATTTTAATATTTCATGCAAATGTATGTATTAATTATAATTGAAATACGCGACGGACGGACAGACAGACAAATTGTCGTATTAAATATATAGACTAGTTATTCCGGCAAACTTTGTATCGCATCAAATTAAAAAAAAATATATATATATATTTCATGCAAATGTATGTATTATTAATTATAATTGAAAAACGCGACGGACGGACAGACAGACAAATTGTCGTATTAAATATATAGATACCTTCACATAAATACTATTGAACAAACAGAGATAAATACATATCATTATACCTAATAGGAATAGAAGCATGTATAGACACTTGAGTTTTTTTTTTAATTAATTTGTTTAGGGTTTGTTTTCGGATCTGCCACGTGGTATAGTTTTCTCGTTTCCAACTTCCATGGGATCAGTAGTAGTGCTCGGTATAACCGACTTCCAAAAAAGGAGGTTCTCAATTCTTTATTTTTAATTGTTTTTTTTAATGAAACCTACTTCCGAAGTGGTCCCATTTCAATTTGGTCCCATTTCGGTAATTTGAAGTCGGTTGTTGTGTCAATTTGTGACGTATATTTTGATAAATTAGTATTATAACTGAAATACAATACTATATTTATTATATAGTCCAAAATGGCCGAATGAATTTAATAAAAAGTAGCAGATATTATTGTAATTTTGAAAAAAAAATTAATCCGTTGCCTTGCGATGAAATGTTGATGAAAGGCAACAAAAACGTACGTGCCTGCCGCTATGGCACAGCCAATTAAAGTCCTGGGCGTCTCGGACTATATTTCCATTCACACCTTTATCATAATATCATTAAATAAGCAGTTGTAAGATTATATTGAAGAAATAATGTACAAAACATTCCGTGATGTCTGGTAAAAGGTAATCTACCCAATCAAGTTATCTTTATAGCCATTGTAAAAAAAATGTGTATCAATAAATATGTGCCTACAATTACCTATCTATGATTACGATTATGACATGTTCTATAATGTTCCACAAACTTTTTTTTTATGGACGCTCAAAAATCTGGTTGATTTTACAAGCCTTTATTTACTTTCACCTGTCCCGATGTCCGTGTGTAATCATATCTTGCAAGTTAAATTTAACAAACTTCCCGGTTTCCGATTGAGCTGAAACCTTGCCCGCGTATGTAAGTCACATGACAATGCAATATTATGATGATAAAAACTTAATTAAAAAAAATTAATAGGTACCTACTTGTCCACCTTAACGTCCATTGCATAAGGATAATGTCATCTAAATAAATAAATAAATATGTTAGGACTATTTACACAACGCCATCTAGTCTCAAACTAAGCAGAGCTTGTAATATGAGTACCTACTAGATAAACTGATATAAATACATAAATATATTTTTTTTTGTAAATACATACATATTATACATAGGAAACACCCAGACTTCGGCACAAACGTATCTGTCTTCACACAAAGTTTGTCCCGACCGGGAATCGAACCCTAGACTCCGGGGTCGAAAGCCGATGCACTACCGACCACGCCACCGAAGCAGTCAAAAGTAGGTAGGTATTACTCGCATAGGACGGGTATATAACAAACAATAAACCATGGTAAACAAAGTTTATTAGTTATACTAATATTTACGTATACAATATCACATTTCAGAACAAATCCGCTTGTTGTCTGTCAATATCAGAACATTCCCTTGTCAGGTCCTCAATGCACTTCCATCACAAAAGAATTGAATACGTACATATAATAGTACCTACCACAGTATCTTAGCAGTCATAAAATAGTATCTAACAATAACAAATCTCTAGGGATTATTTTTGTAGTGTTCCGTACCCACCAGGAACCCTATAACTGAGACGTCGCTGTCCGTCCACCCGTCCGTCTGTCTTCGGCCTGTATTTCATGTAACGTGATAGTTAGAAAGTTGAAATTTTCACAAATGATGTATTGTTGCCTCTATAACAACAAATACTAAAAAACAGAATATAATAAATATTTAAGGGGGCTTCCATACAAAAAACGTGATTTTGTTCCGTTTTGGTACGGAGCCCTTTGTGCGCGAGTCCGTCTCGCACTTAGCCAGCTTTTAAATCCTACTAATATTATAAACGCAAAAGTTTGTGAGTATGTAGGTATGGATGGATGGATGTTTGTTACTCTTTCACGTAAAAACTACTGAATGGATTTTAATGAAACTTTACAATAATATAGCTTATACATCAGAATAACACATAGGCTACAATTTATAAAGATATTGTGTGAATTGTTCAAAATATGACGCGGCGCGACGGGAAAGGGAAAAAATCCTAATTACCACGCGGACGAAGTCGCGGGAGACCACTAGTATTAAAATATTGTGCTGTATTGCCATATGTACCAACTGTAGGTTCCTAGATAGTTATTACAGACCTATTTTTATGTCTTTTAAAGTCTAAAGATAGTGATCAAGCACATATATTTACAGTGTTCTTTTCCTCATAACTGATATCTGAACGGGATATAAACGTAATTATTGCTCCCGACGTTTCGGTTAGATTACACCAAACGTCGTCACGTGACCAACCAAAACGTTACTCGCCGAAGCAATAAGATGTCGTGTCTTTCATTAGGTATATGGTATATGCCACTTATATGGCTTTGATTATTTTGGTATGTTTAAATATCCATGTTTAAATACCAATGAGATACTTTATGAGTAAAAATCACGAAATATAACGATTTATATTATTTTCCTTTCTCTCTAAGTGTCTAAAATGTCATCGCTTTCTTAACATATTTTTAAATTTTGTTCTGTACAAGTACATTGCTGCAACGCCTAACCATAAGAATGTTGCTACAGTTAATATTATAGCTAAAATAAATAAAGCAAACTGTAAACCTCCGTCATGATCGACGACAAATGAAATGCCTACGAAGAACGCACTAAGGACTAGAGCAGAGATAGTTTCCAGTGGGCTATGGAGCTTGGGCCATTTGCGGGGACCCACGAAGTCTTGAACTGTTGACTCCCAGCAGCATGAAACTGCCCCGTACCCAAAACCGGCTACAACGCAGCCGATAGAAAAAGCGTCATGGTCATCGGCTGTTGACAGAACTGTAAAGCAAAAATAGGTATTCTAAATGCTAAACACATTAAGGATGCAACATAACATAATCACGTCTTAATACCTAAGGTATAGAGGCGTTCATTACAGCCACTTTTCGTCTTTGGGTATATCTGCCAAAACCTCGTGGAGCCGATGCACAGCGTACAGAGGAGGATGGTTTAGGTCCCAGAGATGTTAACACGGCCCTAAGAGATCAATATAAAAAAGATTGTACCCAATTAAAAACAAACAGCTAAAATATAAAAAAAGGAAATCTAACATAATATTAAAACCACCAATAATTTACAATACCTAATATTTAGATAATATACCTACAGATGAAGTATCTTACGATTATTACATTATTTTTGATGACAAGTATGAAGTGGTTGTTGGGAGGTATTTAGAAACGCTTGTAGTAACAGTATGTGAATGAATGTTGTTTATTATCGAAATGTATTCGTATTTATATGTTATAAGTTACTTCAGTCAGAGATTCGTTAAGTACGCGCCACAAGTACATCAATTTATGCTTACCTCCCTAAGCTACTAGATATTTGTTCTAAAAGTTACAAAAATTAACCGTATCTATGATTGTCGCGTAGGTACTGTTGTAGGTTTTATTATAACCTCAATGATGTAATGCTGGCCGACTCCGGTGACATATTTTATAGATCTGTTTTTGATTTTAAAATGTGAATGATAGTATTTTTATGGACTTCGCTCAAATGTTTTTACAGTGATTATTGTGTTGTAAATATACTCTGCATATTATATTTTATAGTGTTATTTTCATAACCTTCAACAGGTTATGGGCAGCAATTCCTCCAACGTTCGAAATGTCTGAAAATAATTATAATTTTGCGCTAGAAAAACTCCGTGGACGAGAAAATTATGTTCAGTGGAAATTTTTGATGCAAAATGCATTAGTTCTGGATAACCTTTGGCAGTGTGTAAGTGAATATGAAAAAAATGACACAACATCACAGGATCTGCGAATCAGACGCGATCAAATGGCAAAAGCAAAAATTTGTCTTAGCGTAGAAAAGTCATGTTTTTCACATTTAATATCGGCGAACACGGCTAAAGATGCCTGGAATGCACTGGCGAGTGCGTACGATGATAAAGGACTCGGTTCGAGAGTTCGCATACTCCAGAACCTGTGCGCCGTCAAAATGGAGAACTTCAGCAGCATGGAAGCTTACGTCAATGAAGTATTGTCATTAGCTCAGCAATTGGCGAATATGAACAAGGTTGTTGATGACGAGTTTCTTGGTGCGCTGATGCTCAAAGATTTGCCGAAGGAGTACGAGCCTATGATCATGGCACTAGAGCATTGAGGAGCTAATATTACTGCTGATTTAGTAAAATCAAAGCTCCTACAGGATCAACGTTGGACTACTCGTGGAGATTCGGATGAGTGTTTGTATTCAACAAGAAGAGGCGCTACTACGAGTGACTCCAAGAGGAGAAAAGCTCTGCAACACAATGTAGAGTCGAGATCGAAGGATGTGCATGATAGAAAGAGAGAACCGTGGTGCTGGAAGTGCAGACAAAAAGGGCATTTGAAGAAAGACTGTCGGAATGAAAGAAATTCTTCTGGTAATTGCGTCTTTTCGGCATATAGTACTGTAGCGGACACTGATTCTTCGTGGTATATTGACTCGGGAGCGACGAACCACATGACTGGCAAGAGAGATTTGATAACCGAGTTTAAATCTCATGGTGGTTCAGTTACTGTTGCCAGTGGAGATAAAATACAATGTACAGGTATAGGTAACGTTAAGTTGTTTAATAATTTAACATTAACTAACGTGTTGTATATACCTAAATTGTCTATGAATCTCATATCTGTATCTCAATTGATTAAGAACGGTTGTAGTATAAATTTTGATACTAATGGTTGTACAATTTCGAATTCTAGCGATATTTTAAATTAAGGTTAATGACGTAGGAGGTGCTTATAAACTTCAGACTTGCAGTCTAAGGGCGAATCTAACTGTTAGTACAACGACCTGGCATCAAAGACTTGGCCACTTGAGTGGCAATAATATGAAGCTTTTGAGGCAGGGTGTTGCTAATTATATTAGTTTTCAGAACGACCCTTGTAAAGGCGATGCATGTGAAGTTTGTTTGAAAGGCAAACAGGCACGTTTTCCTTTCCGTAGCAATCCTGAAAAGTCTGTGGCTACGAAACTGGAATTAATTCATACTGATTTGTGTGGGCCACTACCGGTAAATTCGCTTGGAGGTAAGAGGTACATCTTGACGTTTTTGGATGATCATACGAGGAAGGTGTTTGTGTATTTCCTGAAGCTGAAAAGCGAGGTGAATCGCTACACAAAAGACTTTATTAATTTAGTAGAGACTCAAACAGGTGATAAAGTTAAAAACTTGAGATCAGATAATGGAACGGAGTACGTGAACAGGGAACTTGCGGGTTTTTTGAGAGGAAAAGGAATTGTGCACCAAGTCACGGTGCCGTACAGTGCACCACAGAATGGCTCTGCGGAAAGAGTCAATCGCACTCTCATGGAAAAAGTAAGATGCCTGTTGTACACATCTAACCTAGATCACAAGTTCTGGGCTGAGGCTGCCAGTACTGCAGCATACTTAATTAATGTATCACCATCGAAAAGGCTCTCAGGAAAAACGCCTGAGGAGGCCTGGACTAGCAAGAAAGTAAGTCTAAAACATTTACGTGTGTTTGGTTGTGAAGCTCACGCTCACGTTAACAACGTGAAGCGCAATAAACTTCAACCAAAAAGTACACCTTGTATATTTCTTGGCTACGAAACAAATGGCTTTAGGCTGTATGATTTAGCGAAACGCAGTATTTCGTAGTCGTGATGTTGTTTTTAATGAAACCTTCTTCCCAGGGTCAACTGTCAAGAAGTCTGTGGAGATGTTCTTCCCGGTGTGTGATTACGAGCCTTTTATTGAGGAAAGCCATACGAGAGAACAGCTTGCTGTGGAAAATGTAGATATAGAGGCGGAGATGCCAACGGTACCGAATGTTGACGTTCAGGTTGAGGCGGAGATGCCAGCAGTGCCTAAAGTTTGGTTCGAGGCGGACGAGCATGAGCCAAGCTCATCTACTGACACAGGCGGGGTACCACAGGAGACACAGAATGATGGACCAGCCTATAATTTGCGGCCGAGAGTACCAGGAACAATGTCTGCACTCGAGGTAGAGTTGAACGAGCCAACAACTGTCAAGGAGGCTTTGCAATCGACTGATAATAAGCTGTGGAGGCAAGCTATGCAGGATGAGATTGATTCGTTCAACAAGCATGAGGTCTGGGAGTTAGTTGACAGACCGGTAGACAAGAACATTGTTAAGAATCGTTGGCTGTTTAAGATAAAACGTGACGCTCATGGAAAAATTGTGTGTTACAGAGCTAGATTAGTTGCAAAGGGGTTTACCCAGACTTTTGGTGTTGACTACATGGATACATACTCTCCTGTTGTACGACATAGCTCGTTGAGAATGTTGCTATCTCTAGCGGTCTAGTTAGATCTGAAGATTGATCACCTAAAACTGTAAAAACTGCTTTCTTGAACGCAAATTTGAATGAGGAGATTTACATGTCACAGCCAGAAGGATTTATAAAACATGGCAATGAGCATAAAGTCTACAGACTCAAAAAAGCTGTATACGGGTTGAAGCAGGCGTCTCGCGCTTGGTATGATAAGGTAAAACAAGTCTTACTGGCAGAGAGCTTCACGCAGAGCAAGCACGAGAGCTGTATCTTCAGTCATAAAGCTGGTAAGCAAATCATTATTATTGCCTTGTATGTTGACGATTTTTTCGTTTTCTATAATTGTAATCAGCTTGCTAATAAGCTGAAGAACTCACTAAAATCACACTTCTCTATAAAGGATTTAGGTGCTGTAAAACATATGCTAGGCATCAAGGTAGATCGTACTAGTAGTGAATTAAAGCTGACTCAGAGAACGTATATCGAACAGTTGTTAGAACGTTTCGATATGAAAGATTGCAAAATTGCTAAGACGCCCATAGACGTAGGTCTGAAGTTTTATGATAGCTCAAATTATGATAGTAGACTACCATATCAAGAGCTGATAGGCTCATTGATGTATTTGTCTGTGATCAGCAGACCTGACATTTCATTTGCTGTAAGTTTTCTTAGTCAGTATAATACATGTTATACAGCTGAACATTTTACTGCGGCCAAACGTGTATTGCGTTACTTGAAAGGCACAATGAATTTAGGTCTACTGTATAAGAAAAATATTAAACATGACAAATTTCATTTGTATGGGTTTACCGACGCCGACTGGGCTAATGGGGCGGATTGTAAGTCCTACACAGGATATATGTTTAAGTTAGGTAGCAATGTAATTTCTTGGGGTTGTTACAAACAATCTTGTATCGCACTTTCGTCTACCGAGGCGGAGTACATTGCTTTGTCTGAAGCAGCTAAAGAAGCGGTATACGCACGTGCGGTGCTTGGCGAACTTACGGGGTATTATAATGCTGTAACCCTGTATAGTGATAATCAGTCTGCGGCAAAGCTTGCATCTAACCCGGTATTCCACAAACGCACGAAGCATGTGGACATTAGGTATCACTATATTCGCGAAGCAGTTGATAATAATATTATTGAACTAAAATACTTGTCGACCGAACAGATGACTGATGACTTGTTAACCAAGGCACTCCCTAATTTTAAGCACCAGTCATTTGTCCAGGGTATGTTGGTAGTTGTCCCACATTAAGAGGGCGTGTGGTAGGTTTTATTATAACCTCAATGATGTAATGCTGGCCGACTCCGGTGACATATTTTATAGATCTGTTTTTGATTTTAAAATGTGAATGATAGTATTTTTATGGACTTCGCTCAAATGTTTTTACAGTGATTATTGTGTTGTAAATATACTCTGCATATTATATTTTATGATGTTATTTTCATAATCTTCAACAGGTAGATACCTATTAAATATATAAATAGATCGGTCGATAAATGATACCTATCGCTGCCACTGGACGTTTGCCAGATCAAGATTATATTGCTGATAACACTTTATTGAATAATAACTTTAAATAAATATTTTAACTTACCGAAACAAGCAACTGTGGAAATTAGCAAGCCGGCTAGTGCTACATATTTAAAATTCCTCTTGGGTGTCTGTGCCAACCAAGGAGTGCACATTAAAAAGCATATCCAAGTAAACCCATATAATGTCATCAAGAAGTTTGAATCTGCTATTGAAATCTTCGGATGCATCTCAGAAGCAATCATTGGTAGAGAAACCAGTGTTATTGATGTTAGACTCAGTTTAGAAAAGTACATCAGTAATGATGGATAGAACTTCCAACATGACAAGGATCTCGTTAAAGGTTTTAAAAACGTGTCATTAATGTAATAGAAAAAATAACCTAATCTTCTTTTCATCGTATACACTTTGTATGAAGGCATCCACATTTTTCTCCTCATACTAGCGTAGGCTGACTGACACCGAAAACTAAATGAATTAAACATCTTCTCTCTTTGAACATCTGTTACTGGTGATATAGTTTCATACGTAACTTCTACTTCAGTGTAATCATTATGCTCAGTATCATCTTGTTCACTAGTTCGTGAATCTCTCCTAATTTGCTTAGATATAAACTCATCTAAACTGTCACCTAATATACTCAGTCTCTTTATTGCGACACTTAGTCGCTTCTTATTACTACGTGTACCTTTTTCTACTTCAGATGAATCACAACTTTCGTCATCGTCGTCCCCACTGGCTTTACTTATATTATCTTCACTCTCTTCAGGTATTTCTGGTAATATTTCTACACCAAATATATTTCTTCGTTTCTCCTCGGGACTAGGTGGTGGCGTTATTGTTGGAACAATGTCATCATCGTATTCCAAAGCGTCTGCTAGTTCTGGATCTCTATGCAAATTATCGTCTGATGGACTCTGCCAACATTTCTTACTCATATCGTGTAATTGAAGTTCAGTTGTATAGTAACTGCTGTCTATGCTTTCATTGCTGAAAACTGCATACGATTTAGCTGTGTCACTATACCGAGAAAATGAAATTGGTCTTTTAATACTTTCTTCGACTCTGAGTAACAAAATAGCAGGTAGAGTTTGTAGCATTATTCCTGCAAATATTATGTATGAATGAAAATATCCATAACTATCAATAACAGCTGTTATGATGTGCGGGAACGTCGCTTGTCCTATGGCCTGACCAGTAAAACATAGTCCTCGAATTATTCCCAGCCTTGTATCATATGTATCAAACACCACAGCATCTACTTGCGCGGATATGAGCGATGATCCCAAACCTGAAACGATACAAGTAAACAATAATCGTTCAATTCTAATAAAGCTTACGACCATTCAATATAATAAATTGTTACTATTTGAATACAGCTGTCCTTTCTCGAAATCATCGAAGACATTCTCGAAATCTTCAATTTGATATGTATTGTACTTAATTTAAATACTTTGTAATAGGTAATTTATACGTATAAATGGTCTACTAAGAATTCATTTAACTCCCTTCTTACCCGACTGTCAAGGAACGGTTACGTTTAACAGATTTTTTCTATATATTATTATGACTACCTCGGTGGCACAATGGTACTATGTACGGACTGCCACACTCGAGGTCTCGGGATCGATTCCCGGGTCTGGTGGATAATGTATAATTCTCTTTAGAATTTTACCCAGATAATTATCCCAGAGTCTGGAACTTGTGCCCGGTAAATGGCAATAGGCTCGCCCCCTATTACATGGGACCTAACATAGCTGGCGAGATGTGGGTGTGTTTGCACACCTCTGCCTACCCCTTCGGGGAAAAAGGCGTGATGCTATGTTAATATGCTATATTATTATAACAACTCATTTCAATTGATTACCTCCCAATATGCCATAGGCGTATGGATGTAAATAAATAGGCAGGATTGTGCAGAGCAGCATGCCAGACACTACCATGAAAAGTCCGACGAATGCCATAACTCGATATCCCACAGGACCACCCCAGGAGTCTGCGGCCTCTCTGAACCAGCATTCTGCAATTACGAGTATATTAAAATTTGGATACCTTTACATAGATATTATGCGCTTTTGCCCGCGACTTCGTTTGCGCAATATAAGTAATTCTACTAGCCTATTCTCTTTTCCTATGTCCCATAGATTTGTGTTGCGCCAATAAATGGTAACGGACAACCCATGCACCGGGAAAAATATGGAACCACCGTATTTCCCAACCCCCATCACATATCAGAGAAGGTCCTTGAAACAATCTGACACTTTGGTTGGGAGATTGTTGTAGGTAATATCCTAATACAATAACGTAGGCTGGGAGGTTAGCGGTTCTTTTACAACCCCTATAATTTCAAACACGGAAAATTAAAAAGACAAATATAGAAAAAGAAGGAAAAAAATAAGCCAGGCCATTTGCGACTTTTTTTTTTCATTCTCCTATATTTAACTAGAATTTGAAATAAATCAAAGTTGTCTTTTTAATTTTCCGTTTTTGAAATTATAGGGGTTAAAAAATCCAAGTTGCTTTAAATAGGTAGCTACTTAGTGCGACGCGATGCAAAATTTCATGTTTCTAGGTCTCACTGTTTGGGAGCAAAACCGAGGATGGACGGACATGACGAAACTATAAGGGTTCCGATAACTTTTTCTACGGCACCCTAAAAAGACAGGTAATTTTGGTGGCTCTTTCTGTCCCATAAACAACAATCTGATTTCAGATTGCACCAAGGACTTCTGATTATATGCGCTAGTTCTCGGTCTAAGTAAGAGGTTTGAGAACGGAACGGATTTCGTTCACTGTTAGTTGTCTGAAGTTTAAACATAGCAGAGGACTCTGATACCATTAATGAGTACAGGTATGTGAATCAGAAGTATGCCATGATACGCTCTTGGCAAACTTCTTTGGCTTCTTGGCGTTTTTGCAAGTGGTAGTTAATCCATACTTACGTGTAAAGTTGTACACTAGTATATAGATTGTTGGGGTGGAAAGTGTGAGCCATATTGGTACTTGATGTCCGCTAAGATACACTAAAATTATACCGTACGCATAAACGAGACTCGGTAAGGCGACCTGAAAGAGAAATATAATGTATTATTAGCACTGGGACTATCAGGAACATTAAAAATGGAACAGCAAAAAACTTTTCCTTAAGTCCACGGCCCAAGGCCTCGGCCGCCCCAACGTCCATTGCCGGGCGTCTCTGGTACGCACCCAGAGAGGTTTAGTAGGTACCCGTACTGTTGGAATTTAGGTTTGGATTAGGTTAGCTACTGATTTTCTATTGTATTACACACCTACCTACTCCCTTTTTGGTGCCCGGTGACGGCAAAAGTTTTGCCCTTTTTTTCAATTCCGCGAGACCGCGGACGCTCCCATATCCATTGCTGCGGGCGTCTCTGGTGAAACCAGGAGGTATTTCCAGTGGCGCCCGACGGACTTATGCCACCTGCGTGGCCTCTTCGGGGGTTTGGTCGGAATGAAAATCCCGCGTCGTTTGGGGTTGGGTTTTATCCCGCGTCTTCTAGCCTGCTTCTGTAAGGACGGCGGGTAGCTATCCCGCCGTCCTCAGGCCCCGATCATGGAGGCCGATGGTCCTGGGCGTAGATGAGTCTGCGGCGCCCTGGCCGCTGGCTGCGGAACTCAGCGGGGAGGGTACGCTCCCTCTCGGCCGCCTCCTTCGCGAGCATGACTTGCTCGCAGAAGGACACGGCTGCGTTTCACCGACTCGCGCTGGAGACCATGGCTTAGAGCATGGTTTCCAGCGAGAGGATATCTACGCCCAGACCCACTACGAGGTCCCGGCGCTGACTCGCCCACCTTGAGCCCTCCACTAACGTGTGGAGTGCGGTGTCGTCGTCGGAAACCTCGTAGTGTTGACACCGGGGTGAAAAGTTTTGCCCTTTCTTACGTGGAGAACCAACAAAATTACTCGCAAAACGTGGATATCGCCACAGATTGTAATGCACCTTTGATTACCGGCAATCTAGAGACCTACGACCTCGCACTACGTCCACCCTGCCGCCCTTAGGGCCAATCTAGGAAATTGCCCCTGTTAGCCTACATACGTTCCCATTCCAATTTCGTCATCCCAATTTTACACCCTAGATTTACCTGGAGCCGGTGCGTTTGTAGGCCACTTTAGTACCTACATAGTGTGAATTCACGTTAACGATCACTTGACAAATTACTAAGTCACCTGTGCATTTGAAGTGATCACGATACAAGTGTTCTCACATGTACGATAATGTGTGACGTCATAGTGCCTTTGATAGTTGTCGTAACTCGTCGGTTCTTATATTATAACATATCAACGAACAATACGATATAATCTATGTAACAGGCAGACAGGCACCTAAGATTAAACTAACAGTTAAACATCTACACAATTATATATTACCTAAGTGCATAAAAATAAAGCTTATGAGTATTTTATTCTACTTATTAAATTACTTTTAGAACTCCTCTGCAATTGTTTATGGTCTGGCGAACCCTTTAGTAGATATTTTAGGTGGAGTTTGTGGAGTAGGTACCAATGAAGTAGATAAGACGTTCTTTTAATTTTCAACGTAATGGTATGGTAGTAACCATGCCAGTTTATTATAATGGCGGATTACTACTTAGTTAGATACCTACGTACATTTAAAAAAACAACCGACACCAGTAAAGGCCAGCGCCAGGAAATGGCATGCGACCTTTCCTCAATTTCCATCTATTGTGTTTCTTCATACATTTTCTTATATCACAATTTTTATACTTTAACTACACCATAAACTTAATCAATGTTTTAATCACATATTGATATCAGAAATATTCCACAAAACACTGATACTTAAGCTAAACTACGTTTCAATTTGTAATAAAATTATTTATTTTAAAACTTCTAGTCGTAAGAGAGCATATCGTCTTATTGACAGCATTCTATACATCATTTGTGTTATCAAGTTATCAACCTCAACACGCAGTACCTACCTACACTGTCTTATCTTATCGTAACGTTGAAAGAAACCAATACCTATTTATGTTTCTAATTATTTAGGTGTAGGTTTTCTAATTAACCACTGAAACACTGCGTTCATGAACAAGTCAACTTATTGCACAAATTGAATAGTTTTACGAAACTAACGTCAGTACTTACCTACCTATCGTTTAATTAACTATAATTCCTAATCAAATACCTACTTATTAATCGGAGTATGACATTATTTATAAATAATTAACAGAGGTGATTGATAAAACATTTCTACTCTTACCTAACTCTTAATAGTCTCCAGTGGTAACCCAGCAAAGGTTAACCAACATCCAGCCAGGCCGGTCTTAGGTTGGGTGACCATTTCTTAAGACATTTTGAGACCCCTCCGTGCCTCGGAGAGCACATTAAGCCGTCGCTCGGTCCCGGTTATCATACAAACATCTATGGCATTCGTTAGAAGATAGTAGGTGCCTTAAAAACAAAAATCCAACCGGTCTAACTACAGAACTTCGATATGGCCCATGGGTTGTGAAGATCAGATGGAAGTCGTTTGGTGGAAAATATCAAATTTCAGCCGAATCGCAGTTAGACTAGCCATCAACCCCAACTGATACCTACCTAATTCAGTGTAAAATATTAGTTAGGTATAACAACAAAATCTATTACCTACCGTTAATTCAGGTGTCATCAAACATTACTTGGTACTTCACAGCAAATAATCTTCAAAATGTAACCCGACACGACTCGTGCACTCCTGATGCTCGTTTATGGTCTACTCTAACCGAGACCTGGAGCAGACCATGGCATGACCAGACATTTGTTTCCAAAGACGACACAAAAGGTGGCCTAAGTGGGGTAGGTGAGGCCAAAAGGTTGCGGTTGCGATAATCTTATGGATTAATTCAAGCAAACACATAATTATCTCACAAAATAATTGCCAGTGATAAAGTAATCACAATCTCATAAGAGCAAATATCCCAAGGATTAAAAAAAATAAAAACAGCTGGAAATGACAATATGACATTGACATGTCAAACTGTTGTGAATTTGTGATGATTGTCACCTAAGAGAATACAAAACTGTCACACTCACAACAATATAATTTTTTGCAGGTGTTGTCGACGTATTTAAATTGAAATAATACTTCATTTTTCGGGAAAGGCAGAAATTTTATTATTAAAACATACCCTGAATCTGAAGCCTCGACTGAATCTAGCTAAAATCTAGTACATGCAGATCTTGTACATGCATCCATAAAATGTCTAACGAAGAAGCATTAAAAGAGTACTCCAACTCAATAAACGATCTTAAAAAACAATGTAACGATGCTGGTATGAGTGAAGAGGAGTTTAGAAAAATATATTTCCAATCACTGAAGAGTTTAAAATCATCTAGAGAAATTGAACATAATAATTCACGACGCGGTGTTTTAATGAAATATTTAATCGTATTAATAGGTGTAATCGTTGGCTTTTATGTTGTGTACAGCTATAAGATAATTTACAGCACAGTAATCTGTAATGTACAAGAGTATATTTATCCTGGTTTAAAAGTGTTAAGACGAATAACTATTCCATTTATATCACTGTTCCCCTCTTTAACAGGTAAGCCAATAAAGTAGATCATAGATGCCTACAATTAAAAGACCAATTTAAATAGTCAGTCAGGTCGTCTTAGTTTCATGTAATAGATATCTAAATTAATTAATTTCAGAATTCTACCATGAGACATGTCTAATTCAGAATCCATTTTTTACTGTGGTGGATATGGACTGTTGGCCCTGCAGTGCTGTAACTAATGTTATGGAGATGAATCACCCCAAGCCTGTCAGCCCACAACACACAGCACCTTTTATTTATCAGGTGATTGTTTGAAATATTACATACCAAAGTACATTGGTTATCAAATATTGGATGGAAACAGGCGTTACCTGGTGAAAATCCATGACAAAGTAATGGTAAGTAAGATGTTAAAACTTTTCAAAATATAATAGCATTATTTTCGCAAAACAAACAACAATAAAACATCAAAGAGAACAGCCTGTTCTCTCTGAGACAGTCTTGATAATGCCTCGTTTAGAGGTGAAACAATTGTCGACGTTTTATTGTCTTTTGTTTTGTGAAAATAATGCTATTATATTTTGAAAAGTTTTAACATCTTACTTACCATTACTTTTACATTGGTTATGTCTGAGTGGAATTCGAATAGGCGTTCTGTTCCTGATCCACAATAGAATAGTACTAAGATTTTATTTTTATAATTTGGCTTGACTTGGCCTCGCATCTGTAGGATTTTTTTCCAATTATATAATACTAAGTACTCAGGGATAATGTAGCATTCTAATGGTGAAAGGATTTCAGTACCTAGTTTAGTAATTTTTCAGACTATTCATCACAAACATACCACAAATCCTTTTCTATAAAATAACTGTAGATAAAAATATGGCATGGACTTACATAACTCAACCTACAATTTGCTAACATTATTATTTTCTTGTGTTTCAGACTGATCAGATGGCTGTAAATATGGAAACTCTACAAGAAATATACTCCATAAACAGGGAAACCTTTAGTCAAGAATCTCCTAAAATATTAGTAAATAATAAATATTATCAAACTCCAGATGATTTGTTTAATTCAAGATCAGACGACAAGAACTTCTATATATGGTAGGTATGTTCCACCATAGTATTCTAATTGCCAGAGTCTTGCCTGTTGATGGGCAGGTGCAGTATGTGTAGGTGACGTTGGCCAACTACTACCGTGACGTTACGATAGTGATTCTGTTTTATTGATTATTTTGATACTTCCAGGAGGTTCAATGACATAAAGGTAGCACATATTCTGCGACAAGTGATTCCAAGGCCAAAAGTGGTACCCAAATTTGGACAGAGCATAGAAAGATTTATAATTGTTGATAAGAGCAGTAGTCCATTTCGTGTACCAGACACAGAATGCAGCTTCTCATTTATATTGGCATTGAGTGGTCAAAGAGAAATACATTTATTGCCTGCAGAAGAATGTAAACATCAATGTAAATCGCTAAAAGTGCAAATAGAAGAATCTTATTTATGTAAGTTTAGCACAATCATGCCATATTTTGACTGCTTCGGTGGCGTGGTCGGTAGTGTATCCGCTTTCGACGCCGGAGTCTCGGGTTCGATTCCCGGTCGGGACAAACTTTGTGTGATGACACATACGTTTGTACCGAAGTCTGGATGTTTCCTATGTATAATATGTATGTATTTACAAAAAAAAAAAAATGTAAATAAGATATATAATATAATAAGCTCTGCTTAGTTTGAGACTAGATGGCGTTGTGTGGATTGTCCTAACATATTTATTTATTATTATTTATTATTTATTATATCTCCACCAGTAACATTGTAGGTAATACAGAGCCTTTTACTACATAAGACTATTTTTTACCAGAGCCTCGGCCTTTGAATTGGAGGTGTACCGCTGGCAGGTGAGGTAGACTTGGGCCCACAAGATCTTGGTGGGACTCCACTGCACCCTGCTAGAATAGCAAAATTTTTCAATCTATTAAAAATCCCTTTTTAAATTGAAAAATGACCCCTAAGCTCTCATATACCCACCAAATATTTCAGTTCAGATGTAATGGTAGGACTTGAATCACGTCTTTATCCCTAAAGGGGTAGACAGATAAGTTTATTACGCCGACATTTCGCGAGTCCCTTTGTTGGTCTAATGTAATAAGCAGCAAACCTATTGCTGTTTCTGGGTACATATTTGCCACAGCCTAGTTACTGTTCACCTGTGAGCTGGTGCCCCTTTCGCAACTAATTATGTAATTTTTTATTTTTATGTTTGTATATTTTATGTTTTTTTTATAAAATTTTTTTAGTATGGTATAATTGGTGGTATTGGAGACCTGCAGTTCAGCCATCAATAGGAAATACTACATTTATTGCACATATCGGCTCATATTGCTGACAGTGATCAAGACTGGAGTTGACAATAAAACAAAACCAAATCCACTCTCTATAGTATTATGGAATGTAGATAAAACTATTTTATTAACAAAACAAATAAAATTGACTAAAAACCAACAAGATATTTTTTTGCACATTTATTACACAGCGCCATCAGAATCCTAACCCAAAGTAAGCTCTTGTATTATGGGATCTTAATAACTGATAAACATACTTCTAAATACATACCATATTATACATAAATTACATCCTTATAATTTTACAATATGAATCACAAATAAAATAAATTACATCCTGACAACAAAAAACAAACCATAGTGGTCTTCACATCACAGCAAGCTTTGTCCTAAGTGGGATTCAAACCCGCCAAGTCATTAACCACTTGACCAAACAGATTAGTTTTTAGTCGAACTTTTCTCTAAGCCTGTTTTTGAGAAACACTGGTATTAATGATAGTAACGCGAATATACTGAGTACGGTCACTGAAGTCCACGACCAGGCGTCACTTGTTGAGGTCAACGTGTGCAATGTTTGTCCAGCTTGGATGGCTACAAACGATGGTGGTGCTACACCTGGAAATTAAATTACAAGTAATTAGACAAGAGCCCTATGAGCTTGGCAGTGACTGCTTAAGCGGATAAACCAATGATATCTCAGAAAATAACATAGAAAACAAAACAAGTTGTGGGACTGTGCTTGAAGTTACGCTTCTATGTTTTTCCTTTCACCAGTCTATTTAACACATTTCTGTAAATTTCGTGTCGTGCGTACCAGAGGCGTTCGGCAATGGACGTAGGTACGGTTGCGGCCTAGAGCCGCGGATTTATAAAAAAATGGTAAGATGAGACGAGGACACTCATTAATGTGCTCTTTCAGATACAGATAAAAGAATACTATACAAGTACATAATATGGGTCCATGCCATACAAAGAAATCGCCATAGTATGAGATGCGTCATGGCTATTTATTTCCCTAGCAACTGTTATTTACCTACGCAAAAAAATCTTTACATATAGTCTAGAGATTACGGGCTTTCGACATAGCATGTATAACATTAGGGTAGGTAGGCAGCTACTTAACTACCTATTAAAATGTAAGATAACTAATTGGCACTGGTCCATTCTTCGGCAGCCACGCTCAAATGCAGCACAATGAACCCTTAGAATCAGTACCTATATTTTCAAAATAGTCACTATTGGCTGCTAAATATGAGTTTTTAAGACTTAAGTTGGCTTAATTTAGAGTTCGAATATAAATATTAGAAAACTCACCAATAAATGTTCCTAATGCAAATGGCACTAATGGTACACCAATGACTGGTGCTGACATATTTATAAACCAATTTGGTAAAAATGGGGTCACCCTCAAAAATATTATATAGTTGAGCAAATTGTTTTTATGTTTTGTTACTGCCTGTGCCCACTCTGCTGCCTTTTCCGGGAAAAAGTTTTTCACTAATTTCTTGCCAAGGAGGTTGGATAAGAAAAAACATAAACTTGCTCCAACAGCTGAACAACAGCATACTAGAAGTAGTGCTAGATAAAATGGAAATAAAAATCCCGACAGGATGCTTAAAAAAATTGATCCAGGTATTGCAAATGTTTGCAAGCTGTGGCTGCATTAAGGTAATGCATTGACTTTTATCATGGAACACTGGAATATGGAACTTTGAATATGGAATCCAGCATCCATATTCCAAGAGTATATAGATGGTTCTTATTTGGGTCTCCCAGAATCTCATGTACAGTGCGTTTGAGTATGTTGATCACTTTCAGTTAATAATAATTCGGATTCGGATTATTTCCAATTTCAGTACATAAAAAAAGTGTTGATACACTTATTATATTATTGTTTACTACTTACTACTCGACTTGAACCATCCATTATTAAACTTTTTTTATATATGTGAAAGAACTAACTCTCAGAATAACTGTGGGGTCCATTTATATGACATCGTAGATTGCCTTCATATGAAGCAAAAAAGCTGACAAGGTGACATCATGGAGTTTAGTTGATATGAGTCCAACATGCTCGTGTTGCCTGTTTGGCAGGTTTTAATGAGTAAGTACATATAAAAAGGATACAATATATAAACTAAGAATACTCCAAATAATACTTCATAAAAATACTTGGCCTTATAGCGGTCTAGTACTAAACCTAGTTGTTTAGCATCTTCAAGGTCCCATGGTAAATGTAAGTGTTTACTTTCATGTCTGCAAAGGTAAATACATTGTTATGTTAGGTTGAATGAAATTCTCAGAACCTTGTACTTAAAAAAGCATTCCTAATTTTACCTGGACAAACCTTAATAAATTATTTAATTATATAATTATGTATATTGTAATTCTTATTGTAAATAAACTTGCTTTTAGAGCATAATCTCATAAATTATTAAGTAAAATTTTAATAATGTAAACATTTTATGCACTAATTTTGTTCACACTTATAAAAAGGTGGCATTATGCGTATCAACACAATTATGATTATAAAAGACTCCTACAAAACACAAAGGGTCCCACGGTAGGCCAATACAGACACTACCAGGTAAGAACAATGTTAAATCTTACTGCAAAATTAGCCAAATATTGTGCAATCTTATTTATTAAATAGAAGATGTTAGTATACTAATTTGGTTAAATTTCCACTTAACTTACTCTTCTAAATGTGGGAACTGACTATATAAGAAACTCAGTGCCAGCAAAGATGATATAAATATTATTGCGACAATTATTAAAGCTTTAGATGTAGACAGATCTTCCCCACTAGATGGCACATTTATTGTAGGATCTGAAAGGATCACAAATCAATTAAAATAATGCATTAAGCAGTTCCTATCCTATGTTATGAATGGAATACTATATGTCTACCAACTACTCATAAAACAAAGCTACAAAATAAAGAAAGGAATAGGGTATAAAGGTACTTGGGTGTTTAGGAGGCAACCATCCAACATTGCTAATTTGGCGCCGAATGTGGACTGATGAGGAGATGGATGGATCTTGAAAGGAAAATAAGATTTATGATGTTAAATAATGTGCATAATACGTAAGGTCGTTATTTATTTCGTTTACAAAGAACAAAATAATCAGTAAGTACTTACCTTGAATAATCCGTGAACGAGAATTTCTTCTGGATGTAGTTTCGCTCATGTTTTAGACTTTTAAAGAATTTAATTAGTCCTAATATCCGTTCCAGCTTCAATATGTAATACCAATATGTATGTTATTTATAAAATTATTAAACCTATTTTGAAGTATTGTGCACAAATTAATAACCTACTTGCCAGCCTTTTTTTAATAATGATTTATTTCATTAGTGCAGGTCGCAGGCAGTGCATGCAGTGCAGTAGCAGTATTCAATCGATTAGATAGAACACCTTAAAAATTAGAACAGTGGTTGAGTGGTTGTCTTTCTCTAAATATACCACAATACAATTTGTGCAAAAAAGACAACGCATAATATGAAGTACAACGTAGAAATGGATGGACCGCGTTTTCTGATTTCTGACATTGACATTTGATTTTATCACCGATGTTTGACAGTTGACAAATGACAGTACCAAATCGAACGTACCTATAGTTTTTTTTTTATATGGTCGGTGATACATTTACGTAGGTACTTCACCTCCCCGCTGCGGTGGGACACCCGGTCCTTGGATGAAAAACGGGTAGGCAGAGACTGCTAAGCGACGGCGCGGCCCGGCAAAGGCTCTGCGGGGGGAGCAGGTCCCACCAAACGACGCATTGGCGACGACCCCGAAACACAAGGGGAGTCGCCCTCCTCACGGCCTATAGCGAGCGGCGGGTTCCCCGACCTACCGCCCACGGCCACCCTCCGCCAGGGGGCCATCACCTCACCAGTGACTTGTCTTCACCGACGAAGCGACGGCGGCCCATCTCCGCTCTCGACTATGCCCTCGTGTCAGCCAGAGGAACACGTGGAGAGACAACTGTGACGCATCCCAGTAACTGCTGGGATGCCATCACCTCCGCTCGCTCACTCACTCCAAAGGCGAGTGAGCGAGCCGCGGGTCTTGTGGGCCCGCCATCCCACGACCCACTCGTACTTACGTACTACGGAACCCTAAAATCGATACAAATATATACCTACTCCCTTATTTAAATTTCAGAATTGTAAGAACCAAAATAGACTACTTAGGCCTAGGGTACTTTGTACCCTGTTACGGCTGTTACACTAAGTATAAGTAATCTAATTCCTTGCAAAACCAAGTTCACGAAAAGTACAATTTAAAATAAAAGAAATAGAAACGCTTCGGATAGAAACTATTTGGTTATCTATCTATTGATACGATGCGTACGCGCATCCTGCGTGGGAGGAGGGATAGGGGACTCTCGATCGACCGTACAGAATTGCCGCGTCTCCCGCGCCGACCTACCAAACGCCGGCAGACAGAGTCCGACCGCGACCGAAATACACGCATAGGGTACACTCACACTTAATAAATATCTTACTATCGTCAAAATAATCAAGTACGTGATACAGTGTGAAATCAATGTGTTGATGGATAATACAATAAAGTACAACTGAACTGTACTTATACGGTATACGATATTGGTATTGGTGAAAGTGGACTTTCGAAACGTACATAAATAATTGTTATGCGCTGAGATGCGGTCCTTCGTGAATACTTAGACAGTATACATGAGTATAAGCAGGGAGGTATGTACCTAGTGCAATATTTGTTACTGATTTATTAAATTACACATTGTGACTAGGAAGTGATTATATTTATTGCTACACGACCTAGGTACACTAGGTACGTAATATACCTACATAATATAGGACCTAATTAATAGGACAGGACACCTTGAACCTGCGAGCTCACCAGAGGCGCTCGGCAAGGGAAGTATGAGCGATATTAAAAAAAGGACACCTTGAAAATTATACTAAATATTGAGTCCAACCTATGGCTGTTCTAGTAGATATCTTCACACCTATGTTTTATTTTTATTATACTCGTAGTTGGTATGGAAAATACCTGGTCCGTTGCTATTTTTATATAGTTTGAAACTAGATGGTCCTGTCCGTTAGAAAGGTAGGTACGGCAGAATGATAGAAGATCATTGTAACCCATTCTCCTTCGTCTGTTACAGGTGATGCAAGGAGACATATCTAGACTGTGTCTCCTGGTAGCTGCACTGGCACTAGGCTCTGCGGCAGAGACGGGCGCGTGCAAACGCGGCGAAAGCTGGTGGGACAGGAACCGTGGCTCCTGCATTCCCTGTACACGCTGTGATCACACCCAGCGCCTCGTAGTAAGATATCCCTGCGAGATACACAGGGATACCATATGCCAATCGCTATCCGAAGCACAAATACCCCCGTTCAATACACCATTACCACGACAAGTGAATATAAAAGACAATGAATCGAGTGCAGTGCCTAGTGATTACGAGTTGTATGAATATGTGGACTACGATAGTGAGGTGACTGCTAGTGATGGGGTGATGTGGGACCTTCAGACGGCCAGCCTGAGCGTGGCCGCCAGTGGGTGTATCGTATTCTTCTTAGTTGTGCTCGTCATGTCGTTGTACCATGCCCGGCAGTGGAAAGTTATACGACGGGTTATTAAGTCAGGTGAGTTTACCATTGCATCTCTCATAATCATCCACTGAGGCTTTCCCCAACCCAGGGGTCGGCGTCGGCATTTCAGTCTAATATGCCTTTAAACTTTGATTAGTGATTATAGTGCTAGTTAATACTTTTTCTACTTTGCACTGAACAGTTTTAACAAAATGTAAACCAGTCTTAAAGACTTCTACAACCCATTGGTGTTATCGAAGTTCTGTAGTTACACCAGTCGGATTTTTAGGACTTAAACTACATACCCGTAAAGACGGCGCGCGCCATAGATGTTCGTAATGGTAGTATAGTATCCTTATATCTGTGGTAATGGCAACCGGGACAATACGGC
The DNA here is from genome assembly GCA_963556515.1 of Nudaria mundana. NCBI lineage: Eukaryota > Metazoa > Arthropoda > Insecta > Lepidoptera > Erebidae > Nudaria > Nudaria mundana. The sequence continues at coordinate 7,843,241 of OY748288.1, read as the reverse complement.
TATGTGATCTCCGACTTCTTCGAAGCACGGTAGGTCTCTAAGAAATGATTACCCAATCTAGGACATACCTGGGTAGTGTTTGCTTAACTTTTGCAATACAATCCCGAACAACGCGTGCCGGGCAGAGATGTCACTCTCATACCGTGGAAACCGTCTTCGCGAGAACCGAGCGTTTTAAACGTTCGTTTCTCTGCCGAACGATGGTGGCTTGGAACGCCCTGCCTGCGCACGTGTTTCCTTCAACATATAACCCTGGGCTCTTTAAGCGAAGCGTGAAGAGGCACATTACTGGGTCGTCAAGTTGAGGGCCACTCTCTATAGTATTCCTGTGTACTGTGAGAGTCGCCCTCAATTGCCAGACGTCACCTCAGCTTGCGGGTGCAGGCGGGTGGCGTCAATTTGTCGAACTAAATATAAAAAAAGAAAAAACAATGTTACCCTTGCCGGTTACCATCTTAGCCACGAGGTGTGTTTATTAATATCTTTGTAATAATAAAATGGTCGGTAAATTAAAGATTTTTAATTAAAACTACTGTGACTAAATAAGAGATTCTTTAGCGGTTCGTTAGGTTTCATGTGAAAACAGCTGGACTGATGGTGGGGCACACCTTTTAAAGCTAGTTTTAGTCTTGAATTGAATAGGTAGGTATAGGTACTTATTACGTAACTATAGTACCTAACCAGACAGTTTCTGAAATTAGGTACGTCTTTAATGAAGTCGGTTAACACGATCATAAATCATAAAGTACCTAGACCGTGAATACACGTTACGTCACTGACAGTTACGGTCTGGATGTCTAGAACTCTAGATTCAATTAGATCTAACTGCCTACTTCTGAATGCTAACTACGTAGATTATTATTAGCGATGCCTTGGATGAATTAGGTGCCTGGTAACTCTTCTAAGAGTGATGCACATTGTCAGCTAGATGTAATCATTCAAATAAAAGAATCATTAGAAAGATCATCATTAGAAAGGATCATTCAAATAAAAGAATACTCGGAGAGCACATTAAGCCGTCGCGTCGGTCCCGGTTTGTCATACAATACAAACATCTATGGCAGTCGTTATAGGTAGTTTGAGCCCAAAAACATTGATCCGACCAGTCTAACTACGCTTTGATATCGCCCATGGGTTGTGGAGTTCAGATGGCAGTCGCTTCACGGAAAATATCGAAATTCAGCCGAATCGCAGTTAGACTGGAAAGCCGACCCCAACTGCGTTGGGAAAAGGCTCAGTGGATGATGATGGCAGACGTACGTAATTCCACCCACGTGGTGTAAAAAGGACTTTTTCAGTAGGAAAGTAATAAAAATTCGTCTAATATTCTATCCAGTCTCAAACTAGACATATTCGTCTCAAATTTCACCTAAATCTGTCATATTTTACAAGCCTTAGCCATATTTACAAGTTTGTAATCTGTAAAAAATATAATGAGTGCTTATACCTATACAAATGGTAATAAAATGTTAGAAACTGTGGCGTTCAATACAAATATTCACAAGCCGAAGTTATAAATCTAAACATGCGTAGGCGAGACAGGGCCCAATTTTGTGACGACGACGCCCAAGTCCGTGTAAACATAACAGAGTTTGTTTAAACATGTGCGCTACTAATTTTGACCTAGCGGACCGCAGGCGTAACAATAGCGACAAATAGTTAACGGTTTTACTTGCACATAACTACAAAATTAGAACTATAGGTAATGTATTTCTATCTTGCAATCTGCATTTATGGTAGCTACTGCTGACCAGACCAAAATCTGTCTCAAACAATTAGTAATGCTCATGCTTTTTTAATTGTTCGAATCCACAGATGTACACGATTTGACAGCGAAGTTAAAATTAATGGAAGCAGGAACAGAAACAACTGCAGAGCCGGTTGTGGCTGTGGACCATCACATTTATTGCAATATTCACGTGGGGAAGCAAACATTATTTGGTAAGATATTCACTGTTATTTTAATGTACTTATTAAGTATATTCGAACACGCCATTCGTGGCTTTAAGAAAGCCAAGTTTCTTTTAATTGTCAATCGTCGATGTCATAGATAACCTCCTAATAGATTCCGCATTACTGTAATTTTGTTCCTTACCGAGTTCACCTGTTTTGGCGGAATGCGAGGGGCGCGCGGAAACATGTAAGTGCGCTATGATTGGCTGTTTCAAGGTCAATCTTCGAATACACCGAATACTAGAGATGGGATAGGGATGAAAATGTGTCGATAAAATTTTGATACTCGCAGGTATATTATAGTTATATTTTTATAATTTTATTATATCGTTTATTCCTTAATATTCTTATTATATACATTTTTAAATACATTTATAAAAAACACAAATACATTTCAAAATATAAAAAATATTATTTATTATTATAATTTTTATAGGAATAGGTATCAGGACTTAATCAAGAGGGACAGGTATTATCAACTCTCAGTTCCTACTTACTACCTACCACTAAGCCACGAGCCCCCCATCTCTGATGATGATACATTATAATTTTATATTTTTATTCAATAGATGTAAAGTAATATAATTTATATTAAGAAAGAATTTATAAATAAATATCAAAAACTGATGTCATCGGCGGGACTATAATTTCTTTCTTAATATTTTACGTTGTTATTGGTGGGAAACCAACTCTCCCCACGAGATGTTGCATCTACCCATTTCTTTCTCCTCTCGGGGCATCCAGGAAAACTATAAAATAATATATATCTCAGTTACATTGCTAATACTAAATCACATTAGATGCGAAAAAAAATTATAATAATGCCAACACACAAATTGGTCGCAAATAATTCGCAGCTTACCGAAATTCAACCGGGCGCAGTCGCGGGCGACAACATGTTGCTTATTTATAGGTACTACTTTTAAAGCACCTACGGCAATAATACTGCAAAATATCGATGACGTAGGTACTATATCATACCGATATCCCATCACTATCGATTCAAGTGCTATTGTAATGTATTGTTAGAAAAGGATAGCTATTATAATTTGGCTAATGAGTGAAAGAGTAATTTCAAAAAGACATCAACGGGTTCTAAATGGTTTGTGTTTATGTTCTATTACCAACCAGAATAAATTGAACTCCGGTGCCTAGTCAATTTTATATTTACATTTATGTCTAATTTACTTACCGGTGAAATGTAATGCCATCTTTTTGGTAATTTGATGTCTTCGCCGACTTGCCATACCATTTCACGGAACAGGAAGCCATTTAAAATGTAAAATGCTCGCAAAAACAATTTTTTTAAATTATAAAATCGCACGTGGTCATAGGTCGCGAAGTTGGTTGTCACTGACGTCGTGATTTTAGGCATAGCTTTACATGCTTGCGAAATCAAGTATGAGTGGCGCGCGTTTGTTGCCCTGCATGCGGAATCTATTAGGAGGTTATCTATGGTCGATGTAGTAGGGACACTCTAAATAGTGCCTGGACAAGCAGGTATTCTCTTGTAATTGTCTCTGATATTATAACAGATAATAGGTACATAATACATAATTACTCTTTTCATTAAATACAATTTAGTCTTTTTTTTAATAAAAGGTCATTCATACTAAAATATCACAGGTAGGTAGGTGCAGTGTTTTTTTTTTAAACCGTCACGACAATGGTTTTTCTTTTTTTTTTTAATTCCGCGGCCCAAGGCCGCGGCCGCTCTAACGTCCGTTGCCGGGCGTCTCTGGTTACAAGCAGAAAGTATTTCCAGTGGCGCCCGGCTCACGACAATGGTAAACAAACAATAGTGTACAAAACTCATTGACGTTTGTAGTTTGGGCATAAATCAAAATTAAAGAACAAAAGCATCCTCGAAAGTGACTATTTATCGGTCATAGGTACATAAAACCCATTAAGGTCAGCTTGACTTGCGACTTTATCCACGGGAGTCTGGCGCCTTTGCCAGCCATTTTAAAAATATAATTATAGTGTAATGGTGTGTAGGCGAACACTGAGCTTGAGTCTGTATTCTGTCCACCAATGGTACCATTGCCTCTTAAATTTTATTTGTTTTCAATCGATACGTCCTCGTTAAAGGTCAAATTCTGCATATAAGTAGTATTACTATCTAGCTATTGGTGTAATTCGTTGACTTTGTTCGTACGTACATAAATAAATATACATGTAGGTAAAGCGAGACTGGGTGTAGGTAACCAAGCATCTATTTTAGGATCGTTGAAATTTTCTCGCGCACATTAGCATTCATTAGTTCTGTACCTACACATAAATAATTTACATCACTTGCTGTTCTGTTTTCTATTCTAGGTAGGTAGGAACTAGCCGTATCCGTATCATACAACATTATTTGAGAATGTTGCTTCTAATACCTATCTTCACAATTTTAAGTGATATTTTTCATTTAGAGACACAAGGTAAACAAAATCCACTAGGCATAGGTACCTACTATAAAGCAGCCTACAGACACGCCTGTCGCAAGGGCAATCTAGGAAGCACGAGGTCGTTGCGATATCGCAGTAGGTATTCCTACACACACACACCTGCCGCTGGGCCGATTTATGAAATTGCGCCGATGGCGGTACATATAGGGCGCCTGCCGCAGGGACCAACGAGCTCGCGCTAAATTGCCTGTGCCGCCGATATCCTACACACATCTGCATTAAGGAGGCAATTTAGGGTCATCCCCACTTTTATACCTTAGATTACACCTTTCGCTGGCGTGTTTGTGGGCCCCAACTCTATACATATAGTTGAGCGAGCGGAGCTCGTTATCAGGTGACTCAAAGTCTCAAGTGCAACTCGATGTGAAATTGTTTCTCGACAACTACCCAACCAATTTTCATGATTATTTCACTCAAAAATCAAGCATTCTCAGGAACAGGTTTTGTTCGAGACCGAATTTTGATTTAGGACCCTCAAAAAAGTTATTGACCAAAAATATGACAATAGTCGTTTCGCTCAATTGCATCAGCTGCAGCGCAGTACCACGGCAGCGACTAGTTTAATGTAACTATTAGGTTACATACTATTTACATTAAGTATTATTATGCTCCAGCTTATTTATCTTAAAGGGTAAATATACTCTAATACATTTGAGACTAATTTTCAACCGACTTCCAAAAAAAGAGGAGGTTCTCAAGTGCTTTTTTTTTTAATTATTGGGGACTGGGTGAACCGATTTTGTTTTTTTTTAATGAAAGCTACTATACTTCCCAAGTGTCATTTCGGTAATTTAAAGTCGGTTGTTGTGTCAATTTTTGACGTGTATTTTTAATTGATAAAATTAATACGAAAAAAGTTAATAGTTAAAGCTTATGTTAACTTTAACTTGCGGGACTTAGTTAGAAGCATGCATAACAAAAGCAAACGCGTAGGTAGGTAGGTGTGTATGAAAGTACCTTGAGCTAATACCTACTTGATTATACGTCCATGGATGTCAGATATGTCGCAAAGAGGTCATGGAATGCCATCACGTTCGTGTAATGGAAGCCGAACAAATTTTAATGTCGATACATTTATTAATTCTGTAGGTACTTGATACCTACACGCGAAAACTGTAAATAACTTGCAATGAATAAGTTGGTACTTTCAAATTATTCCATCACTTTATTGAACTTTGGGTGTGAAATCTTGTGAATATTGTTTTAAATAGTATAGTACCTTTACCTAGTATAGTACCTTTATTGAAATTAGCAGCACAGCCGGTTTGGAACAGAATCTGGTCATAGGCCACACAAAAAATCTCTTTAACTAATAACTGATATGATAGATACATAAGCGAGTGTTGCCTTTTTTCTCGTAATCTGTAGTAGATAGATGAGTAGGCTTAATAGGTATCCTATGAGACTTACATATTAATCGTTACAAGGTCGATTCTCCGGCTGGCCTAACGCAAATTAGCGTCCGGCGTGACAGCCTGTGTGAGGATAACCTCTGTAAGGCTCAGAACTTTAGCACCCAGCTTTCGAAAACGATTCCCTATATAACTCGTCATATTATGAGAATAGGAAGGTTGCGTGAACAAGAATAGTCTAAATTTAGAAAACACAAAAGCAAACACCTATGAATTATATAAGCATAAGCTATAATGTGGTGGCCTCCCTGTGTTGTTTGACAGGAGTTCATAACGCCGCTGATTATATATGATAGCGCCATTTTCACAACCTATTTAAAAGCATGTGTTTAATAACAAAAACTATTCTATGTTAAACTAAACTAGGTATTCACTGGAACGCGGGCGGTTCCATCGAAATAATAAAGACAGAGTTGGCGGAATCTTAACCTAACCCTACCTAACCTAAGCTAAAAAATAAAAAATAAACTTTTCAACAATGGCGCGAGCCAACAATTAACTTTCAATGCTGCATTTAAAAAATTAAATATTGCGTGCGAGGTAACAATAAAAAATTTTTAGCACTGTTAAAGGCATGTTTCTTTAATGCTTAATAACTCAAAAACTATAAGAGCCACATACACCAAAAACTATACAGCAAACCACAGGCTTATGTGGTTTGTTGTATAGTTTGTTTGTTTTATGCCAAATTTCAAGTTGATAGGTTAAGAGATGCGCCCGATATCGTGTCGCATACATTCTTGATTGATCTCATCGTTGTGAAGACTCCGCAAGCTTCGTCCATAGAGGTACTACCTACTTGTTCCGCATAAGACAGACAGGGTACCTAGAGTACCTAACCGCCAGAACCTCCTGAGAAATGACAGCGGTGCCTGATGTCCATTAATACCTAAACCACAGATATAAGAATACTATACTAGTACCTAAACTTAGTAGTATTATACGTGGGATAAGTGTGCACCTCTCTCCCACGTTGCATTGCATAGTACGTGGGCTCAGTGAGTTTGTACTATTATTATCGCATCATATCATACTGCTTATAACTATTAAGTATTAACTATAGGTAGTTATATAAGTTTCAAGCAACCTTATTGGTTCTGTATTAGGTATTATATATTTATTTTAATGAAATTTGCTGCAGCCCAGGAACTGGTAAAGGGTGTGGGGTTAGGTAGGTAATGGGTTCGCTATTCAAGCTATCGGTCCATCAGGGCTCTATGGGGCACGTGAGTTCATTAGGTGTTATTTGTAATGCAAGCTTGTCGCCATGACAGCCGTCGCTTCCGGGCTCCGGCCTAGCTCTTCACTCGGGCCGCGCGGGAAGACCCACACTTCCTGCTTGCACCGATTTTTGACAACAAAATATTTTAATTAACAATAAATAGGTATGTAGTCCTTTTAATGGATCATTTATTAGGCTGTTGAACTGTCATTTTAATAATTTCGATTAGTGAACGGATTTTATTTCCTGTACCCCACTTAAGTAAGTACTTCTTCTTTGATTAGGTAGTTTCGGCTCTAGTAGGTATAGAACAAACTACATTATGACTGTAGCATCTAATACACGGTTTTAGGAAACCGTGTTAGCCAGCAAAGCGCTTGGTTTATACCACGTTTACAACCGCGTTTGCAATCGTGTATTTATTCCTTTGCCATCCTTGAAAGTGTCTTTTGGCGCCCGGCGGTCCAGTGGCGCCCGGCGGTCCTTGAAAGTGTCTAAGGTAACCCCCATGGCCCAAATTAAAAGGATTAGCCCACTGTTAAAAGTCACTCTCGCCCGCGCTGCACTGTCCGTCCGCGTCCGCCTCAAAAATATTAAACTAAACAACACACCTACCTACACTACATACCTACCGTACCTACGGTATTACAGTATTACGGTATTACGGTAAATACATGTACCTACGTGTATTTTACTTTACTATGTTTTACTTTACTTTACAGTATAATTATATGTAAGTATTACTTTACTTTACTCTATTTTTTTACCTAACAAATCTAACAAAGAACCAATAAGTAGAATAAAAAATGAAACGGATCGTAGTTCGACTAGACTCAACCTTGTACATTCAACTCGATAACTTAGTTGTTATTCCGAAGGCAGAATGCCCGCGTCGTCGTGGGATAAAGGATTAGACCGGTGGTATGGGCTTTTGTTTACTACATCGAACGTAAAACACATAATGGTAATCGTCGCTGATTTCTGTATTCCAAACATCCTTACACTATCTATAGGCAGCGGCGGCCTTACCCATTGGGAGGCTCCGGGCGGCAGGTCTTTGCGAGGCCCCTTTTTTATACCGCGGCCCAATGCCTCGGCCGCCCCTTCGTCCATTGCTGGGCGCCCCAGGTACGCACTCGGAAGTAGGTGTGGCGCCGGCGTACTTTGGCCAACTATGCCCTCTGTCTGGGGTTGGGTGGGGTTTTATCCCGCATTATTGGGGTCGGGTTTTATCCAGCGTCGGTGAGTAAATGCGCACATTTACTCACCGACGCTGGATAAAACCTTCTGCGGGGTTTCAGCACTGTAGCTGATCGTAGATGAGTCAGCGATGCTATGGCCACAGACTAAATCAGGTTCATTCATTCCGCCGGGAGCCACTGGAAATTCCTGGAGTGTTCACCAGATGGCCTCGGTAGCGGACATGAGAGCGGCCGCGGCCTTAGGCCGCGGATTAAAAAAAAAGGGTATTTTCATTTATTAGTATCATTCTACATAATTGCATGACTAATAATGTATACTAACTGAAAAGCCCCAGTGATTTGTCTTCAGACTTTTTGACCTAATTGACATTAATTTTTTGTTACTTTTTTAATGTAAATAGTAAAGACACAACTTATTTTTTTCTGTTGCATTATGTAGAGAATATAATATTATTTTATTGTAAATAAAATAGTCTTAATGTTTAACGACTTATTATTTTAGCATTAAATAATATTGTTATTCTTTCTCTAATGTGTAGCTACATTGTCCATGAGTCAATAAAAAGACATGAGTCAATCAAAAATGGAACTGGAAAACTTTCAGTGGGAATTGGGAAGAAGCAACGGTTGGTGCCGTGGAAATCTGCTATATAAGCTGAACTGTTTCATGATTTTGAATATCATTTGAACTAACTTAAAGAAACATAGTTATGTCATTACCCTTCGTCCGTCTGTTTCATTCTCGGCTTTCCTCCTAAACGGTTAAAGCTAGAAAAATGAAACTTTGTATAAATGTGTATTTAGAACGGTGGCCAAGAGCTACAATAAAATAATGAAATTTTTTGTTGAGTTGCCTCCCGTACACAAAGTAAAAATGTTTTTTTTTCTACCGTCAACCCCATCGTGTATAAATAGATAGGTCTTTTAAATATATTTACAAGTTGTAAAGACAAATTTTTGGTTTAAGTATCTTTTTGCGAGACATTCAACTTTAAAGCCCATATTTTCGTTAAAACAAAGCTTCCTTAAGCAAAGTTTAATCTAAAAGCTAAACGGCTGGCTCAAAAAGATCTTAAAAAATCATGATTCTACGAGTATGTAATTAAACTTTCAAGAAAAACTATAACAGATCAGATAACTTTGTTAGTTCAGGAGTTATAGGCTAATAATATAACTACGGAACCCTATTCTTTGCGTGACCCACGCACTTGGTCGGTTTTTTTTAACTAATGCCAGTGCGAGGTAAGCGAAAAGTATAACGGATTAGGGAGATTCTATTGTATTACTTGGAAATAACACTCAATTTTTATCGATATTTTGTGTATTCCATAGTGTACACAACACTATTAAGTACACTCACACATTTGCATTTTGTTTTTGGGATCGCCTCTGAAAAGACTTTGTGTATCTTTCTACATACTATATCTATGAGAGACACAAATTGATGGACCTCGATATTACTTACCAAGTAACAACGACAAAACAACCAGCAGGAATTATGTTATCTGTGACCATGGTCACGTATGTTTCAAACTTCGTGATCACGATTAATCAAATGCTGTTCACAATTCCACATGTATACAATATAATATACGAGTGTGGATTGAAAAGTAGTCGGCCTAACACTGATCCATTTAGTTCTAAAAATCAAATCTACCCACATTATTTAGTTCAGTTCAGACCTGTTAATTGTGTGAAGTTTGAAACGTGTGCGATAATTAGTTTTAATTTTATAAATTTATTAACAAAGCAATCTGACATCATTTCTGCAAATGGAGCAAATCGAGCAGCGTGCCGTCAAGAAGGAGCTGTCATCAAAAGCCATCCATGATGATATGGTCAGTACCTACATTAGGGGATTGCGCTCTTTCATATTCATCCGTCAAAAAATGAATAGCAGAATTCAAGCGTGGTAGAGAGAGTGTGAAAACCGAACCCCGCTCGGGAAGGCCTTCGACGTCCACTACTGACGAAAATGTTAAAAAAATACTCGACTTATTTATGGGAGACCGCAGATTGAAAATTAGAGAGATAGCCGAGATTATAGGCATCTCTTATGAACGTACTCAAAACATAATAGTCAACGTGTTGGGTTTCCACAAGGTGTCTGCGAGGTGGGTTCCGCGACTGCTTTCAGTTGAGCAAAAAAGGATGCGATTGACTATTGCACGCGACTGTTTGGAGTTATTTGAAGCTGATGAATGTGATTTTTTGAATCGTTTTGTTACTATGGACGAAACATGGGTTTTTACTGTACACCGGAAACAACACAACAATGAAAACAGTGGAAAAGACCTGGTTCACCACCGCCCAAAAAGGCTAAGTCGATTTTGTCGGCAAGTAAGGTATGGCTTCAGTATTCTGGGACTCGAAGGGTGTGATTATGGTCTATTATCTTGAAAGGTCAGACTACAAACTCTGATTATTACTGCACCTTACTACGTCGTTTACGAGAGGAAATGAAAGAAAAACGTCCAGGAATGATCAGAAGAAAAGTCCTGTTTCATCAAGATAACGCTCGTGTTCACACGTCTGTCCAATCAATGGCAGAAATTCACAACTGTGGCTTTGAACTGTTACCGCATCCACCTTATTCACCTGATCTGGCACCGTCAGACTTTTTTCTGTTCCCTAAACCTAAAAAAGCACTTGGGAGGTCAAAGATTTTTGACAAATGACGAGGTCAAAGCAGCAGTAGACGCATATTTTGACTCTAAGGAAGAATCATTTTTTTCAACGGGCTAAATGCTTGGAAGGGAAGATGGCAAAAGTGCATTGAACTTGATGGTAATTACGTTGTAAAATATCATTTATTATGTATTTATTTTCTTGGTTAGGCCGATTACTTTTCAATCCACACTCGTACCTACCTACCTACCTACCTACTTAAAACCAAACAACATGTTAGATTACTTAGAACAATTTCCTTTCGGACAATTGTAGGTAATTCGAACATTTACAATTTTATTTCGTACCTAGGCACTATTTCGATCGGCCAAAAGTGTTTATAGTTAGCCAGTTAACTCCTGTAATTCTGCACTAGTTATATGCACGCTTCCTTGTTTTGAATGGTCTTAATTAAGAACCGGTGTTTCTATTTAAATTGCCTAAGTACTTACATCTACAGGAACTGCTCTTTTAGTCAGTTACTATATTAAAACGTTACAGTTACAGTGCAACTATGTAATGTAGCAATTAGCATAAAACGTGTATGTAAGTACTTATATCTATATAGTTTTTAGTTTTACCCAACCGTAAGTACCTACAATCATGAAAATATGTAAATTAAAATTATAAACGGATGTAGATGTGAAAAAAACGGGCGTCACAAGTCGGCCCCATTTCTCTCAGCGCCAGGAAATGGCCCAAAAGCTTCCTTTCACATGATGTTTGCGCAGTCAATAAATAGAATCTCATCCGATTGTACACTATCTGTTTTATACATCTATCATAAACATCTAAGTAGCTTCAGAAGTCTCTAGAATGAATTGGTTACGTATGTACCTACCCAACTTTATTTAGGTAGTTCCTACATAGTTGTTTATAAATAGAGGTTAGGTTGGAACACGGCTAAAAGTACGTGTTGCAGTTTCATCGTAGTTTACCCCCAGCACGTATTTCAAGTAGGTACCTCGCTCGCTCGGTCAAAAAAATATTAAGGCCCGTGCTCGCAAGGTCTACTTTTCTACCTACACGTGCAAAGCCGGGGCGAACCACTGATAATAGGAATAATATATTATTTAAAAAAATATTCGTGAGAACAAACAAAAAATAAAAAACAATATTTTTTGAACTATAGGCATGACAGTCGTGTATAGAATGGCATATTTGCAAGTGAATTTCCTTCCCTTTTTGGGCTCCGGAAGAAACAGGAAGTTTTTATGGAGTTGTTGTACTTTACATGCAAGAGCCGTCGATAATATAACTATTGTCGTTGTGTTTTGTTGCCATGGTAATAAAATTGCATTATAATTTTACCATTCGTAGACGACGGCGCGCGATGTTCAGCTGCTTATAAATTCACAGGTGGAGCTATTCCTAGGTAATACATAATTCATTCAATCGATATAAGGTCGTAATATTATTATTTAGATAGGTAAAAAAAAACATCTGAAACAATGTTATGCATAACAGATAGTATATACAGGGTGTAAAAAAAACATCTGAAACAATGTTATGCATAGCAGATAGTATATACAGGGTGTCACATTCAATGGGTCAGTAAGGGAAAGTCTGAAACTATAAGACATTGCCTCCATTAACACTTACTCAGTTTTTATTAAGGCGAAGACACCTTGTTCATGTGTTCATGTGTTCTTTGTACGCAGCACATATCACTACATTTATTTATTTGTCCCTAACACCACTACACTAACTCGAACGGTTTCGTTCGTTTCAGTCTTCTTACTATATTAGTGATGTCAAGAAGCTGGATTGCCTCAACATTCACATAATGGTTATGAAGTCTGTTTTCGTGAGCTTCTGCATATTTTTGTATAACTCGATCAACATCGTCCATGTTTAGGTCTCGACTCGATATAGATCGCAGTTGCGAATGTACCAAGGTGCATTAACTATGTCCCTAAGCACTATATTTTGGAATAAAGCCGCCTGAAAAGGATATTATAAAGCTTTGCATATTATTGACAATAAAATTTTCCGAACACGTGCGTACATAATAACGTGATCCTAAAGATATAAAGTCGTCTGCGCGAGGAAGTCATTGTCAATATACAGAACTATGTTTCCGTGTTGATAAATAGGGTTATGCAGTTATGCTATGCCATAGAATAGGGAATATTACCTAATAGGTAGATACCTAAGTATATATGCAACTGTACATATATACAAGACAAAGGGATATTTTCATAAGCCTACATTAATGCATTGTTATACCTACATTAAAGGCTTATGGTAAGTAGGATCAATATCCTATAAACATGTAGGTAAGCTAATAATTAAGCTTGTGTTATGGGTTCTTACTTAAAAGAATTATAAAAGTAGGCAAGCACACCACAAACAACACACAAGTCTCTGAGACAAGGTTAAACGTCTGTAAAATACCTACCTAGGTAGGTAGGTACTACAATGTACAACAACCGTTGTTATCACGCGTCAAATGTCGTCCCAAGTCGCAACTAGCGACACGCAGGCTGAACTCATTATGCGATTTAGGTATATTGTTTACGCATCGCGTCCTTTGCTCCGCTACACTACACTAACCGCCACTAATTCTTATATACGATTCAAATTGTGTCGCGCACAGACAGAACGTAATACTGGTGAGCATTTGAAGGTTAAATTAAATTAAAATGAGAATATGTACAGACGTTTTGTTTTTGAGTTGTTTTTATGAAACTTCTTGGAAGCAACGTTCGGGCGTAGACGATTCCCACAGTTTCCATGTGACTGGCCAACAACACTGTTATTGTAAACCCCACACAGGCAGAAATACAAATTATGTAAACAAGTATTCTCCTCTTACAAACATATATTTCCCAACTGTTTAGCGAGGTTTTCACCTCGGAAGTCCAAGGTTAAGTAGACGTTACAGATATTTTAAGAGTCACGGCTCGTCGTAAGTACCTAGGTACATAGGTACCTACCTAATACTTACATAGGTTCATCTGATGTCTTTGGGAATGAAGCCAATGAGTTTACCACAAATCCAGTAAAGGTCGTTCTAGTCGTTGGCTACTTCTTTTGTAGTTCTGTCCGTCCGCTTCGAAAACTATCCGCTCGGATTCAGAGTTTCCGACGGTTGTGAATAAGGGACTACGCACACTTATTCAGCTCTATTCAGCCTTTGTCCATAGAAAACAACGATTTTGTACGGAGACGTGTAGGTACGCATCCATTCAGCTTTCCGCGTCTATTCTCCTTTCGCGGCAAACCAGTATAAAATGAATGATGATGATGTTGACGGCACAATACTTATTCCGCCGCGTTCAGCGCTGTTCCGCCGCATTCACCGTCGAACGTGGCGAAACAGCTTAGGGATGATGTTGACGTCACAATACTAATTCCGCCGCTTTCAGCGCTGTTCCGCCGCATTCACCGTCGCTCGACTCAGCGCCGTACGCAGTAGACAGAAACGTTTCAGCGGAGATAGCACGCTATGACGGCTTTTCTCATTCTTACGAAGCCGTACGCGGCTGATAGAAGCATAGGGGGAGCTGTATAAGTGTGACCAAAATCGTTCAGCGAAACACGAATGGAGCTGAATGAGTGTGCGTAGTCCCAAGCCTGTTGTATAGACTGTTCTAATGGAAGGCTCGCTACCATTGCGGCGGGCGATGAAGGAGTGGACATTTCAAATGCTCCACCGACCACCGTCCCGCTGCCGCCGCCACAATGGTGGCGCGCGGTAAGTGTAAGCTCACCACACGTTTTTAACATTTCAGACCCACGGTACCCCTGGCCATCCCGCTGGTGGTACCGTAGGTCTTTTAAAGTTAAACGGTTCCACCGAGTAAGTAACCCTAGTGATGTGTTGACCTACCTGTGACTTACGAAATACCTCATCAAAGCACACACAAGGAATCGCAATTCCGCTTCGTCCGACTAATCGGACCACGTGAGCTTAAACCTCGAAACAGCCTTTGGTGTGAATTTTTCGGATCGTACGTGTTAGATATAGCTTGTTAAATATTACCTACCATTCCGCCCTAGCAGTAAACGTAGTTGTTATAGGTATACTCTTTGATAGTAGGTAGGTACAAGTTAACGTAAATCGGATTCATCATCTAAATCCCATAGGGTACCTAGTGTTTGTTGCCAAACTCGTCGGAAACGGCACGACCGATTTTAATTAAATTATTTGTGCATTTCTGGTAGGTCTGAAACTATCTCAACCTGAGAATGGGTCGCAAACATTTTTTTAAACCCCTAAGTAGTAAAACAACGTTTGCGTGGTCAGCTCGTAATGTGGACATTTAAAAAAAAGAGCGCATGTAAGACCCTATCTAAATATGTGTGTTTTTGTTTCAGATCCGAATTCAGCGAACAAAGGATTAGGTAATGTGTATACGCAAGAGAAGCACAATCCCTAGAACTCACCACCAACCAAACATCAAGATCAGTACAAATTACTTATTTAAAACGACCTCACACATCAAACGAATAATTTAGGAACAAAATATTTTCATTAAAATAAAATGAAACATACAACCAAGCGTTTTCTTTACGATCGACTCCAATAATTCTCCTAGATTCAGTTAGTTAGATACCGTGCATGTGGAACGCAGACGCAAAGCTTACGTAGGCGATCTCCAAATAGATTTGGCTGTACCTCGTCTAGCACACATTCACATACCTATATCAAATAAACAGCTCTAGGTATAATTGGAACAGCGCAGCAGAAAGATTTCTATAGAAAGTTCTTAATAAGTATTCGCAAATACAAGAGTGTAATTTCCCGCTGGAAACAGATTAACCGGGAGGGCGTTTACGGATTTCACCTGATCAGTCATCAAATAAATTTCGGTCCGAAGCAGTAGGATGCTTACAGTGCGTCCGATATCCGATATTTATCTTGAAAATTTTCGTATTCTTATTGGTTTATTTACACTGAGCAGGGTTCTACTGGATCAGTCTACCGACTGTTTGGTCTCTATACTATACCGTCAACAGGCTGATTAATGACACGATAGAGTAAATGAAACCCCTGCTAAGGATCATCATAATCCATTGAGGCTTTACCTAACAAAGTTGACTACTTCGGTGGCGTGGTCGGTAGTGCATCCGCTTTCGACACCGGAGTTCTCGGGTTCGATTCCCCGTCGGGACAAACTTTGTGTGAAGACAGATACGTTTGTACCGAAGTCTGGATGTTTACTATGTATAATATGTATGTATTTATAAAAAAAAATGTATATGTAGGTACCTATTTATATCAGGTTATCTAGTACTCATATCACAAGCTCTGCTTAGTTTGAGACTAGATGGCGTTATATGAATTGTCCTAACATATTTATTATTTATTTATTAAAGTTGGGGTCGGCTTGCTAGTCTAACTGCAATGCGACTGAACTTCGATATTTCCCGTAGAGCCACTGCCATCTGACCTCCGCAACCCATGGGCGATATCGAAGCTCTGTAGTTAGACCAGCCTCAGCTAAGGATATAAGCCGCAAATTAAACAACCAAAGTATTTCCAAAATATTATATTATCAATAAAGGTACTAACACGTACTTACCTCCTTCCACAGATCTCGAGCAAAATATCGATCATCATTACATATATTAAATTACATTAAAAGCTACTTAGCAATATTAAAAACATACCTTACATCTCAAAAATAATAATTTACTAACAAACATTGTATGGAAATGATATTATATCAAGTGTACACCACACATTGGAACAAATGCAGGTCTTGCTTTTCAAAACTAACTTCAAAAAATCCTGTAAAATTTGCATAAATATATCTGTAATGTTTATTTTTCTATAACTGATGAAATTCAAAATAATAAATGCAATTATCTGGTAAAATAGATCGCGATAATTTTCATAAATTAAAAATTATCGCATTATTATCTAAACAGTTTGAAATGAACACAGGGGTTTACGTAAAATAGAGACATACTACCAACTTAAGAGTAAATATATAAGAAAAAAAGGTCTGGGAGTTTGATTTTTCATCTGAGATGTATTTAAAACGTTAAATAACTCACGCTTATAAGTTTTGAGGCGCACATATGTCACATAAACACTGAACATACGTCACTTTATTACTAATTCCGAGAATGGATCGATATGCCAATTATTGTCGACTTACTCTATACTTCCATAGGAAATTGTTAAATCTACAACTAGTATAACAACTGACAATATAAATCCCAATTATACAAGATAAAGAACATACTATTTTAAGTCTTATGATAAAATTCGAAATGAAGATTTATGTACTCATATTAATTGAAGAAATTGTATTCAATAATGAATGTTTTATACGAGGCAAAGTATTACAGAATTGTTTCTTGTGTGTTTAGGCTAACATCACAATATTTAATGACCTAAGAAAATATTATATATTAAGGCACACACATTTCACAATTTAAGACATAGCGTATTATGTATGTTGTATACATATCTTTGGCCAGAAAATATAACAACAAATAATATAATAATTTTAGGCGGCCATTTTGGTTTACGGTTTGTACTTAAATTTTTTATAAAAGTTAGTAACCCACTGACTATTTAGAGATAGGTAGTCATTATTAATGCAGAATTTGACAATTTGTATGTGAGTAATTTTTTTTTTTAATTCTTAGAGAATTTAGAAACAACCCTACTGAACATATAACATGAGAATACATTATAAACTAACAGTCCCTTTTTAAAATGACAATATGTGTTTTTGAATGGCATTATTTATTTTTCTATTAGTTTAAGCGTAAGGAATTGATAAATCTAAGTAAAGATATGATACAAGTCTGTAATAGAGTAAGGTACCGATTATTACTGCCTAAATGCAGTCAGTAGCATACATACCCAGTCTAAACCCCCCCTAAATAAGGTACCATGTAGTTCTATAGAGTAAACGGTTCTAGTCAATGATATTATAAGCATAGGATCTGTGACGTTCATAGTTCTCCTTTTAGGTGCGTGGCTACATCGTTCATCGATGATTTTGCCAATTTCTAGGTAATGCTTGATAGTTCCCGGAACAGAAGAACTAGTTACCCCCAGTGTGGGTCAAGGAAACGTTGTTCGGTAACTATTGCAAGTGAGCGTCTGGACTTCAGTTTTTGCCGAGCCCAAAGATTTTCGTCAAAATCCCAGGTTTTAACTGACACTCAAAATCTATTCCCGAAAAAAAAAATTACTGACGCTGTCATTCAATGAAAATATCAAATGACAAGAATATTACACCAATTGGTGTCATTTGAATGCCTCCGTTTCGAAGCGCTAATGTACTTTTTATTTTATTTTAATACCATTGGCCCCAGTACTTTATCTCCTTTATAACCTAAATATTGTCATTCAAAATGGTCGTTCCTCATGTCAATGTTGGGAATACGACATTTCGCTGGCTCACTTTAGCGAGAATCTCAATTGACCTATTACTGAAAGTTAGTAACTAGCTGGTTGTGGAATCGGCGGTTGGCCGAGTGACGTTGGCAGGAGCGGGCGGCTGGTACTTACATACTGGAAACATTGGCCGGGGCTCGATCGTTGATACTGCTTCAAACCTGGGATAAGTACACATTTATATCAACAACTATCTGATGAGTAAGTCTTACCGTCGTAATAGAATTCCAGACGCGGAAGTCTAAAACCTCCCAATACACATTCCACAAAATTGACCTAGGTTAATCCTTATAATCTCAGCTGTCGGCAAACAAACAGACAGAGATATAGTACGAGGGTGGATTGAAAAGTAATCGACCTAACCAAGAAAATAAATACATAATAAATGAAGTATATTTTTA
This sequence comes from Nudaria mundana, assembly GCA_963556515.1. Classification (NCBI taxonomy): domain Eukaryota; kingdom Metazoa; phylum Arthropoda; class Insecta; order Lepidoptera; family Erebidae; genus Nudaria; species Nudaria mundana. The sequence continues at coordinate 7,824,562 of OY748288.1, read as the reverse complement.
TTTTTCGTACGTACGTAATCACCATCAAGTTCAATGCACTTTTGCCATCTTCCCTTCCAAGCCCGTTGAAAAAAAATTATTCTTCCTTAGAGTAAAATTTTGCGTCTACTGCTGCTTTGACCTCATCATTTGTCAAAAATCTTTGACCTCCCGAGTGCATTAATTGGACAGACGTATGAACACGAGCGATATCTTGATGGAACAGGACTTTTCTTCTGATCATTCCTGGACGTTTTTCTTTTATTTCCTCTCGTAAACGACGTAGTAAGGTGCAGTAATAATCAGAGTTTATACTCTGACCCCTTTCAAGATAATCAACCATAATCACACCCTTCGAGTCCCAGAATACTGAAGCCATCACCTTACTTGCCGACAAAATCGACTTAGCCTTTTTGGGGGGTGGTGAACCAGGTCTTTTCCACTGTTTTGATTGTTGTTTTGTTTCCGGTGTACAGTAATGAACCCATGTTTCGACCATAGTAACAAAACGATTCAAAAAATCACATTCATCAGCTTCAAATAACTCCAAACAGTCGCGTGCAATAGTCAATCGCATCCTTTTTTGCTCAACTGAAAGCAGTCGCGGAACCCACCTCGCAGACACCTTGTGGAAACCCAACACGTTGACTATTATGTTTTGAGTACGTTCATAAGAGATGCCTATAATCTCGGCTATCTCTTTAATTTTCAATCTGCGGTCTTCCATAATTAAGTCGAGTATTTTTTTTACATTTTCATCAGTAGTGGACGTCGAAGGCCTTCCAGAGCGGGGTTCATCTTTCACACTCTCTCTACCACGCTTGAATTCTGGTATCCATTTTTTGACGGATGAATATGAAAGAGCGCAAACCCCTAATGTACTGACCATATCATCATGGATGGCTTTTGATGACAGCCCCTTCTTATGGAGGTACTTAATGACGGCACGCTGCTCGATTTGCTCCATTTGCGGAAATGATGTCAGATTGCTTTGTTAATAAATTTATAAAATTAAAACTAATTATCGCACACGTTTCAAACTTCACACAATTAACAGGTCTGAACTGAACTAAATAATGTGGGTAGATTTGATTTTTAGAACTAAATGGATCAGTGTTAGGCCGACTACTTTTCAATCCACCCTCGTAGTTGTAGTGTAAAATGTAAGTTTATACATATAAGTACTGGTTATGCTTTCATAGTTTAGTGAAAAGTTGATAATTTATAAATAGATTTGGGTTACTTTATTTTCTTTTTCATTACTAGCGGACTCCCGCGGCTTCGCCCGCCTGACAAATTATATACACAAAAACCTTCCTCGAAAACCCATCTATCCATTGGTGAAAACCGCATTAAATTTTGACGAACTTTCGGACGACTTTGTTTCATAATAAGTAGTATAGGCACTATCATAGTGATAGTGATGAGAGTGAGCCACGATCATAAATTTTCCAGAAACTATATGCAGAATTATAGAGGAAGTCTATGTTTAGCAGAACGAATTGAAACTAGGTGAATACAACTTGATGCTCAACAAAGCTAACGCATTACTTACAAATGCTGCCTGACAGACAGTACTCTGACAAACATTGTAAAAGTACCCTAATAGAGGCTCTGCTCTTATAACGTGGGGCTTTTGAGCTACAACCCTGCCTATGAAAAGTAAACAAAACAGAAGTAATTGTACAAACAAATATGTCGTTACTAAATAGAAAATCACGAATATATCTCCGAAGGGGTAGGCAGAGGTGAGGCAAAACTCCAGCAGCCAGGATAGATGGTACATACCACTAAATTGTAATCTCAACAGTCTGAGCGAACTTTGTTGGACTTACGTAAAAAGTGGCGAGCCTATTGTCGCTTACTAGGAAACATTTATTTTCCTTGTCTGCAGCTCGGCAGGTGAGATCTTGGTGGGAGAGACCCATTATTTTGATAAAAAAATCTATCAAATTCTTACTTGTTACTCTTGTACTTGTCAGGTATAGCTTGGTACGGTTGGCTGGACGCATGTGCATGTGTTCTAGCAAGTTCCTTCATACACGGCTCCAATTCAATCATAGTATATCCAGAACAATTAGCCAAAGACATTGGCCAAGCGCTCGCCACACACTCCGGGTTCAATGAACTGCGGATATCTGTGTAATCCTCCGTTTTGGTAATAATTTTATCGTCGATTGAACATTTCTCGCATAATAAGCAGTGACGTGCTGTGGCTAGAGCACTTGCAGCAATGATTGATGGTTTGTATTGGAGGTACGGGTCAGCTTCCAGCAGACAAAGTTCCGCAAGGTACTGTGGAAAATTGAATAAGACATTTTGTATTGATTTATCTACATAACTAATCTAATAAACGGGAAACTACTGAAACAATTTATAAAATTCTTTCAATGATATTATGCAGTTACCAGCTACATTATCTCTGTGCTCAATCTCAAACTCTTAACTTATTAACGTCAGCACACTCGCCACTCGGCGAAATTAAAATTCCATTATTAAATATACTTATGCCCAATTAACCAGTTAATTTTGGCAATAAAAGTTAATAATCTTCAGTACACTTACCGCAGCTAAGTGGAATATCCTCTGCGACAATCCATTGACAATACAATAATGAGACAAGAAAGCCAGAGAGGTTGGCGTGGACAAGTCAAAAGACAGCACTTTCAATATAAGATGTTCCATTCGCAACACTTCACGCTTTGTGTACGTATCGTCTGTGATGTATACGAACTCTGATACTTCGGGTGGATAAACTTCTTCGTATTTCCTGTATGAATAAAGTAAGTGTTGAGGCACAGATATAACAATAGTATATACTACAGATGCTTCATACAATAAAAATGAGGTCTTTATTACTCACTCATCACATAAAATTACACCTGTATTCTCCAAGGGGTAGGCAGGGTCATGTTATACACCCATTTGTCGCTAGTACTTTAGGTGGGTGAGATTATTGCTGTTTATTGGGAACTTTTATGTTTGTTAAGCTTGATCATTTTATGTGTTGCTGATAAACTACTAGTGTGTTCGGTTAGGTCTTCAATAAGCATATTGAGTGATGGATACAGATTTGATTCACATCAACAGAAATGTTTGCCTTTTGTAATAAAGACTCTTTTGAAAAAAATCTGAACAGGTTTTTGTCTGTGCATTTGGTCAGTGAAGAAAGTAACAGACAGAAATAATAGTTTGTTTTAGTTGAGATATTGGTTTGCATGTCAGTCAAAATTAAGAAATAATCATGGTATATGTTCTATGTATAAGGCTACATACCTATTTATGTAAATAAAATGTAAAATAGTTTTCAAAACATTTTTCACAACTAAAAGGTCAGTGTAAAATGTCATACTTTCAAATGGTTACTTACCAAATGTCTTTTTTTAAATAAGTGCCAAATACATGACAATTTAATAATATAATTTTTAAATGGTCAATATTAATTTCTGAATGGATTAAACTCTTTAAATAGCCTTTACTGTCCTAATTTAGTCGTAATAAACTAGTTAAATAATTACCTCTTCTACACTTGCCTAAAATTTTTTCATCAATAGTTTTATACTTACGCAGCAATATATGTAGCAGCTGTGCCCACAAGTTGAAGTTTGGTCCGAACAACACTCATATATGACAGGAATCGGTCAACATACGAAACGGCGAGGTGTAATGTCTCACTCTGTTGGCCATACTCATCACACACCTCAACCAGCCAGTCAATGAGGATAGAACGCATTAAATGAGTGATGTCGGGTTGCTTTCGCATGTAGCGGGGGTTGGCTCTGTTCTTTATCTAGGAAGCAAGTAAATTATTGTTTTTTAAGTTTATATACAATCATCTCTAACACAGTAAACTTGACATCTACCAGATTTTCATATAGTTTTCAGCAAATTACTTTATGATTCATGAAGATAGATGAAAGTGTGTTGATAACAAAATTTTCTTTCTTTTGATTCTATTTTCATTTTCTTCTTTTTTTAAAACGTGGCTCCATCGATGTTCATCGATGATTTCGCCAATGTCAAGGTAATGCTTGACTAGTTGATAGTCCCGGACAGAAGAACTAGTTATTCCTAACTAGCTCCAGGTGCAGGACAAGGAAACATTGTTCAGTATGTGAGTGTCTGGGATCCGATTTTTGCAGAGAGCCAGAGGTAAAAAAGCCACCAGCCATGCGCTCAGCAAAAATCAAACTCTGATTCTATTTTAGGTTTAATATTTTTGACATCTTACAGGACATCTTATTAAAATATTTTTGACTGTACCTACTTATGATATTTTTGACAACGATATTATTATGATTTAAGATAAATTTTAGTCCACGTGTTAATTCTATTGTGTGGTTTGAAACCACTGACTATTTGCCTGCAGTAGGTGCCTCAATTCTATCATGTGACCTTTGGGGAAATGGACGAAATGGCCCGCAAGAGTCGAGGGTGGATCGTCCGTCCAGCTGCCGGCATCCCCGTTGGAAATAATAAAAAAATCATGTGACCTCAATCTGTATTACTCATGTTTAATTGTTTGCAAATAAATAATTATGAATTATATCCTATGATTTTTTATAACTCATTGCCTAGATCTATATTAATGGCTAAATCAAACTGAATCTAGATCCCAGTTCCATAAGTTTTAGGAACCTATTAGACCTATATTCTTAGTCTGTGGTGCAACCAGACATAAAATATACTGAAACTTGTTTATAATAAGTAGGTAGGATGACAAAAATAGTATAAGTTTAGTTTTTAATAGTTTTATCAAATTTCAGGTACCTGAATAATAGATTTACCAAGTAACAAAAATCAATTGGTTTGGTATGCAAGTAAATAGGCAGTTTTGTATTAAGTTAATATAATATTGAGCACAGAACTTTTAGTTACCAACATTTGAAAAATAGTGACACAATTGATTATTTAGTTAATTATGTACTTTGTCTGTTTTAGTTGTTTCTGACACTGAAGTGTAGATTTACATAATTCAGAATTTATAAAAAACAAAAAAGCTTGTAAATGTACCCATTTTTATATCAGGTTATTGAGATATATCATTATTCCCTGTTAATATCACACAGTACATGATTCAAGTGGCAAAGTAAGTAGGTTACCTCAATTTCCTTCATGTATTCATAGATATCTTGTCTGTATTCCACCACATGGAAGAACATTGAGCGGTCAGTTTGGGCAGTGACTACATCGTCTTCCTCATCATCAAGTATGTGGCTCTCATCTCTAGAGACAGACATAGACAGCATACTGGTGTCCACAACTGACATAGGTGACTCAACCACATTTTTCTTGTCTTGTAGCAAAGGCCTGAATATGGAAATATTGAAATTGGAGTTGGAGTTAGTCAATCACTCCTAGTTTTAGTCTGAGATATGGAATTTTATAGGTTAGATATATTTGAAAAAACTTACCTGACTGTTGTTTTTGTTTCAATAGGCTTATCTGATTTCTTCTCTGCATTTGCATAGTTTGTTTTAACATTTTCGTTTACAGTGAATATACTGTCTTTCTTAATATCTTTAGCAACAAAAGGCTTAAATGTTGGCTCCCTTTTCTTTACGTCAGCCTCCGTTGGCTTGTCTTCATAAACGTTGAAGGCGCGAAATTGTGCGATCGGTACAATGTTCTTTTCATTTTTAATTTGGCGCAACGTTCTATTCTCATCTTGAACTTTACAAGGTCCATTCGTCAATACGGGCTAGAAGCAGGCAAATATTATAAACCAGTCCGTCCGCAGTACTTTACTTTTGAAGCTGAAAAAGTACTTACCACTTTCACGTTCCGACTTTGGTTGCAAGCAAACTGGCTGAGATCACCGAGGGCACGCCGCTGATTTGCATAGATGTCATTGTCTTTCCTAAGCCCCAAAGAGGCATTTTCCTGATCTTCGTGTATTCTAAATGACATTGTGCTTTCTTCCGTAAACAATAACCAAACAATTGATCAGGCTGGGACGAATCACCAGAATATAATACAGGCTAGCAAAGCGGAAACTTGAAACTCTTTCTATTAAAGACACATTTTGTCACAAAATTAGAGAGTAGCTTGAAAATTAGGTGCCCAAACAAACTGATTTCACCCCCAGATAGTTATAGTTAAAGTAGCGTCAACGGACACAACATACAACAGACATTTCACTTTATTTTCAGTTCAGCTGTGCCTGTGTCCTCTATAGTCTATGACTATTTAAACTTTAGCCAATGAAATGAATTTTTGCTTGTGCAACGAATACTCTATGTTGGCTATGGTTAGATTGTTTCACTACTCGCCCAGTGCAGTTTGTTCATTTGTTCGATTGTTGTAGCTAGAATAGACAATCGACATGGTGTAGGCCTAGGCACTAGGCTAGCTGGTTCTAGACCTTTAAGCCAGGTGCATAGTGCCTAGGCCCCAAGCACCTGGCTAGCTGGTTCTAGACCTTTAAGCCAGGTGCATAGTGCCTAGGCCCCAAGCCATAAAATCTAAAAAAGGCACAGGCACCAAGAAATATAAATAATTTTAGTTGTGCTTCAAGCAACACCCCCCGCACAAAGTTACCCCCCAGTAGGCAGCAACAATAATCGTCCCTGCCATGCCCCCCCAGGCACCACCCAGATATAAAAAGTAATCTTTGGGACCGCCCGACCTATCGTCGCAATCGTCCTCAAAAAAAATTTAAATTTAAAGAGAGATTTTCTGTACCTACTCTATACCAATATTGTAAAGAGAAAAGCTTTGATAGTTTGTTTAAATTTAATAGGCTCTGTAACTACTAAACCTATTTTGAAAAATATTTTACTAATATGTATGTAGATAGCTACATTTTCACCGAGTAACATAGTCTACTTTTTATCCAGTGGTAACGTTTTTTCATTGGAATCGGGAACGAGAAAATTATATTACGATGTGATCAGCTAGTCTAGTATAATTGAAAAGAAGTTCACTCGGCTTACGGGTAATGCGATTTAGTAGAAATCGGCTTGTTACGTTTTTCAGTGGTTCCCATCCGATGGTCCGCAGAAGTCAAAATAAGGTCCAATGTTTTGTTTTTTTTTTCTAATTTAGCGTCTTGTGAATGAATGTTGTTTATGGTTTTTTGGTTATGTTTTGAGTTTGAATAATTTGAATTTGTAATAAATAAAGATGACATGCTACATGTGTAATTAGTAATTAGTCATTTACAGCTGAAAGATTATGGAAGTATTTTGATGTATTATTTTATAATATGCTTGTGATTTATATATTTAAAATGTTGTGTATGAATGTGAAATGAAAGTAAAATATTAAGTAAAGTGCAATGAATCGTTTTATTGTTAGTACCGGATTCTGAAGAAATGTCAAATATCAACAGGTTATGGGCCCAGCACGCTTCCATTGCGAAACAAGAATGAAATGGTAAAATGCCGATAAAATTATCTGGAATATTAATATTTTAAATTGTACCGGAATTTTTGAAAATTTTCAAAATATGAGACGGTAAAAATTGAAGATCGACAATGGATACAGGTTATGAAAAAAAAGAAAATTATTTTAAGATTCCAGAAAGGCTTATTAGTTGGTTATACGAACAACGGTTATAAGATGGGATCCGGTAGAAATGAAGATTAGTTATTCGAGAGATGTTGTTTTTGATAATGATGTGACTTTTTGAAGAGTTGTAATAAAAGTGAGAAGTTTACAATTTAGGAGGATTTATTTAAAGATGATTATAGTGAAGAAATAATTGAAGACAATAGCGATATGAGAAGGTACATCAAGAGGGGAAAGTGATGAGTTCTGATGTACATGAATATTTTAAAAGAAGCAGAAGAGGAAGAGAAGTTTTCTGGTGGATTCCAGAGGTGAAGTTTTCTGGTGGATTCCAGAGTTGGGAGTTTTATATAGTCGAAGAAGAAGAGGAGGGTTGATTAATAATGATGAAGAAGAAGTTTCAAATAATTGGGAAGAAGAAGTTTTAAGTAATGGTAAAGTAGTTTTGAATAATGGTAGAAGCGTTGAAGTTGTGGATAATTTTGTTTAGTAGTAATGTTGAAGTACAGTCAGTTACAAAATTCAGAGGGGATGTTAAGAATGAATTTTGTTTATGGTGGGTTTATGGTTCTTTGGTTCTGTTCTGAGTTTGAATAATTTGAATTTGTAATAAATTAAGATGACATGCTACCATGTCTCATTCGTAATTAGTAATTTACAGCTGAAAGATTATTGAAGTATTTTGATTATTTTATAATATGCTTGTGATTTATATATTTAAAATGTTGCGTATGAATGTGAAATGAAAGTAAAATATAAAGTATAGTGCAATGAGTCGTTTTATTGTTAGTACCGAATTCTGAAGAAATCTCAAATCTCAACATCCTGTAGTTAGTAAACCGAAAAGCAACCACAACCCAGGTTGGGTAGCGTTACAGTTGCGTAAAAAACTTCGTTTCTGACGGGGGGATCCCCCGACTGCAATTTTTTTTACATAATCTATATTCCGAATGCAGCAGCGCAGCATGTGCGCGTGCACGGTGCCACCGAACATCAGCACAGCAGCGAGCAAGGGCTGCCGCAACTTGATGCTGCGGCCGCGTACTTTTGTAATAATTTTGTCTGAAATCCACACAAATAATAGAATACCACTTGTGCAGCAGCCAAAGAGTACTTGCAGCAGCTGCAGGCATGATTTTGTTTTTGTGTGCTGCCTGCATCTGCAGCTTGCATGTGCTGCCGGCTCCCGAGATCGGAATGGCACCTTTTTATATGTCATAGTCATAATGTCATAACAAAGAGAATACAATACTACGTAAGATGATGTCATAATATGAATAAACGGGATAGGTAGGTAATTATCTTACGTAGTATTGTATTCTCTTTGGGTAATCAAATCATAGATCATAGCAACAACAACATTCAATATAAATTAATCAAATATAAATTTAAATTAATCAAAATGTTTGACCCATTCAATCCACTAGTTGGCATTAAACCACGTTTTACTGAAGAGCAACTAGAAGATATTTCCACTTGGTTTGTCTCAAAAGCAAAGCCAAATTTATTATTAGATGAAGTGCCAACTTACGCTGTGTCCATCGAACATTTTAGAGATTATTTGTCTCTTAAGAAGTAGGTACTCGGCTCCCACTATTCCCAGGACTTACCAATTTAACCTTTATAAAAATAGGACAACAGTAAACCTCGCAAATATTAAAGAAAGCTAATCCAGCACTGCATTAAAATCTCTGTTTAAAACAGCCCTTTTAAATCGTGTATTTCACCAGAGGTGTCTGCTGTACAAGACGCAGATTAGACCCTGCGTCGAATACTGCTCTCACCTCTGCGACGGCTCCGCGAAGTATTTGCTGGACGCACTCGACGCTATGCAGCGACGCGCGGAGGTAATGGGAAGCCTTGGACCGCTAGCTCAGCGCCGAACAATCGCTTCCTTGGCCGCATTCTACCGTATTTACCACGGCGAGTGTTCTGAAGAGCTCTTCAACCTGATCCCACCCTCTTCCTTCCGATCCCGAACAACGCGTGCAGGGCAGAGATGCCACTCCCACAACACAATGTTCGCGAGAACCGAACGTTTTAAACGTTCGTTTACGAAGATTACGATTTCATGTGACGTTTTTAAAACCAGGCTTCTTACAGATTTCATAGAAGAAATTTTCATTATCCCAGTTATTTCGAAATAATGGCAACAGCGGAAATGTTGAGAGCGGGTGTAACCAGACTGTTAACTCAAGATCAGGCTATTTTCATGTTAAACTCTTGGGTGTTGGAACCAGAAATAAAACATGAGTTACTGCTAGCTTTTAAGGTACAAATACTAGTTTCACTCATCATCATAATATCATCATCAAAAATTGACACAAACAACCGACTTCAAATTACTGAAATGGGACCACTTGGGAAGTACTTAGTAGCTTTCATTTAAAAAAAAACAAATTCGGTTTATCCAGTCCAAAGATAAAGTAATAAACATGAAAAAAAAAATTAAAAACATACAGTCGATTTGAGAACCTCCTCCTTTTTTGGAAGTTGGTTGAAAACAAAGTCGATCCCTTTCCTATGTATAGTTCTTTAAAACTACGCAACGGATTTTTGATGCAGTTTTCACTAACGGATAGAGTGGTTTAGAGGAAGGTTTTTGTGTATATAATTTGTCAAGCGGGCGAAGCCGCGGACTTTAAAACTTAAAAAAAAAACAATATTACTAATAAGCAATTGCTCGGAGATTCTCAAAAGCAAGATAATTTATTCTAAAGTAATGGTAAGATAATTTATTCTAAAGTAATGGAAAGTTTGAACATCTTACTTACCATTACTTTGTCATGGATTTTCGCCAGGTAACGCCTGATTCTATCCAATATAATTTAATCTCTTTCTTTGTAGCTTTTTGACACGGAAAATAGAAATTTTCTTGAGGTCGCAGATATTATAACTATTGTAACAGGATTTGATGGCTTTGACGAAGCAGAAACAATAGAAATATTAAGAGATGCTGATGTAAAGAGTGATACAAGAATTTTCTATGAGAATTTCATTGAAAGTATGTTTAGTATTGCACCCGAATTATATAATGAAAAGGTAAATATCACTCTTCAGTCTTTATACTTACAGTAGCGTTGACTCTAATCGTATTATCATTGTAGTAGTAGAAATAGTATTGAAAGAAAGAAAATAATAAGAAATATTATTTAAAATAAAGAAAAAAATTATAATTCCACGATAAAGTTGATACAAAATACATATAGCTTAGTTTAAAAAAAAAATACTAAAAAGACAGCAAACCGTCTCTCATGTGTAATGCTGTCTGCGTGGTTGGTCACAATCTGATTCGATGACATAAATTACATTTTAATCTACAAAAGCTAAAATTGACTAGGTAAGTCCTTTTACCAGCGGTCCCAACTCCGGCAGAATCTCATGGAGACTTGGAGGGTACGACTTGAGCAACCAAAGTGGAGAACTACCGTCATCGCGGCGGTGAGACCGATCATGGACGAGTGGCTGCAGAGGCGGCATGGTGACCTCACGTATCGTGGGACGCAAATCGTTACCGGGTATGGTTGCTTCGGTAGCTATCTGTTTCGCATCCATCGTTAGGTCACACCCCGGTGTCAACACTGCGAGGTTTCCGACGACGACGACACCGCACTCCACACGTTGATGGAGTGCTCGGCGTGGGCGAGTCAGCGCCGGGACCTCGTAGAGGGTCTGGGCGTGGATATCTTCTCGCTGGAAACCATGCTCCAAGCCATGGTCTCCAGCGCGAGGAGGTGGAACGCCGTGTCCTTCTGCAAGCAAGTCATACTCGCGAAGGAGGTGGCTGAGAGGGAGAGGGAGCGTACCCTCCCCGCTGAGTTCCGCAGTCAGCGGCCAGGGCACCGCAGACTCATTTACGCCCAGGACCATCGACCTCCATTTCTTATTTGGGATTTCAACCCGCCGTCCTTACAGAAGCAGGCTAGAAGGGTGGCGTGCTGCGGGGCCTCAGTCCCACAGCACGCAACCAGTTTCACTCACCGACGCAGGATAAAACCCAACCCCAACGACGCGGGATTTTCATTCCGGCCAAAGGCCTAAGTCCGCCGGGCGTCCACTGGAATACTATACCTTCGAATGGACATGGGAGCGGCCGCGCTCTAGTGGAATTAAAAAAAAAGGTAAGTCCTTTTTATAGTGCACTTAAAAATATATTAATGTTTTGTATTTAAAGGTCCATACTTATTTGTATGAAGATCCTGATGAAGACCCTTCAGTGGAACCAGAACCAGAGCCTGTTATAGAAGAGCCTCCACCTTCTCCTCCACCTCCTCCTCCACCCCCACCACCGTCAAAAAAAGACAATAAGAAGAAGAAGAAATAATATTTAAACAACTGACTTTAGTACCTACAATTTATTTGTATTTTGGTTTCTGAAAAATCGTTTTTTGTTTGTGTAAAATCTGTGAATTTCAATTATTATACCCATGTATTTTAATTTACGTAGCGTACTTCCAATATCTTCTTTTTACCTTAAAATGCTGGTCACGGGTCACGTCTAAGTTGTTTAATTTTTGCGATTCAAATTCATATTGTACTAAATATAAATATTGAACTTTTTGGAAACACTATTTTGAAATCTTATACTATTCATGGTTACCCTACTAACAAAAATAATTTACCAACTAGGTTGGGAAAAGGCTCAGAGGATAATGATGAGTTGGGTACATATTGGAGTGCTCCCAGGCTCACTTTAATGATTTTAAATTCGATAAGCAAAAAATAACTTGCAAGTAAACTAACCTAATTGGCAATAACGGCATTAGTAATAGGCTTGCCCCCTATAAGGTGGGACGAACAATTTAACTGACGAAGTGTGGGTGTTTAATGCACCTCTGCTTACCCCTTCAGTGTATAAGCGTGATGATATGTATGTATGTAAAAATAGGAGTAAGGTAAAGTAAGAATTAATTATAAGACACTGGAGAGGAGTTTGGTCTAAGTAGAAAAGGAGCTTGTCAAGTATGAAGCGCTCAGACAGTAGACTTGGGAACTCTTATTGGTGGATTCTTGCATCAGCCAATGAAAGTCTGCTCAGTCCCAAAAATCTCATTGGTAGACTGAGAAATTGGCCAATAAGAGTTCGCAAGTCTTTGTCTATGCACGGACGTCCGCGTAGTGTGAATAGCGAATTAATAAAACACTAGTTATCCCGGCGAACTTTGTATCGCCTCAAATATAAAAAAAAAACTTATAAACCTTCCCTAAACTTCTACGAATATTTTAATATTTCATGCAAATGTATGTATTATTAATTATAATTGAAAAACGCGACGAACGGACAGACAGACAGACAAATTGTCGTATTAAATATATAGATAGTAATTGATGCACAATACCCAGTATAGAGATAGTTGCCCTGTTGCACAATACATTGTAGTTAAGGGTCATAATCATAAGTACACGGTGTCTTAAAACTATGCAGGACAATGGTAAAACAGTCAAAACAGTCAATTCAAAACATTCAAGTATCGCGATAAGTATGACTTGGCTGTATCTGCCCCTAAAATTATTGCAGTAGTTAAAAATAGTACTCGTACCTAAAATTCAAGAGAAACGGAAATCATCTGTACTGCACAGAAACACTTACATACACCATGTGCAAATGCAACCGGGGCGATATAGACGTCCCGCATTTCTTACAATTAAAATTAAGACAGTAAGATTTAAGTACTTACCAATGAAATAAAGTAGTGCCAATTGTACCAGGTTTTATTTTTTATAGAAGTAAGGTCGAGTGCCACGCTTGTGTTTATTTCCCTATTACTAATGGGATAAATCAGTACCATTTGTACCATCAATATCAATACAGTCTAATGGTACTGGTGGTCCGGGGTGGGGCGGCAGCGGCTGGCGAAGTGCCAGAAGTCCTAATTATGTTTAGGAATAAAAGTGTTATGATAAAAAACAGTAGGAGTTTAAATATATTTAGCTTATTTAGTATTATTAATTACAATATTCGGAAACATGAGTGTTATGAACATCGCCGCCGCCGGTAGCACTACAAATAGTATGAATGAAAACTTTAGGTTGAAAAATTTTAGGAAGAGTGATCATCGGTTTACAAATAATTAGGAAGAACAATTTCGGGTAAAGAACTCTAGGTGAGCCAATATGGACCCGTATACAATGATATCTATTTAAAAAAGAACGATTAGGTGGTATGGTAATCAGGCCTTTACCCAGTCTTAAATAAATTTAAAAAAATGTAGCTGTCAACGTGGTCAGCATTATTCTGTCAAATTTGTCATTGTTGATGTTTTGTTTCATTCATTGAAAGTTGGGACTGTAAATGATTATTATTATTTTGAACATTGATTGATAAGACTTTGGATAATAATTATGTATTTTTACCTGCACAAACCAATTTTATTACTATTTGTATTTTTTTGCGTAAGCTGTAAAATATGTACTTCTGTCAGAGTTTACAAAAAATCTGATATTTTGAAACTCAGGTAACCATCATCATAATATTATTATCTTAATATTTTTGCTTCAAAAATTAGTCGTGCTTCTTATATTTGTGCATTTTATTCATTACCTGTTATTTAACAGTGAAGCATTCACTCACCTATGCATTACTTTATTTCAGGGAAGAGGTTCGAGAAATGTTCCAACATTCATATGATAGTTATTTAAGATATGCATACCCATATGATGAATTGCGCCCATTGAGTTGTGATGGTATGGATACATGGGGCAGTTACTCACTCACACTAATAGATGCTCTCGATACCTTAGCTATTATGGGCAATTACTCGGAATTCAACCGTGTTGTAGACATAGTGCTGCAAAAAAAGAACTTTGACGCAGATATCAATGTTTCTGTGTTTGAAACTAACATAAGAATTATAGGAGGGCTGTTGAGTGCACATCTTCTGGCTCATAAGTGAGTATACTTTGTCCACATCACTTAATATAATTAGTAATTATAGTTTTATGTGGATAAGTATGTACCTAGTCTATTCTATATCTAAACCAATAATATAAAATGTTTCCTATGTATAATATGTAGGTACCTATGTATTTACAAAAAAAATGTATATAAGTATTTATATCAGTTTATCTAGTACTCATATCACAAGCTCTGCTTAGTTTGAGATTGAGACTAGATGGTGTTGTGTGAATTGTCCTAACATATTTATTAATTACTGCTTCATATAGCTTTCTTATTGAGAAAGGAATAATATAATATATAAGGGGCTTTAAAACAGAGCAGCAATGGAAAATGTTGCAATAAAGGTGATGATATTGTGGACATGGTCTATTATAAAAGGTTCCATATTACCTAGGACTTCTGCACCTCAGTCGAAAGTACTACCAAAAGCAATATCTAATATTATGGCATTGACTAAATTAAAAAGTAAATTTAGTTTGTTACATATGCTTTAGATTATAATATCTCCACATCCATACAAAGGACAAAAAGGTTCTATGTAAAGACTTTTGGGTCAAGGTGTCGCAAAGAGGGTTCCTATTTCTGGGTGGTTTAAAAAAATAAAAAAAAACCTATCTTTTTAGGACTGGTATGAAACTAGAGCCAGGATGGCCTTGTAATGGTCCACTATTACGTTTAGCAGAGGATGTGGCGCATAGATTGATTGCAGCGTTTGATACTACGACAGGCATGCCATACGGAACAATAAACTTGCGGTCCGGAGTTCCCCCTGGTGAAACCAGTGTTACTTGTACTGCAGGAGTGGGGACTTTTATTATAGAATTCGGCACATTAAGTAGACTGACAGGAGATCCATTGTATGAAGAGGTGTGTGATTATTATTATTTTTATTTCTTGCTAACATTATTGACATTACATATTTACATCCAGAAGTATATTGCTAGAAAAGATGTTCCATACTCGCATGAGCTGGCTGTGTTCAAATGTTCGACTTGTTTTTGTATTTTAAAGCAATGAGTTTGCTTAAACTATTCTTAAAATATTATGAAAGAAATTATAAATAGATCACAAAAACTGATTTCATCGGCAGGACTCGAACCCACGGCCTTTCCCATTGGCTCCAACGCTAACCTTAATAGCGCGATCTAGAAATTATGAATATGATATGAAGCAAAAATCATCGTAGCTCAGTGGTCAGAGCATTCCCCCTGTTTGACTTGTTGTAGTCATTTCGTATTTAAAAAATATACCTTATTTAATCCACAGTAATCCACTGCAACTGCTCCATATAGTGGATACTGGCTTCGGCCGAAATGGTTTTCTAGATTCCAACTGCCTCGAGAACATATTTTCGGGATAACAAGTAGCTTACGTTTATCCTTACAACCTCAGCTATCTGCCTGTGAGAGTCTTGTTAAAAATCAGTCAAGCCGTTTCAGAGTTTAGCCGAAACAAACTGACAGACAAACATTAAAGTTCTACGTAAATTTACGATGTATATGTATGTCTTGGAATTCCGTGACGCGGAGCTAAAAAACCAAAGGGTAACGTACCAAAACGGCAAAAAATATAGATTTGTTGTATGGGAGCCCCCTAAAATATTTATTATATTCTGTTTTTAGTATTTGTTGTCATAGAGACAACATAAATACATCATCTGTGAAAATTATATTTTCATGAGATACTGCCCAACACAGACGGACGGTCAGCATAGTCTCAGTAATAGGGTTCCTGTTTTACCCTTTGGGTACCGATCTCTAAAAATGTAAGCGTTGTACATCCCCTTTCTGATAGGTACTGACATCTTTCTGCATTACATTTATTATACTCTGAGTTTGATGAAAATGATTTCCATGCATTCTTCGTTTTTCAGGTAGCTACTAACGCACTAAAGGCATTGTATCACCACAAGTCGCCTATAGGTCTAGTGGGTAACCATATAGACGTTATGACAGGCAGATGGACGGCGCAAGACGCTGGTATTGGTGGTGGTGTCGACTCTTATTACGAATATTTAGTTAAAGGTAAGATATCTATAATCTAGCCCTGGGGTTCTCATTTAGGGGGCGCACCCGTGGCGTTTGTTGTACAACAACCACGTTTGTTGTATGGGACGGACGGACAGCGAAGTCTCAGTAATAGGGTTCCTGTTTTACTCTTTGGGTACGGAACCCAATAAAAAAAAAGAAAAGGGTACGTATCTACATTATCTGAACTTACAACGTGGTTTTCTCGCTTTCTATTTCCAGCAAAACACATTTCCGAAGTAAAAAAAAAACAGATCAACAAAGGTCCCTACCGTAAAAAGATCTCATGATGTGTTACCATAAAATAGTAGAGTTAATTTTTCAGGGTATAATATCTGATGCAAAAATTGTGGTTATATCTCACTCGCTCTCATTGTTCTTCTTGTCGTTGCCAATTATTCCGACGGGAACACATTACCGGGGTTAAAAGCATTCAAAGATAACACAGCCATCTATGATTATGTACCTATATTAGTAAAAGAACTTTCAAGATCGACTCCATAGGCTTAGTTGATCATTCCTACAACCTCATGACAGTTCGAATAGAGGACAGAACTTCATAAAGTGCTAATAATTTTCAAAGGTGCAATATTATTCGAAAAACCGGAGCTGATGTCAATGTTCATGGAGGCGAGGGTCTCCATAGAGAAGTACTTGAAGAAGGACGACTGGTACGTGTGGGCGACGATGCTGCGCGGTCACGTGACCCTGCCGGTATTCCAGTCGCTCGAGGCGTACTGGCCCGGGGTGCTCAGTCTTATTGGTGAGTAGCACACTTGCTGGTACATACGAGATGCTCTGGAGTTCTTATGAGATAGTTGATTCGGTAAATAATGAGTTGTTTTAATTACTAGCTCAGAGTAACCCAATGCCCAGAGTAACACATTAGGTACATTCTAAGTAGTTTATAGCACTCAGGGGTAATGTAACTACTACATACTCATTAGTGAAAGAATTTTCAAAATAGCTTCAGTAGTGTCGGAACCTATTCAATGTAATTGCAAACGCAAACAATCAAATCTTTCCTTTTTAGAGTTTTCGAAACGAAAATCTTTTATACAACAGTAATGTCCGTCCGTCCGTGAACTACTTTCAACTCGAGAACGGTAAGAGCTAGACTCAGCATGGTCAAAGACCTCTAAAATGAACTTGACCTTTGACCTCTAATCTCAAGGTCAAGGTCATAACGAGGTCAAATCGAGAACGGTAATAGTAAGAGACTCAAGACCAGCTGCAATCAACTCAGCATGGTCAAGGACCTTTTTTTTTTAGATTTTATGAAAAAACTTTCGGAAACTAAAATATATGACAAGTTGTTGCCATATTCTTAACTTGTTATAATATTAGTTAGATAGTATTTGTGTTCCCGAAAATATCGAAGTTCAGCTGAATCGCGGTTAGACTGGAAAGCCGACCCCAATTGAGTTGGGAAAAGGCTCGGTGAATGATGAGTATTTAACTATTTTTATTATATAAAACATGAAGGGGGTGAGCCAGAAGCGTTTATTAAGCCTAGGTACAGTTCTCTACTTATTTGTCGTCACGTAATGTAAGCCCTGGAATGCAAAAAAGGGGAATGCCGAAATTAGGACCAGAACCATTCAAAACGCTCAATAGTAACATGTGCTGTGAAAGGCGGATTTTTTGTGCTATTTATATTAGATATATTCCCCTTTCGTATGCCAGAATATTTCAGTTATTTATATTCAACTTTTTACCTTAGGCGAAAGTGACACGGCCATGCGTATAATACACAACTATCACAGCGTATGGCGACAATACGGCTTTACGCCAGAAGTTTACAACCTCGGTACAGGCGAGGCTTCGTCTTCAAGAGAAAGCTACCCTTTACGACCGGAGCTTATCGAGTCTATTATGTACTTGTACCGGGATACAAGGGACCCGATACTTTTGCAAATGGGCGAGGATATATTGAGGAGTATTCAGCATAGTGCTAGGACTCCCTGCGGTTATGCTACGGTGAGTATACAAATCCTATTAAAGTTAAAGTTTGTATGGATGTATGTTCACATGACGAACGGATTTTCATGAAACTCGACTCGACTATAAATGATTAAGACATTGTTTAATTTCGCCAAAAGTATGATATGACTAGTGATCGCCCTATGGTCGAACAGTAGACCACGCGAAAACTAAATAATTGTGCGATCGGGTGTCCCCCGTCCGGAACAAAGTTCTTTAGCTTTACGCAACTGCAACGCAATCCAACCCAATCTTGGTTTGGGTTACTTTTCGTTATATTAACGACGCCGACGCTAAATTAAAAAAAAACGGACCATTGTTTGAATGTTAAGCGTAACCTGACAATTTCTACTAAATTGCACTACCCTGAAGCCGCGTTAGAGAACTACGTTCCAAAATAAATTGGGATTTTCCCCCCACCCCCACCCCAATCAAAACACTCCAAAAATATTGTTTCTAGTAAAGGAATACTTGTGCCAAGTTTCGTGGAGATCGGATAATAAATAGGGCTTCGGCCGCTAGCTCAAAAACACATTAAAACGTTATTTGACTTATTTACGCCATTTTCCCTCCAATCCAAAAAAACCTCACGATCAAGGAACACTAGTGCCAAGTTTCGTCTTGGAGACTACAACGTCAGTAACTCAGTATACTTTGTAAAATTGAGCCACGTCATTCGTAGAAGGTTAAGAAAGAATACCCGACTGTTCGAGTAAAAGGCATGAAAGGGGATGTCCGATATGTCCACTTCGACGACTCGTCCATAAGGATTCTCCACATAATTATCTATTGTTATTTTAGATAAAAGATGTCCGCGATCATCGTCAAGAAGATCGCATGGAATCATTCTTCCTTGCGGAAACTACGAAATATTTGTATTTGTTGTTTGACCCGGACAATTTCATTCACAACCCCGGTGTCCGCGGTACAGTCATCAACACACCTAATGGAGAATGTATTGTGGATGTTGGAGGATATGTATTCAATACTGAAGCCCATCCGATAGATCCGTCTATGTTGTATTGCTGTCACGAAGCCAGACAAGGGTGAGATTGCTTTTTGATATCAAGTTCTAACTTTTAAAGTGTTGAGTTTCATATTTTATTCTAGCGGGAATTAACACGTAAACTACGTTGATTAATGCCTTTTATTTATTGGCTGACGTTTCGACCAGCCATAGCAACCAACCAATGATATAACAGAACATTTCGGTCACGTGATCAAGTTTCTTTTAAAATTTTCAATAATCATTGGCTGAATATGTCGACTGACTGAAGTCGACGCTGGTTTGTTCATTGCGTGTGATCTACCTAGTTTTTCGTTGGTAATTAGTTTGAGTGAGAGACTCATGGGACCAGGAAAAGATGCTATAGGTCATTATATAGAACTATCTATGGCTCTTTCCCTGTCGGCGTGATATTGTGTTTCTTACCCCGCGTTCCACAAGAACCTGAAATTTAAAGTATCACTGTCTTCCATCTCTGTACCAAATTTGAGTCAAATTGTAATTATTTTTAAATTTAGTTTTCAAAATTATAATATAGCTCCTTATTTTATTAAATTAATTCGGCCATTTTGGACATAACCCACTTTCTAGAGTGCTCGGTGACGGCAATAGGCTTGCCCCCTATTACGTGGGACTAAAAATACTGACAAATTGTGGGTGTGTAATGCGCTTATGCCTACCCCTTCGGGGATATAGGCGTGATATGTGTGTAATTATTTTTACATTGTAATTAAGAAAAACATTTTTTTATATATCTAAACGATTAAATAAATTTATAGATATTCTTCGGAATGCTTGCATCTCAACCTTAGTGTAAGATACCAATGATGACTTTAAAACATTTATTATACTATTTTTCAGTATAAATATAAGCGAAGTACATAGAATATATGAGATACTAGAAGAAAAAGACAATATAAAATTCATGACTATGATAGAAGCTTCAAAAGAAAACATTACTAATGTAACAGATATTGACGAACAAGAAACTATTAATATATACGAAGTAAACACAGACTCTAAAAGTGAGATCTCTGAAACAGTAGATCAAAACCAGGTTTTAATAAAGACTGAAACTAGGACCGGCTATGTGAACATAGACGGCACAGAGAGGGAGAAAACAAAGAATGAAACAAACTTTCGAGACATTGTTAAAGAAAGAATTAATAATTACTATAACAATAACTCTGTAGAACCAAAGGAAGACATATTTGCGTCAACAACAGATATAGATAATACATCAGCTGAATACGATAGCAAGTTAGATGTAGACGATATAATAGTACCACAGAGCGCACAGGAATCTGAACCATTGCAAACGCCGAGTGAGAATAAGGCTAAAAACGCCTTTAAACTACTACCGAAAGTGATACAAGACTTTTTGAATAGCGATTGGAAGTCAAATTCTAAATGTGAACCTCAACACATGTTAGAACGTATACGAAAAGAGAAAATGTATCCAGATCATCCAGATGTAGGTAAATACGAACTTCTGTTAACACCCGCACCGTCATTCTTGCAAAGAATATCGTTAGCTGGTGAATTTTTAAGTAAGAAACAGTTGGAGATGTGATTTATAGTTAAGTGTTTGATTTTTTAAATTTATGTGTTTTGTTGAAACTTAATAAATTAAGTAAAAGTTAAATGTGTCTTTTTGCCTGCAAACATAGCTTAACTTATACTTTAGACTTAAACATGGAAAGTCAGTTCATTGGTAAAGGCACAATTCATTAAGTAAGCGTACTAATCACGCCGCCCGCCGCCAGGATACATTGAGAGAGCTACTCAACACATCGGCAGGCATTTTCATGATTTATGAGGAAGGATTATTCATGTTTGTTTGACTGCTTCGGTAGCGTGTTTGGTAGTGCATCCACTTGCGACGCCGCCGCCGTAGTCTCGGGTTCGATTCCCGGTCGGGACAAGCTTTGTGTGATGACACATACGTTTGTACCGAAATCTGGATGGTTCCTATAATATGTATGTATGTACAAAAAAAAGGAATATAAGTATTTATATCAGTTTATCTAGTACTCATATCACAAGCTCTGCTTAGTTTGAGACTGGATGGCGATAACAAGATATAAAAAAAAAAATTAAACATTATTTTTGCGTTTAAAGTTCTACAGAGCCGAAGTAAAATCGGTTACAGCTTTGTTAGTGCGCAGCTGACGTGACTGTTAACAAGAGAACCGTAAAAAGATTAGAAATAGCAAGTACCTCACTATCTATCTAGTATTTGCTTGCCACATTCGTGCCAAAGGACAAATAACGACACTGTATAATAAGTACTCTGGAGTTTGGAAATATACCAAGAGTATTTTAATAAGAGCTAGGTATGCATAAGATCTTAGGCTTATATGAGAAAAAGAAATCGTTGACTTATCAACTAAATAAAATGATTTATCGACTTGCTTTAACTACATCGGTCAACATTATCAAATACAAATTCCGTTAGGACTGCTAGTGTGTGATCTGATGATCTGATTTTAAATGGTTACCGTGACCTACAGACGCAAAATAGCGCAAAACTAGAGTATAAAACGTATACTCTAAGCTCAAAACGGTGAAAACGGTCATCTTCGACGGAGGGGCTCGTGGTCTAGTGGTAACCGACTATGTTAACACATTGCAAAGGTTAAGCAACATCGACTCAGGCCGGTCTTAGGATGGGTGACCATTTCTTAAGACATTGAGACCCCGCCGTGCCTCGGAGAGCACGTTAAGCCGTCGGTCTCGGTTATCATACGAACATCTATGGCAGTCGTTAGGGGTAGTTAGAGCCCCAAATCAAAAATCCGACCGGTCTAACTGCAGAACTTCGTTATCGCCCATGGGTTGTGGAGGTCAGATGGCTTCCGCAAAAAGATCCGACAACTTACAGACATTAAAACGGCGCGTCTTTTCTACTTCAGCTACTTCCACAGTATCATGACATATGGCATACTACTGTGGGGTAACGCTGCCGATATTGAATGCATCTTTGTGTTGCAGAAGAGGGCTGTCCGGACTATCTATGGAATGGGGTCTTGGGAGTCATTAAGAGATAAGTTTAAGCATATTAACATCCTTACAGTGTATTCACAGTATATTTATGAAATTTTATTGTATACCCACAAGAACAAAAGTAAATTTGTGAAAAATAGTGATAATCATAATCTAAACTTAAGAAATAAGGATAAACTGGCTGTTCCTAAATTTAGGCTTCATAAAGTGAGTAATTCTTTTGCGGGGAACTTTATTCGAATGTACAATACATTGACAACCGAAATAGCAAATTTATGTTAATAAATTTAAAAAAATAATAAAACGTAAATTGTGCCATAAAGCTTATTATAGTATTAATGATTTCTTAGATGACAAGGCTGCCTGGTTGTAACACGAATTGCTCCTTTCTAAATAACTCTGTATTAGATTTAAGATGAAATATTTTGGAAAAAAGCCGAACTGAGTTTCTTGAGGGCTCTTCTCAGTCTCGTTGCATTTTGGAACCCTCGGTAGAGTCACACCAACTTTTGACGAATCTAAATAATTTTCTAAAAATTTCAAAGATAATAAACGTTATTTTATTTTATTTTATCTTCACGTAAAATATCGAAGTTCAGCCGAATCGCAGTTAGACTGGAAAGCCGACCCCAACTGGGTTGGGAAAAGACTCGGTGAATGATGATCACCTAGATGTTGGCTAGGTAGTGCTGCAGAAGAAGGGCTAGGGGAAGGAGATGAAGGTGCTCTCACATACCGTTTGAAACATAATAGAATCGCTATTTGACTTGTTCACTGATTTATTAGCTAGTTGACTATATAGCTCACTGACTTATTTCTTTCTTAGGCGACTCGTGTATTTCGTTCGTGATCGAACTGCTCCTAAACGACTAGACCGATCTTTTTTAAATTCGGCACGGTCATAGTGACCATTACCATGAGTGCATATATCTGACTTCATAAATATCGGTCCAGTCGTTTACAATCGATTTCATAGAATTCATTATTTCAGAATATTTACAAGAAACTATATACTATATCACTTAAATATATACAAGGAACAGGAAAATTAAATTTAAAAAAACCTAAACAAACTACAAACTATACTATCTAAAACTAAAACACTAAAATAAATAAGTAAGGCAGGGAGACTTAGGCAGAGTGCCCATAACACAGGCAGCATTCCCGCGCTGAATTGCCAATGAGAGTCTTTGCGCGAGAAAGCTGCCTGCGCGGAGATCCCCAGTCTTGTCCCTCTTACGCTTGCTGAGTTCCGTGAATAGCTGATGCGCACCGTGGCCCCATGGGCCTAGTGTCTCGACACCAAATGCAGTCGTTTAAGAGTTCGACCCGGATCGACAAACTCAGCTCAATTTTTGCAACAGCATAATGCATTGCATAGTCAAGCCGAGGTCCACTCGTGGGCCAACCAAGAATCTTGAATCTAGTGTTTCAAGGGGGCCAACAACAATAACAATTCTACAATCTATTTCCGACCAAAAACGACAAAAATAATCATTTTAAGAAGAATAGCAGTCTCTGCCAACAATCTGACATCCTATGACGTTTCCAATCATTATCTTGTAAAAATGTAAATACCTACCAAAAATTTCCGCAACATATTAATAAACTAAACATGCCTACACCCTTTTTGGAAATGAGCAGACAATCAAAATACATACAGGGTTTCCTGACGGGTGATGCGTGGGAAACACAGTGCTCCATGTTTTACCTCGTCCGTAAATTATCATGACCGATTTGAAAACAACTCCATCCGAAGAGAATACTTTGTCTTCTAAAGGTTACAAATTAATGAAGTTCTTGGGTGAAGGTGCTTACGCCAAGGTGACTAAACCACTATAATACCATACAAATTTACGTAGTTACACTAATAAATGCACTAATTTAATGTATTTCAATACAGGTATATTTAAGTGAGTACACTGGTAAAGCTGATAATCAGAAATCCATACTGGCATGCAAAGTTATAGAAACATTAAAAGCTCCTAGAGATTTCGTCATAAAGTTTTTACCGCGCGAAATCGATGTCTTAATTCGTTTAAATCATCCTCACATGGTTCATGTGCATAGTATATTTCAAAGGAAAACTAAGTATTACATTTTTATGAGATATGGTGAAAACGGTGATTTGTTGGGGTATATATTGAAAAATGGTTCAGTATCAGAAAATCAGTCAAGAGTGTGGTTGCGTCAACTGGCGTTAGGTTTACAATACCTACACGAACTGGAAATAGCGCATCGAGATATTAAATGTGAGAATATATTATTAACCGCCAACTTTAACGTGAAGCTATCAGATTTTGGTTTTGCTAGACTTGTCATTGATAAAGAGGACCAACCTGCGCTAAGCGAAACGTATTGCGGATCTATGTCCTACGCAGCTCCAGAAATTCTACGTGGCAAACCTTATAACCCCAAACCGACAGATATTTGGTCTTTGGGCGTAGTATTGTTTGTAATGCTGAATAAGTCCATGCCCTTTGACGATACGCGTATGAGAAAGTTATACGAGCAACAGATGGGAAAGAAGTATCGATTCAGATCACGTGTAGGTAGCATTGTCACTATCGAATGTAAAAATCTGGTCAAACATCTACTGGAGCCAGACCCTGGACTGCGCCATAATGCCACGCAGATTATAGGTTCTGACTGGGTTGCTATGGATAGCAGATTAATCAGTAAGTAGTTCGTTTAAAGAGTTTGCGGATCGACAATTTTCTTGTAGTGTGTATTGTGTATGTATTATTACTATGAACTAACAGATATGAATGCAGTTGAAGCAGCAGCACTCAAACGAGCTAAAGATGAACGAAAAAAATATTCAGAGAATTCCAAAAAATCATCAAGTAAACAAGAGGATATGCTAGTATCACCCCAAAGGAATTCAGTTTATAGGGTAAGGCAGTATTAAAGTAGGATTCTAAATTATGAGATGATTGGAAATTGATATTTAAATACTAATCCTTATATTTTCAGACCAGTGAAATGATTAAATCTTTAGCTAACCTAACTTCTAAAACTAAGACTCCTGAATAAGGAAATAGATGGAGGGTAAATCTCATAAGGTAAAAAACTCAAGGTTTTAACGGTTATTATCTACATGTTAAACTTACTTCATTCAATTACGTTACTAGGTATTTCATAAACGTGTCTGATACGATGCACTTTTTTCATCCTTGTTGCCACTTGTTGCCTTCGATCAAATATGTCTTTGCTATCGATGCTTGTTGCAAAAAAAAAGGCTTTATAATATGATGAATGACAGCAAAAATATAGTTAAATGCAAAGCACGTCTTATTTGGCGGTACCGCCCACCATAACCATACCGACTGCTTCGGTGGCGTGGTCGGTAGTGCATCCGCTTTCGACGCCTGAGTCTCGGGTTCGATTCCCGGTCGGGACAAACTTTGTGTGATGAGTAGTGATGGCACATACCTACTTTGTGCCGAAGTCTGGGTGTTTTCTATGTATAATAGGTATTTATTAACCAGAAAAAAAAAGAAATTATATAACTGTTTATATCCGTCTCTTTTTTTTTTTTTTTTTTTTTTTTTAATCCGCGACATTGGGCGCGGCCGCACCTACGTCCATTGCCGAGCGCCTCCGGTAGAGACTAAGAGAATTCCCGGTGGCGCCCGGCGGACCTTGGCCATCCGCGTGGCCACTGCGTGGTGGTCGGGTGTTACCCCGCATCTTTGGTGTCGGGTTTTATCCCGCGTCGGTGAGTGAAGGCGTGCGTGGGGTGCAGCCCCACATCACGCAGCCCTTCTAGCCTGCTTCTGTAAGGACGGTGGGTTGCTAATCCATCGTCCTCAGGCCCCGATCATGGAGGTCGATGGTCCTGGGCGTAGTCACGTCTGCGGCGACCTCGCCGCACACTTCGGAACTCAGCGGGGAGGGTACGCTCCCTCACCCTACCGGCCGCCTCCTTCACGAGCATTACCTGCTCGCAGAAGGAAACGGCCGCGTTCCACTGACTCTCGCTAGAGACCATGGCTCGTAGCATGGTCTCCAGCGAGAGCGTATCTACGCCCACAGCGTATCTACGCCCAATATCCGTCTATCTAGTACTAATATTACAAGCTCTGCTTAGTTTGAGACTAGATGGCGTTGTGTGAATTGTCCTAACATATTATTTATTTATTACTAGTACCACAGATATAAGAATACTATGCTAGTACGGTGTCTTGCGCGGTTCTTCGCGCCGCACCACGCCATAGGTTTTGGCCTATGACTTTTGACCCCTTAGAGCTAGGTCAAATTTTCGATTTTTTAGCTTGCCTCCAGATCGAGGGCTATCCATAGAGGGCTCAACCATCATTGGAGCATAAGCAGTTCTCGAGAGCTAAGGGGACATTCCCCATTTCTATATATAGATAAATCGATCATATTTATTTATTATTAATATAATGACGATATATTAGGTAAGTTCTTTGCAAAAACGTACCTATTCAACTTTCAGCATCGTACCGAAGAAGAATTGAAACTTACCGGGTCCGAACAATTAACTTTAGCTTCACGTGGTTATAAAATGATAAAAAAAGTCAACGAAGGATCTTACGCTAAGGTAATTTATTTTTTACTTTCGCGTTTTGTACCCATTGTATCTTATGTTATCGATTTAATAAGATACGATAAGATAATATATTATCTGTGCTTGAGGGTTCACGTCAGTTATGGTGTGGCCGGGAATCGTACTTACAAACCTACTTGATTAAGTATACGTACCTAACTCAATATCTGCAGATATAGAAACTTCTTATAGTCTAGTAAATATCTGCAATTTCGCTATTACTTTAAGGCCTATATTTTACTAAGCGACCATGGCGGCGCAACAACCCGCTGCCACTGACATAATGTATGCTATGTATGTAATGCTATGGCATATATTTCACTGGGACACCATGGCGGCACAACCAGTTGTACATTTTGTTGGTGGCGACTGGTTGCGCCGCTATGGCAGGCCTCCGTCACTCGCTCAAGGCCGCGTGCTATATACCTACCGCTCGGCGTACTTTCGAGAGTACAAACTAGCAGAGGGCTGCCGAACGCCCGCCTGAGCGCTCGCATCGCACCGCACTGCACGTTTCCCGCGCTTACGCTTCGAAATGCAGAAACCACGTAATTATTGTGCGGATTATAGTAGGTATGCAAATGGTATGCACTATTTTAATAATAACAAAATGCATTTTAACTTGGGTTTCATTTACTTACATTTCCTTTTGTTTTTCGGGCACCGGGATTACGTTTATTTATTTATTTATTTATTTTTGTACACACACAGTAAATGGATACAAACTAAACATGTATACAATGGCGCCACTTATCTCTAAAGAGATCTCTTCCAGTGGGCCTAAGAGAGGAGATCGTGATGCAAACAGGTCCTGATGTGTGTGCAGGTTAATAAACTTACATAAACTATATCTACATAAATACACAAATACATACATAAAAAGATATATAAACATACATAGACGTACAATAATTAAGGTAAGGAAGCGAGATAGTATTCCTTGACTCTCTTCTTGAAGCCAGACACAGTTCTGCAGTTCCTTATATCGGTTGGAAGAGCGTTCCACAGTCTGACGGCATGAACGGAGAAAGAGTAGGAGAAGAAGTCAGATTTGTGGGAAGGACAATTGAGGCGGTAGGAGAGGTGAGGCCGGCACGATTCATCTGATGCACGCATCAGTGTGAACCGCTCCCGCAGGTAGGAAGGATATGAGGGATTGTGTAGGACATTGAAGAGGAGACATAATAACCGAGTATTTCTACGAAGACGGATTGGGAGCCACTTGAGTTCCTTGCGAAATTTTGAGACGTGATCATACTTACGTAAGTTAAAAATAAATCGGATACCTAAGTTTTGCAACCGCTCAAGTTTGTTTAAGAGCTCCTCTGTAGCATCCAGGCAGCAAGCGTCCGCGTAGTCCAAGATCGGCACGATTAGTGTTTGGGCCAGCGAGATTTTAGTATCGTGGGGCAAGAAACTCTGGAGACATTTAAGTGTATGAAAGGTGAAGTGGACCTTCTTGCTGACCTCGTTAATATGAGAGCCCCAGGACAAGTTGTTGTCGACAATAACTCCCAAGTTCTTAGCGGCATTGGTGTATTTGATAGGGATATCATCCAGCACGATAGCTGGAAGAGATGCCATATCCACGTTATGTTTGGCTAACAAAAAAAGCGGCCAAGTGCGAGTCGGACTCGCCCATGAAGGGTTCCGTAGCAGCAAGTAAAATAATATTTAATTTTTTACGATTTATGGCGTATTAAAAAAAAACTACTTACTAGATCTCGTTCAAACCAATTTTCGTAGAAGTTTGCATGGTAATGTACAACATATATATTTTTTGTTTTATCATTATCTTATTTTAGAAGTTAGAGGGGGGGGGGCACATTTTACCACTTTATAAGGGTCTCTCGCGCAAACTATTCAGTTTAGAAAAAAAATTATATTAGAAACCTCAATATAATTTTTGATGACCTATCCCTCAGACTAGAAGAAGAATATAGACGGAACATGTAGAATGAACACGTGAAGCCAAATGACACTTTCAATGTGTGCGTGTGACTCCGATTTCCGTGTACCGATACCACTAACGGCGTGTGCGTAATGTTGCCAGCAAATGAAAAATCTCCAAAAAATCTTAGTGGACATATATGATGGATAATTAATATTTGTTATAGTAAATGTTATCTGCAATTATTTTATATCATTTACACAAATGATTATTATGATATGTGCCTAAAATGGGGAAGTGTTAGAATAAATGAAAACGTGATAAACACTGAGTAAACACACTTTAATTACTAGCTTTCAAAAAATCCCATAATTAAAATAATCCTTTTTAAGATTAATGAACAAAGCTCCATTCCAGTGTAAGTACAAGTTACAGTCAACAACAAAAGTTGATTAGCACAAAAATATTTATTATTCTTTTTTACATCCCAATGCATGTGCCACAGCAATGTACTAGTAATGTTAGAATACCCAAGGACAAAGTTAATATATTTCGTGTTTTGTTTATGATTTTGTGATCGGTTTAACAGCTATAGTGATCAACAGATAAGAATTATTGGTTAAGCTACTTTTGTCGTTGACTATACATGAAGTAGATATCAATAGTCGTTAGGTTAAGACTGAGGCCTTTGTAGTGTTAGACTGAAATTAAAATACTGACACAGTAACATAAATAAATTGGATCAGAACACAGGCTGGGAGGTCAGACAGCAGTCAATTCTAAGATTGCCGAAATAGCCAAGCCACGCATAGTAAGTAGATCCCGGACACAGATGTGATCGGGAGTTCGGGACTAACGCACGAATGATGATGATGATAATTAGAAACATCGAGCTTGTCAACATTGATGACACTGATTTTTTTTACTCAGTACTTTATAATTCCCATAAATACTGCAAAATATTTTGTGGAAATGATGAAAAAATTATGGCAACTCTGTATAGTATGGCGGAGGTTTTGTGTTCCTAGTTTGTGCAACTAAAATATTTAGAAAAATGTTATGAAATCTAATAAGAAATAGTTAATTACTTATGAAACGATAATCCAGCATTCTTCCTATGAATAGTTGAAGTGTTTTTACACCTTTTCACCACACAATACGGCATATTTATAATATTTTGTTCAACCGTGATCGCACGTGCGTACACACTCGCTGCTCACAAAGGAGTGCGAGCGGAATGGTATCCCATTGCTATATAGTATCCCTTTTGGCGGCTTCACTCGCTAGTTCTATTCGTTCCGTCTATGTTATTCTTTTAGTCTGAGACCTATCCATATATATTATTTATTTTCTTTTTAGGGCTCCGTACCCAAAGGGGAAATACAGAACCCTATTACTAAGACTTCACTGTCCGTCTGTCTGTCTGTCCGTCCGTCCGTCTGTCTGTCACCAGGCTGTATTTCATGAACCGTGATAATTAGTTCACCTTAAACGGTGACATAGTAAATAGATAATGTATTTATGTTGCCGCTATAACAACAAATACTAAAAACCAGAATAAAATTAATATTTTAGGGTACAACCAAAGACCTTATAATACAACGGACATAGGATCTAGAACAAATCGCAAGAAAATAATGTCCCGAGTCGACCTATACATTATACATAGGCATACATAGATATAAACAAATTTCATATTAAAATTTAAACCTTGATTCAACGGAATAGTGTTCACTTTTGTTTGCACTAATTTATCGCATTACTTAGCTTCTATCTGTCCGCCTGACTAATTCACCTTATGCAGCTTATACTTGAACTACGTGAACATAGAAACAATGGAGTAGGTTTATTTTGTTAAAGTCTTTTAAGGATTCCATGATATGTACCTACGTAGGCGTAATAATTAATGTAAGACTACAATAAATTCCATAATCTTATAAATTGTAATTACTTGTTTATGTTAGACGAAATAAGCTGAAAAACTAATTAACGACTGACAAAGATTTTTTTTTTCGAGTCAGTTTCATAATAAGTAACTGTAGTGTATGAATAACAAAAAGAGAATTAATGAATTTAACTAATTATAATATTATAAATGCCAAACTTCTTGCGGGTGTCAAAGTTCTTCCGCTTTCATTACTATTTTCATAACGCTATGTCGCTACGTCTACTACAAGATAGCCGTGTTTCAAGTGACTGAATTAGTTGCTAAAACTGCGCATCATTAATTTATTTTTATCTTATGGTTAATTTTTGGGATACGAAATTATTGGCTACTAGCTGATCACCGTGACTCCGCCCGCGAGATATAGTTATCTCGGCCCCGATTCCCGTGGGAATACATTACCGAGAATCCAAATAAAAAGAAAATAACAGTACATACACGAAATAAAATGACATGTGTAATTATATTTATGACAAAACAATGATACCCTGTGAAAATTAAAAACATTTTTGGGCTTATCTCCTCCATTCAATTAAGGGATTCTTGTACAAGTTTCATAAAGATCGGACCTCTTTTTGTTATGTCCATAAAATGAGCCGAACAAACAAGATTGTTATTTTTTGGATCAAAATATTCTTCTCGCCGTGCTAGGGCAATAATATTTTTCCATTGTGCACAGTGTACTGGATCCCGAGGAAAACTGAAATAGATGTTGGTTCATATAACGAAAAAAAAGCATAAAGAGCCAAGGCGTCTCCACTATAATCTTTGTTCCAAATAGTTTTATCGCTATCGGTAATCCGAATAAATCTGAATGGTCATTTTGTTAGTACATTATTCAGTGAAAATGAAATGGTCTCTTTCTTTTTACTGAGCTTGGGATGAGTTCGAAAGAGACAGATAGGTACTTCGGTATTGGACTGGATTGCAATATTTACTTTTGTCTTTTAATTTATTATCGACGAAATACTGTATTTTAAGTGAAATAATAAATTGCAAATAATAAAACAAAAGCTTATTTACTGAAAATATGATACACCGTCTTCAATTTGCTTTTTTTTCGTAGTTTTTACACGTTTTTACAATACAGTACGGCATTGTGCAACGTGTTGTCGTTCAGTTGTCAAAATCAAGACTGGCGCGCGATTGTTTCTCTTTTAGCGTTTTGTTTCTCTTTTAGTTCGGACACTTTTGAGCGATGATCCGAAATCCATTGTATTTAAAATCATTGGGTACAACCCATACAACAAACGTGATTTTGTTGCCGTTTTTATTTATTGACTAATAAAAAACATAAAACATTTTACAAAACTAAAACATATTTGATTGACTAATAAAAAAAATGTATGATTCGTAACATTCGTTTTATTACAATAATCACCATAGATATATCTGTTACGTAGTAACAATTTATTAATCAGTGGCTATGGTCGCCTAGTAAAATATTAGGCCTTATGTGTATTAGTGTGTAATATTGTAGTTAGTGATTACACCGAGTATTTCATTTATAAAACAGGTGTATCTATCAGAGTACAGAAACCCGAACAAAAGTGACAAGTTATCTATTTTAGCGTGTAAAGTTATTGACACGAGCACAGCACCGAAGGATTTCGTTAAAAAGTTTTTACCAAGAGAAATAGAAATGTTAATAAAATTAAACCATCCACATCTGGTACATACGCATAGTATATTTCAAAGAAGATATAAATATTTCATTTTTATGCGATACATGGAACATGGTGACTTACTAGAGTATATTCTACAACGTGGGGCAGTTCAGGAGGATCAAGCGCGCATTTGGACAAGACAACTGGCGCTCGCCGTTCAATACATGCACGAATTAGAAATAGCACATAGAGACATCAAGTGTGAGAATGTTCTTCTCACTGCTAATCAAAACGCTAAATTGTCAGACTTTGGATTTGCTCGTATGTGCGTCGATAAAAATTTCGTAGATATACACAGTGAAACGTTTTGTGGGTCGTTATCTTATACAGCGCCAGAGATATTGCAGGGTAGTCCTTATTCCCCGAAGCCGACAGACATTTGGTCACTCGGTGTAGTTCTCTACGTGATGCTGAACCGAGCTATGCCGTTTGAGGACAAACACATAAAGCAATTGTATCAAGCCCAGATTAATAAAAATTGGAAGTTTCGATCCCGATATATAGATTCTATATCAGACAATTGCAAACGTTTAGTGACACTCATGTTGGAACCGGGTCATGGCAATAGAATTGGAATCGAACATGTAATACGCAGTGAATGGATAGCTATGGACTCACGATTAGTCGGTAATATATAAGATTTGTATTCTTGTAATTGCGTAAGTTAGATGCAATATGTACGATAGATAGTTATATATTTAAATTTGAGAAGATAAGGCAAATTGTACGAATTAGAAAGATACCTACCTAACGTAAGTAGGTAATGTCGTCATATAATGTAGGTAAGTACCTTAGGTATTTCTTTCAGCGATTTTTTGGGTTGGGGGTTTGGATGTAGAGGGGTCCCATCCCACCATGATCTTCACTCAAGTCAACCTCACCTTCAAGTGATGTATCTACATCTGCCGACCAACAGACGATGAGACTTTGACAAACATAAAAGATCCCGATAAGCGGCAATAGACTCGCCACCTATTTGTGGGACTAGAAAACTGGCGAAAATTGGGTGTTTATTATGCCTCTTTCATTTAAATTACCTCTTTCATTTAAATTACCTACAAAACGTTAGAGCCCCACCAGCTCTGGGCTCCTTCAGTCGATATTGTTACGAGCCGGGGTTCTACGGAATTAAAAATGCCGATCAAACTACCACAAAACACTTTATTTATTACACCACTAATTTACACTTCTCTATAAGCTTCACTGAACACTTTTATTCGCACTTGAACTCGCAGGTATAACTCGTATTATCGCTCTGGAAATACTCATCATCCGCCACCGAAGTGCTCCGCCTTTATAGTACGGTCATTACTCTAGATTATTCTAGAATCTTCACGGAAGAATTATCGCGAACATTCCACACCTTCGAGATGCTTCTAGATAACTCGTTACATAGAAGTACCTTGACAGAACATTCCAGAAAGACGTTACGTAGTAGTACTGCGATTTGCTGCTAGATGGCGCTGAATTTAGTAGTCTTATTACTCGCTACGAGATGGCGTTACACTGCCCCCTCCTAAGACATGCTCGTCCCGAGCATTGTCAGGCCCATAATATCGCGCCAATCGATCCACATGAACTATCTTTGGCGCACTTCTTGGACTCTTCCGTATTCGGTAAGTGACATCGTTAATCTTGGTCACAACTCGGTATGGTCCATCCCATTTAGCTTGCAGTTTAGGAGACTTCCCTTTACTGCGGACTGGGTTATGTAACCACACTAACGAACCTTCATCGAAGCCCTTATTGTTTGTCTTTCGGTCGTAACGGGTCTTCATCTTTTCAGACATTTGTTGACCTGATTGTCTGACATGCTCATAAATGTCATTCATCCTGCTGCGCAAGTCATTCGCATAATCGGTGATATTGCGTGGAGCGTCAGGCGGTATACCGGTTATTAAGTCGGCAGGCAACCGTAATTCTCTTCCAAAGTTCGCATAAGCTGGTGTCACTGACGTGCTTTCGTGAACCGCACTTCGGTAAGACAAAAGAAACGGTTGGATGTGCTTGTCCCAATCTTTTTGCCTGCTTTCCACAACTTTCGCCAGATATCTCTCCAATGTCTGATTAAATCGCTCCACCATTCCATCTGACTGCGGGTGGTAAGAGGTCGTTCTGGTTTTGTGAGTACCCATGACCCGACACATTTCCTGGAACACCTGAGATTCAAAATTTCTTCCTTGATCGCTATGGATTTCTAGAGGCACCCCGAAACGGCAGAAGACTTCGTGAACTAATTTATCTGCGACCTTGGTAGCTTCTTGATTAGGTATAGCGAAGACTTCTGGCCACTTCGTGAAATAATCCATCACAACCATGAAGTACTTGTTTCCGCTTTCACTTTCAGGAAATGGTCCCGCAACATCTAGGGCTATCCTTTCCCATGGTGCCCCAACGTTATACAGTTTCAGTGCACCTCTGCTCCGTGTATGAGGTCCTTTCACTGCAGCACAACTCGTACATTTGCGACACCAGTCCTCAACATCGTCGCGACAGTGGATCCAGTAAAACCGCTCACGTATCTTCAACAGAGTCCTTTTTACTCCCATATGGCCCCCTGAACTTCCATTATGGTAGAGCTGTAGCACATCTGAGACCTTAACTTTAGGGACGACCATTTGCAAATGACAGCTGTCTCCTCGAGCATTTTCCCATTTGCGGCACAAGACTCCATCCTGAATAACTAAACTGTCCCATTGCGCCCAATAACTTTTTGTGATTGAACTCATTGAAGCGACGTCACTCCACATGGGTTTAAGAGCACTTGCTTTAATCCACTCAAATATTGGCTTGATGTCTGCGTCGTCCTGTTAAGCATGTTGTAGGTTTTCTTTCCATTCGTCGCTCAGATCCGTTTTAAGCATCTTCACAGGTATGGCTTCCTTTATCTCCTTGTTTGGCACAGTGCTTACAGTCTTCAGGGCAAGGTCTTCTTGACAATGCGTCTGCGTTGCCATGGGATCTCCCACTGCGATGTTCGATTACAAATTCATATTCCTGTAGTAGCTCAATCCATCTGGCGACTTGTCCTTCTGGATTCTTGAATTGTAATAGCCACTTCAATGCAGCATGGTCGGTACGTATAAGAAATTTTCGCCCTAGTAAATATTTGCTGAAATGCTGCAATGTCTTCACCACGGCGAGTAATTCTCTCCTCGTGACGCAATAATTCCTTTCAGGTTTCGATAAGGATTTGCTGAAGTAGGCTATAACGACCTCTCGATCTCCTTTCCGTTGAGATAACACACCTCCGAGTCCGATATCACTTGCGTCTGTGTCAACTATAAATTCATTTTCCGCATCAGGATAACCCAAAATAGGTGTATTGCACAGACGATTCTTTAGCTCCTGGAATGCGATGCCGCAGCTTCCGTCCCAGCAGAATTGTCGCTCTTCCTCCGTGAGCTTATGTAAGGGCTTGGCAATATCCGAAAAGTTCTTGACGAATCGCCGGTAGTATGAGCACAAACCCAAAAATGCTCTGACCTTTGGAATCGGCCAATCCTTGACGACGATGATTTTCTCTGGATCCATGCGGATACCATCTTCCGACACTACGTAGCCTAGGAAGCTTACTTGCCGTTTGAGGAATGAGCACTTCTTTGGGCTGAGCTTCAGGTTTGCGCTTCGGGTCTTTACAAGAACGCGTTCCAGGTATGCTCTTCTAACGTACGGCCCACGATGATAATGTCATCCAAATAGACAAGACAGGCGTCTCCAGTCAATCCGGCGAGCACTATTTCCATCAATCTTTCAAAAGTAGCCGGGGCGTTGCATAGCCAAATGGCATAACTTTAACCTGCCACAAACCCTTTCCAGTGGAAAATGCAGTCTTCTCTTTATCCTTAGGATCGATTTCAACTTGCCAGTAACCACTTTTCAGGTCTAGCGTGCTAAACCACTTCACTCCTGTCAGCATGTCCAACGTGTCATCGATCCTTGGTAAAGGGTAGCTGTCCTTTTTCGTAACGTCGTTCAGACGACGATAGTCGACACAAAACCGCATACTGCCATCTTTCTTCCTTACCAGCACTACAGGTGAGCACCATAGACTTGACGATGGTTATATCACACCATCTTTTACCATTCCTTCAATCATGGTCTCAACTTCCTTTTCTCGTGCTACTGGCAGTCTCCTTGGTCGCTGACGGATGGGTGCCTCATTTCCT
Organism: Nudaria mundana; assembly: GCA_963556515.1. Classification (NCBI taxonomy): domain Eukaryota; kingdom Metazoa; phylum Arthropoda; class Insecta; order Lepidoptera; family Erebidae; genus Nudaria; species Nudaria mundana. The sequence goes on along the minus strand of OY748288.1, from coordinate 7,787,906 downwards.
GTATTGATTTTATGCTGAACCAATCCAGTCTTCCCAATGTCAGCATCACTCGAAGAGAAAATATCGGCGTACTTGAGTAACATCTTCTTAACCTTGTCCATTTCATTCTTCATTAAGATGTTACGACAGTCTTCTAAAAGTGTCAAGACGTTGTTTCTAGCGTCCTTGTTGACGATGTTCCCAGTACTCAACTCTTGGCATCGGCGCATCCAATCTACTTCTTCGCAAGTGCCAATCAATGTGCTCTTTTCAATCACGTGTTCCTTATCACTAAGGTTCAGCACACGTACCACTGAGGCTTCATTGGCTCTTACCAGAGTTCGGGCCATTTTCCATGGAAGTTCATTGTGTATCCCTTCTATGAGTACACATCGATGTGTTCGCCCAGAATTCTGAGGGAGACTAACTGGTACAGTCGTTTCTGATCTGGCAGGAAGCACGACCTTCTTCAAGCTGTACACTTTTCCTGATAACGCTCCTTCCATGAAAAGTTCCTCTTGACCAAATTTCATCGCTCCTTGCTTGACGTCGATCTCACAAGAGTTCTTCCTCATAAAGTCTAAGCCCAGTATGCAGTCGTCCATTATGTCAGCCACGATGACATTATGCAGGTAAATTCCATTGCCCAAGTTTAACTGCATCTCTTTCTCTCCTTGGACGGGTATGCGCTGACCGGTGGCTGTTACCAAGTTGATGCGGTCACGGTTTGCAGAGTCCCCAAGGAACCGATTTGCAAGTCGGGAACTGACAACCGTGCGAGATGCTCCAGTATCTATTGTCAGCTTGCATGGTGTTCCATTTACCTCGCCCTTGATGATCAGGCTGTTCCTATCCTGGGTTTGTGAGATCGAAACCCTTGGGGCTCTTCTAACATCAGCCAGCCGCCCCGCAGTCCTGGCATTTATTCGTTTCCCTGCTGTTGCTGGGCGGTGACGTTAGCCACCCTATCCTCTTGGGAACGACTTTCTTCTCTTTCAGCAGTCCGCTTTGGGCAACTGGATCTAAGGTGGCCCCTCTCACCACATGTGTAGCACCTAGGACTATACCTCGTGAAACGGTCGCGAGCCGGTGATGCTACAACTTCCCTGACACGGTGAGATCGATGATCCTTCCGTACGGCTTCGACCTCCAAAGCATGAGCCAGGGCGTCTTTGAGAATCTCATGGTGCCCGAGTCTCACTGCAGCCCTGACTTCCAGGTCGTGGATGCCGTCGATGAATACTTGCACTAGATTCCCATCGATTAGCGCAGGTACCGACTGGTATGCCTTCCGTACCAGCTTCTCAACTTCCAGGGCCCACTGTTGCAAGTTTACACCAGTGCGCTGGACACGATCCTTCAGCTGCGCACGATATACGTGTTCCAGTTGAGCGTCACCATATCTGGTTTCCAAGGCTTCTAGTAGCTGCTCGTAGGATACATCGTCTCCGAGAGCTTCTAGGATGGTTAACGCCTTGTCTCGCAGACCCAATGTAAGCGCAGTCATGGCCTGGGCTTTGCTCCACCCGTTTGCCTTCTTAACGGCCTCAAACTGCTTTTTATAGGCCGACCATGAAGATGTCCCAACGAATGGAGGTACTTTAAATCCACGTGCTGAAGGCACAGCAGGTAAGGAAGTCGCAACCCCATCTTCAGCTCTCAGATTTCCCAGCTCTTTCCTCACATATTCTATAATCTGGTTTTTTACATCTTCTATCCGAGTTTCGGCTTCCGTGATGCGGTTCTCAACATGATGAACTTGATCCTTCATCACATTCATCTCCTTGCCAAAAGTCGCTCGAAGATCTTTCATGAGGAGCGTCTGTTCCTCCTGGCGGCGTGCCTGCTCCTCCTTGTCGCGCAGCAGCTGTTCTTCCAACCGGCGGGCCTGCTCCTCCTGGCGGCGTGCCTGCTCCTCCTTGTCACGCAGCAGCTGTTCTTCCAACCGGCGGGCCTGCTCCTCCTGACGGCGTACCTGCTCCTCCTGGCGGCGTGCCTGCTCTTCCTGGCGGCGTGCCTGCTCCTCCTTGTCCCGCAGCAGCTGTTCTTCCAACCGGCGGGCTTGCTCCTCCTGGTGGCGGGCCTGCTCCTCCTGGCGACGGGCTTGCTCCTGTAGCATCGCCATCAGCGCAGCAAAGTCTGGAGGTGCTGGCGCTGGAGATACCGTGGGCGGGCCAGCTTCCACCGTTGGCTGCTGCTGACCACCCAACCTCTCCGGCGTATTACCTCCGAAACGCCTGCTGTCCAACTCCTGCTGGCGCTGACCCCTGGTACGGACGCCCTCTGTGTCTTCTTTCGGTAACACCGGCATTGTCCAAATCCCCAATTCTGACACCAATTGTTACGAGCCGGGGTTCTACGGAATTAAAAATGCCGATCAAACTACCACAAAACACTTTATTTATTACACCACTAATTTACACTTCACTATAAGCTTCACTGAACACTTTTATTCGCACTTGAACTCGCAGGTATAACTCGTATTATCGCTCTGGAAATACTCATCATCCGCCACCGAAGTGCTCCGCCTTTATAGTACGGTCATTACTCTAGATTACTCTAGAATCTTCACGGAAGAATTATCGCGAACATTCCACACCTTCGAGATGCTTCTAGATAACTCGTTACATAGAAGTACCTTGACAGAACATTCCAGAAAGACGTTACGTAGTAGTACTGCGATTTGCTACTAGATGGCGCTGAATTTGGTAGTCTTATTACTCGCTACGAGATGGCGTTACAATATCCTAAATCGCTTTTTATAGATATGACAGCACAAGAACATACAGCTTTCAAAAAGGCACGAGAGGAAAAGGAAACTTTCATGAAGAAATTAGAAGTAGAAGACCAAGGTGTACAAGAATTAAAAACTGACAGTAAAGCATCTTTAATCTAAACAATTCCTATTGATACAGTTGCAAGTTGCACCGTCGATTACGCCTTGATGGCGTAATCGACGGTGCAACTTGCAATCATCTTGGTAAATAGTTAACATTATATCTACCGTTTTTAGGGTTCCGTAGTCCATGACTCGGAAACCCTATATTTTCAATTGCAAAAAATTCTCAATTCAGAAACCGGCCGAAAGTTATAAAAAAAATTTCGGGGTAGCTCCCCCTACACGTAGTTTCTTTTTCTAGCTCGTAGTGTAACTCTCAAAACATTGAGAGAAAACATTTTTTGTTTTAAGAACCCTTTGAATATTCAACTTTAAAGAGTTTTTTTTAAGCGTCTTCCCTCCTCCCCCTCTAAAAGCTAAACGGCTAGGTTGAAAAATCTGAAAAAATCATAATGATAATCGATGTACTTACTGCACTTTGAACAAAAACTAAAACGGATAACTTTGTTAGTTAGTTCAGGAATGGGAAGAAACCTTAGCACCTTCACACCTTCCAAGCACATCCGGATGTGCCGGCGCTGCTGCTGCATCGGCTGAAGGCCTCAAACGGCGTAAATATGCTAACCTAGCAGGTGATTACATATTTGAGCCGTTTGGGGTTGAGACACTGGGTTCATGGGGTCCGAGTGCTCGCCGCCTTTATAGAGACATTGCTAAACGCTTAATCGATGCTTCTCAGGACCAGAAAGCTGGCTATTTTCTGGCCCAAAGAATAAGTATCGCCATCCAACGTGGCAACACAGCCAGCATTCTGGGAACATTGCCAGTCGGCAATGACGCGGAGGATTTTTTAAACCATATTTTGTAATGTATATATTTTTAGTATATAATTATGTATATTGTAATTGTTATCGTAAATAAAATAATATTCAATAGTAAAAAAGCGCCTAGTATCAGTAGTTCGGTAATTTAGTTCGGAATCGGACAGATCAGACTTTTTCGTATCAGTAGATCGGCGATTAAAAACTACCGTACTACTGAGCTTTTTTGTTCGGTATCATAGGGTAACTATGCTTGCCTATTAAGTAAAATAAATTGTTAACGAATATTTTTAGTGTAAGTATATTTTTTATATTCAGTAAATTAGTAGAACGTATATAATAACATTAGCTACCTAATTCCAACACGCCAAAAACAAAGCCAATTTGTACAAAAATATTGGCACATCGATTCCACTACAAATTAGCTTCATTTGAACTTCTCGGATAAAATCGTCCTTTTCAATGTCGAGTTTGCTTCTTTTGGATAAGCTTTTTGCAAACCTTTTCATTTCTTCCAATTAACGAGATTATAATCATCCTTAAAAACATTTAAAATGCGTAACATATTTGGATGTCTACTTATGAGCCCATTAAGCGTGAAGTTCCAAGCTTCGACAACGTTATTTGTGCGATGACGTTCGCCAATATTGCACCAAATTTTCATCATTTCAGGTTTCATCCATGTTTTTTCGAAATACTTTTTAATTTTTTTCAATTTATCATTTTCACCATGTATCTCGTTGGATATATATTGTTATTTTATTTATAGGCAGCAATGGAAGTACACAAACCAAACTAATAATATGCTTGTCACGTCTAGAGTAAGATCCTATGGATTTAGCTTTTCGTTGTAACGCACTGCGAAAATGATAGTAACAGCCATTTATCAACACGTCTTTGAACGTGTGCCTCAAAGCACTAATGGCAGCTTTCTCAAAGTCCACATGAACTTGTACCGGTTTCCACTCAGGAATCTGCGACTTTATTAAGTCAAATGTAATGTATCGTACGATTTCTTACATTTATGGGACATAAAAATATAAACTAAAGGTACTACATTAATGTTTTGCGTTCCGCTCCCTACATCTCCATGTATACTATAGAGTTGCGAAAAAGGCTTGGGTGAAACACGAAAAGTACCATCCATAAAAAAATCTTTTACAAATGTTAAATACTGTCGTGCTTCGCTACTACAAAATACTAAAATATTGATTTTACCATCATAATAATCGGCAAGTAAAAAATTTTTTTTTTTTTTTTTTTTAGTTATTTAGTTTAATTATTTTAAAGTTATTGGTTTCCATTTTCCAATATACCTAATCAATGTAAACGTAAACAACAGAAAATGTTAATGTCATTGTCAAGTAGGTAGGTAATAATTTTATAAAAGACAACCACTTCACATCAGACAGTGTTTAAAGAGGTTTGATGATGTTATCATCATATAATACCTCAATACGGTTTTCACCATAAACACATTTTCCCTTAATATAACGAACAAAAAACAAATTTTATGTTACCCTACAGTGATACCGAACAAAAAAGCTCAGTAATACGGTAGTTTTTAATCGCCGAACTACTGATACGAAAATGTCTCATCTGTCCGATTCCGAACTAAATTACCGAACTACTGATACTAGGCCTAAAAAAGTTCAGGAATTATATAAGCTATTATGGGCCACGCATAGAATAGGGTGACCTATTCTATGCGTGGCCCGACACGCACATGCTCCATGTAGGATATCAGAACCTCTCGTAGAAACTATGTCCTATTTCCTAGATGGTGTTCAACGTGTCATCAAACTATAGTCCACATTTTTCGATTCATACACATTATTTTTGGATAATAAATTCTTCTTTCCCTGTAGAGACCAGCCCGAGTCGTCTCAGGTCTAAGGAGAGCGATGTTAGACTTCTCGATACAGAGAGTTTAGCGAAGACACCAAATAATAATAGTAATAGGTACCAAGCTAAGCCATAACATAATGTATAGAGTGACTGATCCATGGGAGAGCGAAAACTATGAATGGACTGATTGTAAGTATTTGATTTGCGTAAGGTAAACGTGGTGGGTTTACCTTTTTATAAATTAATACATACTTTTGGTGCGAATATCTTGACTTTTTTTTTATTAATCTTCTTGTACATAGTTAAATCAAATACACGCTAAGTATAACGTTTAATACAAACAATATGCACAAAGGCGTGCTTAAGTCAATGTGACTTATCTGCCAGCATACCTTATAGTTGTAGAGGAGACCAGGTTTTATTTAAGGGAGAAGTGTTTATCGTGTTTTTAAATACTTACATATAATATAATTATATAAAAAATTACAATAATAAATAACTACAGAGTAAATAGGTACAAAAGAAACAAAACATTATAACTTACGTTTAATACATAATACTTAATAGGTTGTGTCCATACATACATACACACACATTTATATTAGGTATATTATATTACAAATCATAAATATATGCTACTTATACTATTATTTGAAGAAATATAAAATAATAATACAATCAAAGTAAAATAAATAAAAATCATGGTTGAGAGAGAAAAAGTTCCTTAACTCTTTCCCTAAAAACGTCCAGTGATGGACTCGCACGAATGTCGTGTGGAAGCGAGTTCCATAACCTGACTTGACAAGCCTGGATTGTGAAGGATTTATCATAACAGGAAGTGAAATGTGAAGGAGTACGAAGGAGAAGGGATAAGGAAAGACGGCACGCTTTGTCCCTAGGGACCAGATACTCAAAGCGCTCACGCAGGTAAGTTGGAGCACAAGGATTGTGAAGTATAGTGTAAAGAAGAGATAGGATATGTGCTTTACGACGCTGCCGAATAGGAAGCCACCCCAATCTACGCCGGAACTCAGACACATGGTCGTATTTACGTAGGTCATAGATAAAGCGGGTACCCAAATTCTGCAGGCGCTCAAGCTTGGTGACAAGCTCCTCCGATGCATCTAAGAAACAGACATCAGCATAGTCTAATAACGATAGAAGAAGCGATTGTGCAAGAGTAACTTTGGTTTGAAAAGGTAAGAGCTTCTGAAGAGTTTTGGGAGAATGAAACGAGCAGTAGACCCTCCTACTTATCTCGGCAATATGAACATCCCAGGAAAGACAAGAGTCCATTACAAACCCAAATTTCTGGTACTATCAGAGAACTCAATAGGTTCGTGGTTATTATGCTGCGTGCACGGAATGATTTTTTTGCCAGTTAAGAATTTACGATACGTCGCGATTCTGGATATAAAATGTACTCAGATACTGGATTACATTTTGGGATGTGTCAAAGGAGATACATGACAAAAGAGTTATAATATTCCTGAAGTGTGTTACTCAAACGGAGCTTGAAAAATACTGGCACTTTGAAAATTATTTTTTTGTTATGGCAGCCTATGTCAAACTTGAAGCAGTCACAACATGTCCCTACAGATTTAATTTCAATATTTTAAACAGAAAAAAATACCAAGAATAAAAATGAACATAAAAGCATCATAAATTTCTTCCCACCTCCGTTCTTAATCAGTATGTTACCTAGAAAAGTAAAGATGAAATAGTCGCTAATCAACACCACAAATGTGTCCTGCCACAGAGCAGATCGACCTGAACACAACACACTCGGATCTGCTGGTATTGCAAGAAAGAGGTTTCATTCTGGAGAAAATGGTTGGAGAAGGATCGTATGCAAAGGTTAGAAATACAATTTTCACAAGTTTTTTACCTAAGTATGTATATTTAATGTGTATAATGATGTATAATGATTTGAATACTCTTTACAGGTCTATAAGGCTACCCACATAGATGAAACTCGTCATACTGTACTGGCTTGCAAAGTTATAGACACAGCGCAAGCACCTCGAGACTATTTATCTAAATTCTTACCTCGCGAGTTAGATGTGCTGATTAGAGTGAACCATCCCCACATAATAAATGTCTCCAACATATTCCAACGGCGCGCTAAATACTTCATTTTTCTACGTTTCGCAGAAAACGGAGATTTACTTGATTTTTTGACACAAAACGGTGCAGTTCCAGAGAATCAAACTAGGCTGTGGATGAGACAGATTATATCGGGAATTAATTACATACACACTATGAATATAGCGCATCGGGATTTAAAATGTGAAAATATATTGATCACTTCAAACTATAATGTCAAAATAACAGATTTCGGATTCGCCCGGAACGTGAAGCAGCGAGATAAAGAAGTCCTTAGTGAGACGTACTGCGGTTCATTATCTTATGCCGCGCCCGAGGTATTGAAAGGTGTGCCATACATGCCGAAAATGGCAGACATGTGGTCGCTCGGCATCATTATGTATACTATACTAAATAAAGCTTTGCCCTTCAACGAAACATCCGTGAAAAAGCTATACGAAAAGCAGGTATGTTTTCTTAAAGGCACTTCTATAGATTGCCTACTCGCTTCTTTGTGTAGACCAGACACAAAGAGGTTCCTTGTTGAATCAATAGAGTGAGAATATTCGTTGGGTCTTTATTATTAGTTTTTCAATATGTAGTGAAATAATTTCATTAACCTCAGAACCTTGCGCCCAAGTTGCTAGCGGCGTGGTAAGTATCGCATCTTCCAGTGACGAAAGTGTGACGCATATCTCAACCTTATTCCAAATTTGTGACGCCTTGGGTTTGTAGATATTGGATGTTGAAACGGAGCGATTTTACACCTTGCGCCCAGCAGTTTTCTTTGAATTACTCATAAATCACTGCATTTCTATTTCTTTTTATGTTGTCACACTTCGTTACGAGGTCGTCACTAATGCTACATCCAAGTTTGAATCTCTTATGACCACCCATTCTCGAAATATAAGATGGGCGCAAGGTTCATAATTCTGAACGTTACGCCCACTTGTATTTTGACGACCGAAGCTCCTACGAGTTTGAAACTTGCATTAAACATTAGTGACAGTATCGAAACGCTATCGTGACGACGATTTTAGCTTCATAAAAGTTATCCTGAACAGCTGTAAACTTTAAAGCATTATAAACCATATACCCAGCAGATCAAAAGGGAAACAAAGCAACTTTTAGTACATTTAACTATTGCAATAGGTAACATGGTTCCTACCTAAACAATATAAACATTATTCTTTGCTTATCTTTGTATCTAATGCCACGAACACATTAATTATAAAATTTATAATTCACACTGCAAATAGAGTGCCAACAAATGTATGTTTTTTTTGGACTGTTTAATGGCCGAAGAGGTTTTTATTAGCATATAGGAATCTAAATGCCTTCACAAATGCCGAGCGCCGGCCTAATAAATAAAACAAACCTTATTTATGTAAGTAACAAAAAAAATATAAATTAAGGCAGTTATTTTTGGTTAATAATTGCGTCAAGTGATATTTACCTACTTATTGACCGAGCGAGCGAATCGTCTCAGTGTCAACTCGAGGACTGGCCGATTTGGCGTTGTTTGTCTGTATGTATGTACGAGGGCGGATTGAAAAGTAATCGGCCTAACCAAGAAAATATATACATTATAAATGAAATATATATTTTTATTTTTCAACGTAATCACCATCAAGTTCAATGCACTTTTGCCATCTTCCCTTCCAAGCATTTAGCGCGTTGAAAAATAAAATTCTTCCTTAGTCAAAATATGCGTCTACGGCTGCTTTGACCTCGTAATTTGTCAAAAATATTTGACCTCCCAAGTGCTGTTTTAGGTTAGGGAACAGAAAAAAGTCTGACGGTGCCAGATCAGTGTGAAATATGTACTTAACGCTTATCGCAGTAAAACACGTCCGTTCCTTACTTGCGTTTATTTGGACTGGCGGTCCATACAAAAACTTATATCTAGGTACATACATAACACCTCCACTCTTATTTACTGTTAACGTAAAATATATTATAAACATAATAAATGTCACACATCTTCAAAGCCATACCTTTGAACCGGTTTTATTGTTCTTTTGGGGCGACTCACTGATAATGGCACAGGAGCTTTTTCACTAGATTGTGGATTATCCACTGTTCTCTCCACATGCCCATATTCCTGTGCGCTCGAACCGGGTAGATTAGACCCCACATCTTGCTTATCAGGTCCTAACTCTGTTGTCGTTTCCTCTTCCGAATTTTCCACAGCTGATCTGGTTTCCGGCGATGAAATAACTTCATCTACAGATGGCATCCCGTAACTACTTCTTCTCTTTTTAAGTTGGTTGACGTGTATTTTCAAGAACGGACCACCTTCCTTACCTATTACATAATTACGAGAGCCTACTCTTTCTGTGATAGTTCCATCGACCCACTTTTCCCCTGTATAATTGCGGCCCCACACTGGGTCACCTACTTGGAAGTGTCTATCAATACCACCTGCATTACCCATTTGTTTACGTTGGGCCTTGTTTATTCTAAATTCTACCTGTCTATCCTCGCGTAATAATTCTAACCGGGTTCGTAATTTCCTTCGCTACTTCACAACTGCACTAGCTGTAGTTTGCTGCATTAAAAATACTTCTAGCCATTTACTTGTAGAATCTATAATTACTAAAAATGTTTTGCCTTGAAATGGTCCCAAAAAATCTACATGTAAGTGTGACCATGGTTCTACAATATAAGGCCACGGTTGCAGCGGTGCCTTTGGGGGTGCCGTTCCTTCTAAGCAACATGTGACACACTCCTGACAAGTTGTTTCAATATCATGATCAATCCCTGGCCACCACACAATACTACGTGCAAGACTTTTCATTTTGACTATACCCAAATGACCTACATGCAATTCCCGTAATACAGTTTCCCTTAACTTACCCGGTATTACTAAACGATATCCCCAAACTACGCACCCTCTGTCTAGGTATAACTCATTGCGACTAACAAAATATGCCATTAGGTCATTCTCTTTACATTCGTTAGGCCATCCCGTCTTTATAAAGTTTATGACTTTTATTAAAATATTATCTTTGATAGTACATTCTCTTACGTTTTCTCTCGTAATTGGTAAAAAATGCTGTATGAAATTTAAGTACGTGCATTCCTCTTTTAGTGGTTTTTCTTTATCTACCGGTAACCGAGACAGGGCATCGGCAGCATTCCTATTACTACGTACATATTCTATTGAATAGTCATACCCGGCTAAAATGATTGCCCAACGTTGCATCCTACTAGCTGCCATGACGGGTATGCCTGTTTTATCGCCAAAAATCGTGACTAACGGTTTATGATCCGTTCTTAGTATAAATTTTCGCCCGTATAGATATTGGTGAAATTTACGCACACCATAAATTATAGCTAACGCTTCCCGTTCGATCTGTGAGTATGCTTTTTGTGCTTCATTGAGTACACGTGACGCGTATGCGACCGGTCGTTCATCTCCTTCTGGGTTGATATGTGAGATGACAGCGCCAATCCCTACACTACTCGCGTCTGTCGTTAGTACCAACGGCAACTCAGCGGCATAATGAGCTAGCACTTCGCTAGATACCAACAAATGCTTAACTTTACTAAACGCTCGTATACATTCTTCATTCCATTCATACTTGACATCTTTTTTTAACAATCTATATAAAGGCTCTAAAATAGTGCTTATATTTGGCACAAATTTGGCATAATACATTACTAACCCTAAAAATGAACGTAATTCCATAATATTTGTAGGTGTAGGTGCCTTTTTAATTGCATCTACTTTCTCAGGGCATGTGTGTACACCTCGCTTACTAATCACAAAACCTAGGTATGTCACGTTATCCGCAAAAAAACGTACATTTTTCTTTCTTAATTCTCAATCCATACTGCCGTAATCTCTCAAACACTGCATGTAATGTATTAAAATGAGAGGGTGTATCAACCCCCGTAACTATAATGTCGTCTAAAAATATGCCCACCTGCGGCATATCAGAGAAAAGCTGTTCTAATTTCCTTTGAAAAATACTTGGGCTTGAAGCTAGACCATAAATTAATCTATTATACCTAAATAGGCCTTTATGAGTGTTTATTACTGTATACTTTTTTGACTCATCTAACTCAAATTGGGCATATGCTTGAGACAAATCTAATTTAGTAAATTTTTTTCCACCGTGTAATTTTGTAAGTAAGTCTTCTACCTTAGGCAAGGGATAGTGGTCCACTTCTAAACACTTATTCAATGTAATTTTAAAATCTGCACATATTCTTATGGTACCATCTTTTTTCATTACCGGAACTATAGGTGTAGCCCAGTCCGTCGTGGAGACCGGCGTGATGATTCCATCCCGCACCATTTGGTCGAGCGCTCGTTCAACCGGTTCTCGTAGTGCATAGGCAAGCGGCCGAGCACGCAGGAATATGGGCCGTGCCCCCTCTCGCAGTCGAAATCCTACTTGCCCACCGGTGAAGGGCCCCAAACCGTCTTTAAACACTTCAGAGTACCTGGAACTAAATTCCTTTACATCAAAAACATTGAAATTATTTATGTTAAGAACATCGCATGTCGGTATAGGTATACCTAACTCCTTAATCCAACATCTACCCAATAAATTTGCTTTCCCACTTTTTATTACATACAAGTCTAAAACTTTTTTTATGGTTTTAAATTTAACTCTAACTTCAATCATACCCACAGGGGTTATGGTTTCGCCTGTGTAGTATCGTAATTCTAAATTAGTCGGCTTAAGTTTACAATGTACAAAGAAACTTCTATAACAAGTATAACTAATACACGATATCGCACTGCCGGTGTCGATCTCCATCCTTAATAAACAATTCTCAACATAAACATTTACGGTGAATGGTCCAAGTAATTGTGACTGTGACTTTTTTGTAGACAATGAAAAATTATTACAATATTTAATTTTTACCTCGTCACTGCTACTGTCTTGATCATCTATATCTCTATTAGATTCATGTATATTATGCAAGGATGTACCTTCTATTAATTTCGGGCACATTCTTTTTAGATGCCCCTCTTTATTACACACCCTACATACATACATTTTGAATTTGCACATATATTCTTCGTGAGTGCCACCACACACAGTACATTTGTGACCCATGTTAATGTTTGCCCGACTGGTCACCCAATTTTTTCCGCGAATCGCTCCGCTTACGCCGCTTGGACCCACACCGCTGCCGCTGGCTCGTTCAAGTGGCGTTTTTGTGTTGTCCCTCTCCCGGCCCCTTTGTTTTTTAATATGCGCTTTAATATTTTGTCCCATGAAATTCACACTTGGTATGATGTCACCTGCATTCCTGCTTTTGGTACACCCTTCTACCAATGCCGCATTTTTTTCAGCCGCTTCCATGGACAAAGCTATACTAAAGGCTTTTTCAAAAGATATGTTGTCGTCTTCCGTGAACAATTTCTGGCGAATGTCTTCATTTGATAAACCGCATATAAATTGATCCCGGAGATTCTCTACCAAGTTTCGAAACCCGCAGTTTTTACTGAGCCTTTTCAACTCTGCTACATATCCAGCAACCGATTCTTCTTTATGCTGATTACGTTGACGATATTTAAATCTTTCCGCTAATTGGCTTGGTTTTGGATTTAAATGGCTTTTCATCAAAGCCACCAACTCGTCATACGTCTTATTGGCGGGTTTATTAGGTGTGCACAAATTGATCATCAGTTCGTAAGCTTCACTTCCTATCACTGTGATCAATGTAGCCACTTGTATTTCAGCCTTTACCTCATTTGCTACAAAATATTGTCCCAGTCGGTCAATATATGCCTCCCAGTTGTCCTTCTCAAGGTCAAAAGATCCTATTTTGCCGATGGTCATTTTGTACACTACACTGCACACCTTAATAAAAAACGTTTTACGTTATAATCCACGAATAATTATATTGTAACTACGCGTGAACTCTTTGAATCTCGTCGCCACTGTGAAATATGTACTTAACGCTTATCGCAGTAAAACACGTCCGTTCCTTACTTGCGTTTATTTGGACTGGCGGTCCATACAAAAACTTATATCTAGGTACATACATAACAATCAGGTGAATAAGGTGGATGCGGTAACAGTTCAAAGCCACAGTTGTGAATTTCTGCCATTGATTGGACAGACGTGTGAACACACGAGCGTTATCTTGATGAAACAGGACTTTTCTTCTGATCATTCCTGGACGTTTTTCTTTCATTTCCTCTCGTAAACGACGTAGTAAGGTGCAGTTATAATCAGAGTTTATAGTCTGACCCCTTTCAAGATAATCAACCATAATCACACCCTTCGAGTCCCAGAACACTGAAGCCATCACCTTACTTGCCGACAAAATCGAGCCTGAGCCTTTTTGGGCGGTGGTGAACCAGGTCTTTTCCACTGTTTTGATTGTTATGATGTGCGGGTCCTCACATGAAAGTAAACACAAGAAACTTCAGGGTGAAAGGATTGTATTTGTCCAAAATGTCGGTTACAAAATAGTAGGTACGGAGGCACGCGCGCTCTCACGAGCGGTGCGTAGGCGCGACTGCCTGGCGACGCCAACTAGTGTTGGGCGTTCGTTCAACAGGCGACGGTTTACATATTATATCGAGCGGGGAGACGACCGCGAGTGGTCCTAATCGGTAGTGTTGTAACGCGGTTTACTATATCCTCCCCCTCTAGTTCAGGAGGGCGTCCTCGCTCCTGGACTAGCCCTTTCATTTTAGTCATCGGTCGACCGCGTTTTTTCATTTGGATAACCGGGTCAGTTGGAGAGTTGTCTTCAAATAACAATACCCAACGCTCCCCCTGGTCTCCTGCTGGTAACGGCCCGAATAAATTCATAGCAAGTACTTCGTTGCGTCGATGCTTAGCGCCCGTGTCGATTAATGCTGTACCGTTAAATCCCAATATATTAATTTAAAAAATTGGACGGACTTCGCGGCATGCGTGTGACCAATCACGGACGTCCCCAAGCGTAAAAACATCGTCAGTATTATATAAGCAATTTTCCATATCTTTATCAATAACAGTATTGTTTAAACACATTTTGTTACTATTAGCTCTTAGACTATAATTAGAAAATTGTAAGCTTTGTGTTACACTGGCTCCCTGACTATGGTTGGAAAGACGTGAAAAATTTGGACCACTGTCTCTCATACCCTGTTCAAGCAGTCGTGAAGATTGAGAACCACTGGCTCCTTGACCATGATTGGAATGACGTGAAAAATTATAACCACTGTCTACCATACCATCATCAAGCAGCCGTGAAGATTGAGAACCACTGACTCCTTGACCATGATTGGATTGACGTGAAAAATTATAACCACTGTCTACCATACCCTGTTCAAGTAGTCGTGAAGATTGAGAACCACTGACTCCTTGACCATGATTGGATTGACGTGAAACATTATAACCACTGTCTACCATACCATCATCAAGCAGTCGTGAAGATTGAGAACCACTGACTCCTTGACCATGATTGGATTGACGAGAAAAATTATAACCACTGTCTACCATACCATCATCAAGCAGTCGTGAAGATTGCATGCTACTTGCTTCCGTAGTTTTACATGTAACCGCGTCAATTTTGTGATTATAATAATGTTTCGAATCAACATTACATACAAAATTGGAATTAGAAAGATTACACGAACATTCGGGATTATTCGGAACTCGATTCCGATAACTTTGAATGGGACACGAACTATTATTCTTATAATGTGATTCCGTTTGTGTATTCACATCTCGGCTCGGCATACAAGACATCTCTAGTTCAATGTCACTATTACGACCACTGAGTGAACAACTTTGAAAATTGTTCCGAGTATTGGTTCCTGTCTCATTCACAGTCGGTAAACACACATACAAAGAATTAGTAATAGGTTTATAACAATCAGTATTCATACTAGAGTTCAAATAATTATTTGATGCATTAATATATGATTGTACACACTTATTTTTGAATTCAACACTGTAAAAGCTTTCTTCATTATTAGCGTTATCACTATTATCACACACTTTAAAGTTTGAAAAATTTAACTGACCTTGACTTTGACTTGCCAACACTTACGGCAATTTTCTCTGGTATGGTTATATCGTCGGCAATAAGTACAATGTGGGCGGGTGACCTTAGCGTCGGCGGCGTGCGAGTCGCGCGACTCCGGTGCGGCTGCAACGGCCGTGTCGTGTCTCGGGCGCAGGCGCAGCTCGCAGCGGCGGCACCGCGGCGGTGGCGGCGGCGCGCGCATGCGCCTTCGCCTGGCCGGGCGCGTGTAAGACGGGGAATGGGGCGGGGAACCGCGTGGCTTGTATGCCGCGTGCGGTTTTTCGCGATTCATCACTGCTGTCCTCTATGTTTCTAGCCCTTTCTAACAACTCGGCGAATGATGAAATTTCTTCCCTTCTTAATTTGCTTTTTATTTTATAATGTAACAGGCCATAACTTATGTCAAGTTTAGCATTTTCAGACAGGTCCCCAACTGGTAACTTTGAAAAGTTTGCCCTTATTTTGGCTACGAAGAGGTCTGTATTTTCTTCCCTATGGGGGCTATTAAAAATTTCTAAATATATTTTGTGTGGGGGGCGGCGATCTCCAAAAGCGCTAATTAAATTTTGTTTCGCCCAGCTGTGGATTTGGGATCTTATGCCTGTCCACCAAATCGCAGCATTGCCCTTTAACAACATGGCCAAGCCTTTTAAAATATTTATATCTGTTACCTTACAGCGTTCGACGTAGCTGTCGACGCTATCCATAAACGCCATCACTGACTCAGCTGTTGTTCCTCCAAAGGTAGCCTTACACCGGGCCATGGTAGCGGTATCACTGGGCGTGGCCTCTGGGGATGTACGCATCATACTCGCGATGAGGCTTTGAATGGTTTCTGTTTGAGATTTTTGCATAGCGGTGATGATTGCCGTAACGCTATCCTCAGAAAACGTCGTCGCGATTGGCGTCGACGTTACTGGCGCTGTACCTGTGACGGCGGCGCAGGCGTCCTCTTGCACGTGGCATGGGTGCCGTGGCGTCGTCGCATCGGTGTAGTAGCCGGGGTTGAGGGCAGGATTGGCGTCTTCACTGCTTGTGGACGCGGTCGGGTCGGAAGGGGGAAACGACGGTGGCGGTGGCTCTTCTCCGTCGAACTCGACTCGACGCGTCTTACTTCGTGTGCACATTGTACACGACGACGGAGTCACTTACATACACAACACTTCGCGAAAGCGGCCTCTTTTACGTTGGGCGCCAGATATGAGGTGCGGGTCCTCACATGAAAGTAAACACAAGAAACTTCAGGGCGAAAGGATTGTAATTGTCCAAAATGTCGGTTACAAAATAGTAGGTACGGAGGCACGCGCGCTCTCACGAGCGGTGCGTAGGCGCGCGCGACTGCCTGGCGACGCCAACTAGTGTTGGGTGTTCGTTCAACAGGCGACGGTTTACATATTATATCGAGCGGGGAGACGACCGCGAGTGGTCCTAATCGGTAGTGTTGTAACGCGGTTTACTATATTGTGGTTTTGTTTCCGGTGTACAGTAATGAACCCATGTTTCGTCCATAGTAACAAAACGATTCAAAAAATCACATTCATCAGCTTCAAATAACTCCAAACAGTCGCGTGCAATAGTCAATCGCATCCTTTTTTGCTCAACTGAAAGCAGTCGCGGAACCCACCTCGCAGACACCTAGTGGAAACCCAACACGTTGACTATTATGTTTTGAGTACGTTCATAAGAGATGCCTATAATCTCGGCTATCTCTCAAATTTTCAATCTGCCATAATTCAGTAGAGTATTTTTTTAACATTTTCGTCAGTAGTTGACGTCGAAGGCCTTCCAGAGCGGGGTTCTGCTATCCATTTTTTGACGGATGGATATGAAAGAGCGCAATCCCCTAATGAACTGACCATATCATCATGGATGGCTTTTGATGACAGCCCGAGGGGTACTTAATGACGGCACTCTGCTCGATTTGCTCCATTTGCGAAAATGATGTCAGATTGCTTTGTTAATACATGGGGCACACTAAAAGTTTTGCACTTCTAGCTATTCGGAACTATTTGAATTTCGAACGTTATATTTTTTTAAACGTTGCAACCTTCTTAGTAATAAAAAAGAAACCATTGGCGGGAAATCATATGTCAATTGTTTTTTATCACACATCAAAGTTCTACGTATGCAACGAAAATGGAATTAAGTCGAAAAGATTTAAGAGCGATGATTTTTTATGATTTTAAAAGTTCTCTCTCTCCGCAAGACTGTGCTGCTCGTCTTCAAAATGCTTTTGGGAGCGAAGCACCTTGTTTGAGCACCGTGAGGCGATGGTTTGCTGAATTTGAGAGAGGTCGAGTTTCTTTACATGACGAATTTCTTGAAGGGCGGCCTTCAACTGCCGTCAACGAAAATAATGTGGCTACTGTTCAGCGGTTCATTGAAGAAAACCCGCGGATTACCTATGAGACAATTCGAGAACTATTGAGGATTGGTATGAGTCAAATCCAGAAAAATTTACACGAAGAATTGAAAGTTCGGAAACTTTGTTGTCGTTGGATCCCTCATGAACTGACAGCGGAGCAGAAGCAGGCTCGCGTGGAATGGTGCTCACAGATGCTACTGAAGTACGACCACGGACATTCTAATGCTGTTTATGACATTGTCACAGGAGACGAAAAGTGGATTTATTGTTTTGGACCCGAAAAAAAAACAGCAATCTTGTGAAAGGGTATTTGAAAATGAGAACTAGCCAACAAAAGTGAGGCAGGCGAGAAACGTTGGTAAAACAATATCGCTTTTTTTTTCTCAGCTACGGGTCCCACCTGTACAATTCCACTTGAAGTTTCCACTTGAAATTCCACTTGATTCTCCTGTAGCAATGGGGGTACCGCAGGGTTCAATTTTGGGCCCTTTTCTTTTTCTAGTATATATTAATGATCTCCCTCACCTCATAAGAGATGACCACGAGGTAGTTTTGTTTGCTGATGACACTTCTTTAATATTTAAAGTTAAACGTGGACAGCGCGAACTTGACGATGTAAACATTGCCCTCTCTAGGATAGTCCACTGGTTTTGTGCTAATAATTTATTATTAAATGAAAATAAAACTAAATGTGTAAGATTCACCTTACCTAATGTAAAACTTGTTAAAACCAGTGTTAAGGTACCAGTAAGGTAAGGGATGATATAATAGAATTGGTCGATGACACTGTCTTTCTGGGCATAACGTTAGACTCCAAATTGCAATGGGGGCCTCATATCGGGAAAATTTCGGCCAGGCTTAGTTCAGCAGCCTATGCTGTCAAAAAGATCCGACAACTTACAGACATTAAAACGGCGCGTCTTGTCTACTTCAGCTACTTCCACAGTATCTCGACATATGGCATACTACTGTGGGGTAACGCTGCCGATATCGAATGCATCTTTGTGTTGCAGAAGAGGGCTGTCCGGACTATCTATGGAATGGGGTCTCGGGAGTCATTAAGAGATAAGTTTAAGCATATTAACATCCTTACAGTGTATTCACAGTATATTTATGAAATTTTATTGTATACCCACAAGAACAAAAGCAAATTTGTGAAAAATAGTGATAATCATAATCTAAACTTAAGAAATAAGGATAAACTGGCTGTTCCTAAATTTAGGCTTCATAAAGTGAGTAATTCTTTTGCGGGGAACTTTATTCGAATGTATAATACATTGACAACCGAAATAGCAAATTTATCTGTTAATAAATTTAAAAAACTAATAAAACGTAAATTGTGCCATAAAGCTTATTATAGTATTAATGATTTCTTAGATGACAAGGCTGCCTGGTTGTAACACGAATTGCTCCTTTCTAAATAACTCTGTATTAGATTAAAGATGAAATATTTTGGAAAAAAGCCGAACTGAGTTTCTTGAGGGCTCTTCTCAGTCTCGTTGCATTTTGGAACCCTCGGTAGAGTCACACCAACTTTTCACGAATCTAAATAATTTTCTAAAAATTTCAAAGATAATAAACGTTATTTTATTTTATTTTATTTTATTTGAAGATCAAAAGAGTGTTAATGCCGAGTGGTATACCATTTGTGTTACCAGGGTGTTAGAAAAAGTTCGCGAAAGACGACCCAAAAGCCGCGTTCTCCTACATCATGACAACGCTTCTTCACACACGGCCAACAAAACAAAGTAATTTTTAGCTTACGAAAAAGTACAACTCGTCACCCATCCTGCGCATAGCCCCGACCTAGCACCCTGTGATTTCTGTATTTTCCCCAAAATCAAAGATTTGATGAGAGGTTTCACTTTTACCAACTCCGAAGAGGCAGTGATAGCGTTCAATCAGCACGTAGAAAACATGCTTTCCGATCTGTGGTCCTCCTGTTTTAAAAAATAGTTCGATCGCATGAAAAAATGTTTAAAATGTAAAGGAGAGTATTTTGAATAGCAATAAACATGATAGTTTTGGTTTAAACAGGTTGTTTTTTTAACTTACGCAAAACTTATAGTGTGACCTACGTACATTTATAAAATTAAAACTAATTATCGCACAGGTTTCAAACTTCGCACAATTAACAGGTCTGAACTGAACTAAATAATGTGGGTAGATTTGATTTTTAGAACTAAATGGATCAGTGTTAGGCCGACTACTTTTCAATCCACCCTCGTATGTGTGTCAGTTCCGGTCTACAGGCCGCATTTTTCAGCTGATTTTCATGAAATTTGGCACAATTGTTCTTTGTTGCAAGGCGCAACTTTTGTCGAAGGGATTTTTCGATTGGGGGGAAAATGGGGGAGAAATGGAAAATAACGCGAGGTCTACTGTTCGCAGAACTGCTAGTATTATACAACGTGTTTCATATTAGTGTGGTCGGTGGTTGACCCTCGTTACACATGCGCGTTGAATTAACTATACTCAAGGACAA
This sequence comes from Nudaria mundana, assembly GCA_963556515.1. Classification (NCBI taxonomy): domain Eukaryota; kingdom Metazoa; phylum Arthropoda; class Insecta; order Lepidoptera; family Erebidae; genus Nudaria; species Nudaria mundana. The sequence continues at coordinate 7,767,489 of OY748288.1, read as the reverse complement.
AATTGCAAATACAAGTTTAGTTAAAACTTTTAAGGTGTCATGTAAATTTAATTGATTTGTTCATTTAATCGATATTTTATAAACCCAACACTACCTAGGGTCAAATTTATTCGTAAGGTTCAGTCCCCTTCGATGAATCGTAGACAACTCTTATTTCATATGCTCCTGGTACAGAATACTATTTTGTAGTAATGATAGGTTGTGGACTTTAAACAACAAAAACTTACCGATTTCATTGTGCATGTCATCCTGGTAGATAGGTAGGTACTGTGTTCCACAATAAACATAACTAACTCACTCATATCACGATACTTAGATAAACATTATTGAATTTAATAAAAAATACACTTCCTACCTAAGATACTAATAAACACAAAACTAAAAAGTAGGTACTAAAGTAACGGCTCGAAATGTTCGCCGCCTTGATCAATGCACAGTTGGGTCCGTCGCATCATGCTGGCAGTTACATTACACAGCATGTCTGGAGTTACACTGCTAAATGCATCAAATATTTTAGACTCCATATCTTCACGCGTGAGACATACCGCACTTTACTTTTTACTTTACCACGTTTTTGACATAGCCCCACAAAAAAAAGTCAAGTGGTGTGAGATCCGGTGACCTCGGAGGCCAAGGTATGGGACCACCACGTCCGATCCACTGGTTAAACCGCTCATCTAAATACGCCCGTACATCTCTCGCATAATGTGCTGGCGCCCCGTCTTGCTGGTACATCATATTTGTGTACAATGTTAAAGTCAAGTTTTCAAGTTCGGGTTCTAAGACGTTTCTAAGGAACGCGAGGTAATTTTCACCGTTTAGCGAACTCGGTAGCACGAAAGGACCAATTAAAATATCTCCGATTATTCCCGCCCAAATGTTAACACGCCACTGATGCTGAAAGTTGTTTTCTGCAGATGCGTGTGGGTTCTGATGAGTCCATACATGTTCGTTATGCTGGTTACTGATACCAGCACGAGTAAAAGAGGCTTCATCGGTCCATAAAATACGGTTCGCGAAACTAGGGGATCGTTGTGCTTCCTCTCGGTACCACTGGCAAAAGTTGAGACGTGGTACGAAATCAGCCGGTGTCAGTTCTTGGGTGTGCCTGAAGTGGAACGGAAGTTGACCATCTGCTTTTAGCACGCGCCATACTCTCAAATGATTCATTCCCAGAACAATCCCAGCGCGGCGAGTACTTGTTCTGGGATTGGATTGAAAATGCTCGAGAATACTTCTTGCTCTGGTGGTACAACAGATGGTCTGCCTTCTGAGCGGGAACCACGGATAGAACCAGTGTCATGTAAACGGTTCACCATTTTTCGGAAGCACTCCACAGATGGTAACCGCCGCCGTTCACCTTCGAGTCTATTGTCCACAAATCTTTCTCGATAAAGGCGACGAGCTTCACGCAGACTGCCATCGGCTGCCCCGACGCAAAGTATCATTTCATAATATTCACTATTACTTAAATACGCCATGATCGATTAACACAGATTACTACGTACGCCTAATATCAAAGTTTACTTGCAACTGAAAAGAAATTAGATAGTTGTAAGTGTTGCCCAAGTCCAATGTCTTATTTCCTTGAATTACGTCGTAATTTTGGTAAAAATCTAATAAAAGTACCAAGTAGGTACTTAGTTTTATTTATGAAAAAAAGCTAGTAGGTACCTAGTATAAAATAATTTAAGAGATAAATAATAACATAATTATTATTTACCATAAACACAGGATATTTCCCTAAGACCTATGAAATAAAATAAAATTGTTGAATGCCAGCGCGGCGTCGCTCGCATGATAGTATGCATGTAAATACATTTCGAAACCTGCTTAAACCCATTTAAAAAAAACCGCTTCAAGATCCGTTGCGTAGTTTTCAAGAACTAAACATACATTCAGAACAGACAGACGGAAAAAGCGACTTTCTTTATCCATGTAGTCTAAGATTAGTAATTTATTACCAATAGCTAAAATGAACAAATATCCAGCATAAAAAAAGCTAATAAAGTCCCCGTTTATGAAGAACATTGCGTTAATTTGCAACACCGGAATAATATGGTTTTTGCGGTAAAATTTACACGTGTTGTGACGTGTACGTCTTTGATATATGCCGACATCGCTATTGATACCTAGTTTCTTCAAAGCGGCTCCAATCAAAAAAGTGGGCGGTTCTCTTTGTAATTTTTAGGGGTCCTTAAGATACATATTAGTGAAACTGACACCAACACCTCCTACTTTTTCTGATATCCTCGTTCAACCATACAAGTTGCCACTTTTAGCGATAATGTTTTATGAACTTTTATGCATCACATTATCATGACGAATCGACAACCGAAGTACCTACTCTTTTTTAAAGTCGGTCAAAAATAACCAAACACCTTGCAGATCATTTACTTCATGGTAAATGAGTCGAAAGAGAGTTCACGATATGGTAGTGCAGTGACTGGCATCCACGATCTCTCTATCCCGAAACTGAATACCTACATACTACTATACCCACCAGCGTTCTCAACAGCTACATAAACTTCTACACAAACAGCAGTTGTATTTTAAATATCTGTGCGGAACCAATTTATAAAAAGTGTAAATTTAAGGAAGACAAGAACATAAATGTTTCTTCTCTTTTCTTCGACAGCAAATGCGTTGCTCCTGGTATTTGAGTAGGTTGACAACAAATTACGTGTGAGTTGTGACATTCACGACAATCACGTGATACATAAATTCATAGAAAAACTTCAAAAATAACTCTTTATTTTGACCCCAAGTTGTGATTCCGAAACTATTTTGTATGATAACTATTGATAAAGTAACTTTATCTGTTGGCTAAAATTTTGAGTAACAACGAGACTGTCCGAATCTATTTCACTGTTTGGCAAACCTACTTGAGGTCAAATCTAGAGTTCATTCTAATCATATGTTTATTTTGTAGTGCAGTCTTAGGGCTTCATTTCAATGAGCTATCGATAAAAAGGAAAATTTATCGACTACGTCATTATAAGTCAATATTTTATCAAATTAATTAAAGACCCCGCGCAATATATTATTTGGGCCCTACCCAATGCAACCTTGAGATATGACCACACTAATATGAAACACGTTGTATAATTTTATAAATATACTTTAAAAATATTTGACTTTGTTCCGCCCGCCGCCGCCCGCCCGCCACAACAACGTCAAACTACGTGGTTCACCCCTTACAATATAGATAACAACGCTAAAACGTGCAACGCTAAAATGCACTTTATGACGTAGGTATGAAATTTCGATACTTCATACCTACGTCATAAAGTGCATTTTAGCGTTGCACCACCAGGTTGAACAACAATGTTTAGAATTGCCTAGTCCTAAATTATAAGGTTTACTAATAAAAGAAATCTACATGGGGCACACTAAAAGTTTTACACTTCTAGCTAATCGGAACTATTAGAATTTCGAATGTTATATTTTTTTAAACGTTGCAACCTTCTTAGTAATAAAAAAAAACAATTGGCGGGAAATCCTTTGTCAATTGGTTTTTATCACACATCAAAGTTCTACGTATGCAACGAAAATGGAATTAAGTCGAAAAGATTTTAGAGCGATGATTTTTTATGATTTTAAAAGTTCTCTCTCTCTCCGCAAGACTGTGCCGCTTGAATAAAAAGAGAAAGAAAAAATGCTTTTGGGAAAGAAGCATCTGTTTTTTGAGCGGTTGTTTGAGCCCCGTGAGGCGATGGTTTGCTGAATTTGAGAGAGATCGAGTTTCATTACATGACGAATTTCGTGAAGGGCGGCCTTCAACTGCCGTCAACGAAAATAATGTGGCTACTGTTCAGCGGTTAATTGAAGAAAACCCGCGAAAATTTTACGGTTCTCCTACATCATGACAACGCTTCTTCACACACGGCCAACAACAAAAAACAAAGTCATTTTTAGCTTACGAAAAAGTACAACTCGTCACCCATCCTGCGCATAGCCCCGACCTAGCACCCTGTGATTTCTGTATTTTCCCCAAAATCAAAGATTTGATGAGAGGTTTCACTTTTACCAACTCCGACGAGGCAGTGATAGCGTTCAATCAGCACGTAGAAAACATGCCTACAGATCTGTGGTCCTCCTGTTTTAAAAAATGGTTCGATAGCATGAAAAAATGTTTCAAATGTAAAGGAGAGTATTTTGAAAAGCAATAATTATAATAATTTGGTTTTAACATGTTGTTTTTTTAAGTTACGCAAAACTTATAGTGTGACCTACGTATAAGCACATAATATACATTAAAAAACCTCACACATAGGTAATGTAAACCAAAAGACGATCAAAGGGGCATTTTATATTTTATATAACTACTTATAATTGTAATAAGTACCTACCTGTAATTGTGATTTTGATGTGACATCCAATTTTTGTGCCATAAAACTGATATTTAGGTATTCATTGAAAAACATGGTGCCTTCAAATATCTTTACCAATTTTGATTTATATAAACCAATAAATAAACAGTATTCAGTGATTACATTATTTGCTTATCATTTATTATTAAAACCATTACTATAGTGAGCTGTGAACATCATAGAAAGCGAACTAAATACAGTTTGCCAAACTAAACCATACATTACATTTAAAAAAGTCTGAGTATGTACATTTTCATGGGCACCCTACTCCATAGAAATGTTGGGTTATGTTTCGAAAGCTTATAACTCTTCAGGATAACTTTTATGAAGCTAAAATGATCATCACGATAGCGTTTCGTTACCGTCACTAATAAAAATCACTTAATGCAAGTTTCAAACTCGTAGGAGCTTCCGTCGTCAAAATACAAGTGGGCGTAACGTTCAGAATTATGAACCTTGAGCCCATCTTATATTTCGAGAATGGGTGGTCATAAGAGATTCAAACTTGGATGTAGCATTAGTGACGACATCGTAACGAAATGTTACAACCTAAAAAGAAATAGAAATGCAGTGATGTATGAGTAATTAAAAACAATGCTCGGCGCAAGGTGTAAAATCGCCCCGTTTCAACATCCAATATCTACAAACCCAAGGCGTCACAAATTTGGAATAAGGTTGAGATTTGCGTCACATTTTCGTCACTAGAAGATGCGATACTTACCACGCCGCTAGCAACTTGGGCGCAAGGTTCTGAGGTTAATAAGTATAATTTCAACTGTTTACCGAAACTAAATATCATTTTTGTTTGAAGATGACGCGTAAGTGGCGTTTCCGTACCTGTGTTGTAAATCAATTGTCTCAAGAATGTAAGCAACAAGTTACAAATTTAATGGAGCCAGATGCAAGGAACCGACCTTCAGCTGCTTCTTTCTTCCAAGGACCTTGGATTGCTATGGACCCTAGACTCACGAGTAATAACTATTCTTAAACTATTTATCAAACAGTCTTTTCATCTTGTAGGGGCAGTTGCAATCTAATTATGAATATATTTTATATGGAATGACGTATGCTACCTTTTTCTCATATAATTTTACAATATGAATCACAAAATCTATGGTTTTGGGCTGGACTCCAACCAGCAACTGTTCCCTTTGCAGGAGGAACGCATCTCTGAGTCTACTGGCCAAAACATTACTCATTAAAAACTTGGCCAGTTTTTAGAATGTTGGTAAACATATTGTAAAACTAGCGGGCGCCCGCGGCTTCGCCAGGAAATAGTTATATGGTTCCCAATTCCCTCGGGAACACATGACCGGGATAAAATGTAGTCTATATTACAGCTTTTCAACCGTTTCAGAGATTAGCAGGAACAAACAGACAGACAAACATTTTTAAAATTGCATTTTTTATGTCGGTATTCGTGTATCCTATCTATAGTTTGGATTGAGTAAAAAGCTGGTAATTCTAAAATGACAGACAGACACTTCAATTCTATTTATCTATTTAGATATGGATAGGTTATAAATCTAATTATGCTAATAAAGGAAACTGTTCTGAAACGTAGGTCATCATCATCATCCCTTATCCCAATCCCAATTATTTGGGGTCGGCGCAACATGTTTTCATTTTCCATACATCCCTGTCACAAGTCTCAGTGTCTCACAATCTCCTCAGTCACTCTTTTCCTGGACATATCCTCTTTTACGCATTCCACCCATCTTTTCTTGGGCCTACCTCGACTTCTCAAGCCTCTACATTCATACTTTGCACCTTTCTTACCACTTACTTTCCTCTCTTCTCATAACACTAGTACGGTGTCTTGCGCGGTGCTTCGCGCCGCACCACGCCATCGGTTTTGGCTTATAACTTTTGACCCCTTAGGGCTAGGTCAAATTTTCAATTTTTTTGGCTTGTCTCCAGATCGAGGGCTGTCCATAGAGGAGTCAACCATCATTGGAGCATAACTAGTTCTCGAGAGCTAAGGGGGACATTCCTCATTTCTATATATAGATGTCCTCACCACAATAGCCGTTCGCTTCTCACTTTTTCATTTACCGGTGCTACTTTCATACTTCTTCAAATATACTTGTTCCTTACTCTATCAATCCTTGTTACACCACACATCCATCTTTACATTTGCACTTCCGCTACATGCAGTTTTCTTTCATCTGTCGCTTTTACGGCCAAACATGCCAGTCCATACAGGACGACAGGTCTGACGGCTGTCTTGTAATTTTTCCCCTTAAGTTTCGGGGGAAATTGGGGGTCGCATATAGTGACCTGCCGCCATTTCATCCAACCCTGCGTCAATTCTGTGCTGAAACGTAGGTATTAATTAATAAATACACCGCCGACGTCTTGTTAAATACACGACGGAACGGACTTAAAATTGTAGGAAATGGCGAAAGGAGAATCGCCCCCCATTGGCTGTGACCATCAAAATCGCTGTCTACACTGGAGCTAAAGCCATAACCTTTGTTGGGTGTGTTTTTCATTTTTGGGTAGTTGCTATTATGATGGTGATGAATTAATATTTTGTTCTAGAATTGACATTTATAGAAGAATCAGTGATGAAGCAGGCGCGAGACGACGCTTCCAGGCGGGAAAGAGACCCAGAAGAAGACAACGAGGTGGAGCGAATAGCGGAACTGCGTCGTCGAGGTCGCGGTAAAGGTGAGCATTTAAAAAATCATCTTTGCTGGTCATCCTCACTAAGGATAACCCTGCCGGAACGCACTGTACATATCTAAACAAAACAAATTCTTACTTGAAAATAGCAATAAATAATCTTTGTTAAAAATAGAGGCATTCTGAATCGATTCATTACATAGCTTAATCGATTATTTTTTTTACTAAATAGACTAGTGTTAGGCCTAGTTCACAAGACAAGCTCTCTACGCCCATTGACAACTACATACCCACACCGAACCGGGTATTCATTATGCTAAAGCATATCCACATTCATCGGACAGACCTCATCGGATAGCCATTTCATTGGCGGATTCTCAAATCCAATGCCAATGAAAGCCCGCTCAGTCGCACAAATCTCAAAATTCTGTCCGATAATTGTGAACAGTGCTTAATGCGTGTTAGGGTTTTGTCACCTGAACGGGTCTAATAAGCCTAACACACGCGCATGCTTAACCACAGTGTTACCTGACAGGCCGGTGTACACTGAACACTGAGCGTGTGGTTGAGAAACTGAACACTGCGCAAACCCCACGGCGCGAACTGGTCATTTTTCGACTTGCTTGAAATTTGGACTGTCAGTTCTGGCCTGCGCGTACTTGTCGGTGTGTGTGGTAGAGGCGTTCAATGTTCAAGCCGTCAATGAAAAATGGCAGATTTGGGCGCCAACGCACTAGCGACCAGGCCGCGGCGGCCAGGTCGCGGCGGCTAGTGAGTTCTGATTTTTATAAGCAATCGCTTATGGACCTCTGCACTTAGCGGCCAGCGACCAGCGGCCACCATTGGCCGCGGCGTGCAATAGCATGCCCCGCGACCAGCGACCACACGTGGCCGTCGAGATCATCACTTTATTTTGAAATTCATTCAGTGCTACCGCATCGGCCGCGGCGACCAGACGTGTATCGCTACAGACTGGTATTATTTTACAATGTCCGATCATTTCGACACGGAAAGGTTCATAGTCGAAAGTCGAAAGCAGAAAAGGTTTATGGGATATATCATATGATGATTATTCTAATAAAGAACAATAGCTTCCTTGGCCGCATTCTACCGTATTTACCACGGCGAGTGTTGTGAAGAGCTCTTCAATCAGATCCCACCGTCCTCCTTCCGATCCCGAACAACCCGTGCCGGGCAGAGATGCCACTCCCACACAGTGGATAGCATGTTCGCGAGAACTGAACGTTTTAAACGTTCGTTTCTCTGCCGAACGATAGTGGCCTGGAACGTTACGCCCTGCCTGTGCAAGTGTTTCCTCCCACATATAATCCTGCCTGGGTTCTTTAAGCGGAGCGTGAAGAGGCACATCAGTAGGTCGTCAAGTTGAGGGCCACTCTCTATAGTATTATGTGCTGTGAGAGTGGCCCACAATCGCTAGACGTCGTCACGACTTACCACCAGGCGGGCGGCGTCAATTTGGCGAACCAAATATAAAAAATAATTAAAAATAGACGTTAAACGGCAGTTATGGCTTGAACTGACCAATATGTTAGGTAGTGAAACATTAGAAAATAAAGAAAAGGCAGAACTTGGTAGGTGTTTTTTATTAAATTTAACTATAATACAGTAAAAGCTCCTTAGTCGCGCTTCCTTCATTCGCGTTTTCACTATTCGCGGATTAAAAAATGCGACCCAATTCCTATATTCCAAAAAATAAGTAAACTATAATCCTTTAGTCTCTCTCTCGCATAGTAATAGATGCACCCAAACCTGTTTCTTACGTGAAATCTTCCGTTTTCGTTATCGCAGTAAATACACAAGCACAATTAGTGTGATTATATTCTGCACGTCCATCTTGACACACCCTTGGAAGTCGACTGAAAGTATTGACCGCTCGACATGTCGCGGCTGCATAGGCACTGGGCGACCAGGCCGCGAACGTGGTCGCCGCGGCCTGGTCGCTAGTGCGTTGGCGCCCTTACAGTTATTTAACCGCGAATTCATGACATAATTGATATACTTATACAAATCTCTGCCTACTCTTTGGAGAATTAAGTGAAAGTATGAAAGTAATATTGTGATATAAACAAAAAAAATAGGCGTATGAAATAATGAAAATTATGATAATGATATACCTACTTTAATCAAGTGTTTATATTGTTGACATATTATCACCACAATATAAAAACTTAATGAAATAGTGGGCTTTTATTTACAATAAGAATTACAATATACATAATTATATACTATACAAAATAAACATAATTATAGACTAAAAATATTTACATTACAAAATATCGTTTAAAAAATCCTCCGCGTCATTGCCGACTGGGAAGGTTCCCAGAATGCTGGCTGTGTTGCCACGTTGGATGGCGATACTTATTCTTTGGGCCAGAAAATAGCCAGCCTTCTGGTCCTGAGAAGCATCGATTAGGCGTTTAGCAATGTCTCTATAAAGGCGGCGAGCACTCGGACCCCATGACCCCAGTGTCTCAACCCCAAACGGCTCAAATATGTAATCACCTGCTAGGTTAGCATATTTACGCCGTTTAAGGCCTTCAGCCGATGCAGCAGCAGCGCCGGCACATCCGGATGTGCTTGGAAGGTGTGAAGGTGCTAAGGTGTCAACGCATCTAGCGTCCCACACCAAAGGCCTTCCCATCTTCCACGGTAGCAACGACATACCGTCCGGTCTCTTTCCATCGCTTCGTGCTAAACCATTTGGTTCACGTACGGCCGGAAGACCTGCGGTGGAAAGAGCCCTACGAATTATGTCGTTTAGAATAGCGTGCCGAGGTATACGACCTGCGCTTCTGCTATATATATACTATATACCTACTTAGGTACTTTTTTTTTTATTAAGTAATGGATAGCTATAACTACCACTCAAATATGGTTTTGCAAATAAATACCTATGGCCTATGGTGATGATATGTATTATGTGTGTGCTGTCTTTTTTTTGTCACTACACGTGAAAAATACCATCATAAGAAAAAGCTGTTCAGTGAGAAACTTGTTTCCACGCCGATGATTTCGACAAAAATGAAGGACTGAAGGACTTAACTGTGCCGTGTGGTAGCTTCGACGTGTTCAGTCTTCACGTACGCGAAGCTTGTCAGATAACACTGTGGTGAAGCATGTGTGCATAAGGCCATGTGTGCATAAGGCCAAATACACATGTCAAGCGCTCAACGCGCGGTTTGACAACTCCGTACGGCCGTGAACAGGCAACGGCCGTACGCTGTAGGTATATGTAGTTGTTGACGCGCGTTGATCTCGTTCCTTAGATCTAGTCCAGTTTTGTATTACAATGTACTTAATCTTTTCACAGAAGGACTCAAGGTGTTGAAAAATCAAGATACACCCGTTGCAAAGTCACAACAAATGTTTGAATCCGAATAAATAAATAAAAAACCGATATAAATTGTGTTCATTCTGTATTTATTAACTTTAAAAACTCTATAATTTTAAAGTATTATAAAAATGTTTTAAACTTAATTGTACAAAGTATTTGTATGATATTTACGTGAATGATTCATTCACTCGCTAATAAATTATCTATGGAAGACGAGGGAGTATCGTAAAGGGCTTACAAACTTTATAACATTTGGCACATCGTGTTAGGAACAGGAATATAGATTACATATATACGTGAAGGCCCCTTGATACGAAAAAGGCTAAAGGCTCGGTGCATCTCTTTGGTAGTGTAATGGGTATTAAAAATACCCTTGATACCACCAGTGGTGCAAGACGGTGGTGTCAAGGGTCCTTCACGTGATATATTGTGATCTGTTTATCTACTTTAAATTTTCAATAATAAAAGGATACGACAAGTACAGAAACGTAGAATTATTAAACGTCAGATATTTTTGCTCCAAGGGGTATTTTTTTTTTATTCCGCCGCCAAGGCCGCTTCCGGTCTAACGTCCGTTACCGGGCGTCTCTGGTTACACGCAGAAGATATTTCGATTACTTAGTTAACATCGTCACCTTAGTGACTGTACATGAGGTAGTTGTCCCACTGGCGGCGATGAGCGAATAACTATTAGCGATTTTCTAGTTTAAGAAACGTACAATAGATATACAGCCCGTTTTTATTGAGAGAGAAAGAAAATCGCCGATAGTTACTCGGTACTCGTTTACTCACTTTTGGTCAAACAGCGATGAGCGTACTGGGCCCATTGTTACTCGAGTTCCTCACTATTCGTACCTATTTATTAGACATAATATACTATAAGGTATCAAAGGTACCTACTGCCAGTCAAACCAACGACAAGATCTATGACCACATATTGTTTAATTGTTTTTCTTATCCATCTTCGACTATGCCCTGCCACGAGCTACCGGCCTCGTATACAATGTCTCATCTGCCTTAGGTTCGAAGATCAGGGTATTGCCTCGAAGAAGGTATCCAGAAAAACAATTATAATATTAGTCCTAGCAACTAATAAGCACATACTAGGGGCCATAATATTATTATTTCGTCACGCCTTTTTGATGTGAGTGTAACTATTTTTTCTATGGCTATACATTGTCATGGTATGGATTTGAGTTATTTTATTGGTGTATATTTAATAATGGAGTTCATTAAGTTAATAATAACACTACATTATATAATTTTTTAAATTAAATACTAACAAATTAAACAAATGCTAAGTCCTCCGAAGATTTCTATTATTATATTTATGTATAATCATCTCTTATATATGTAATGATTTACAGAAAAATGTTAGAAGAGACCAGAGTTATATTGTCATCTTTCAGTCGATTTCTATTACACTAGATAATAAATTGTAAAAGCTAAGCTCTAAGTACAGCTAATATTGTAACAAACTACAATAAAACGGACCAAGTGCGAGTCGGACTAGCGCACAAAGGGTTCCGTACCAAAACGGCAAAAAAACTGGTTTGTTGTGTGAGTGCCCCTTAAATATTTACTAAGTGATGGGCGTAACCGGTTACAAAAGTAATTTAATTATTAATTGAATTACAAAGTATTTTAATTAATATGTATCTAGGTAGTTACATTTTATTGGCACAATGGTACTATGTACGGACTGCCACACTCGAGGTCTCGGGTTTGATTCCCGGGTCTGGTGGATAATGTATATTTCTCTTTAGAATTTTACCCAGATAATTATCCCAGTCTGGAACTTGTGTCCGGTAAATGGCAATAGGCTCGCCCCCTATTACATGGGACCTAACATAGCTGGCGAGATGTGGGTGTGTTTGCACACCTCTGCCTACCCCTTCGGGAAAAAGGCGTGATGCTATGTTATGTTAGTTACATTTTATTTAATTACATTGTAACTAGGATTACTTTGGATGAACAATATAGTTAATTACAAAGTAATTCATTACAATGTAACCTAATTACATAGTATTCGATTACATTGTAACTATCTATATATTTAATACGACAATTTGTCTGTCTGTCCGTCGCATTTTTAAATTTACATACATTTGCATGAAATATTAAAATATATATTTTTTATTTTTTTTATTTGAGGCGATACTAGGTTCGTCGGGATAACTAGTAACTTTTTGTTATTATATTTTCTTGTTTATATATAACTAAATTATGCTATACCTATAAAGCAATTTCGCGAACTTTATTCTTTTAATTTAGTATAGTGTACCTCTAAAGTACAATACTTTCTCCCCGTACTACCTCGTCATCGAGAAGTATAGGTATATCGCCAAACTTTAAGTTCGTTCTAAGCGGTGCGCTGAGGTGTTTACGAATAGAGGCCGACAACGCCCGAATGTCGATTGCATCTGCGCCTGCGCTAGCGAGACATATCCTTACAAGTTCCCGATGGTGGGGCGGGGCGGGGCGGCTGGGGCGAGCGTCGCAGCGCTTTGAGCCGTTTGTCCTGCCCCGCGCGTTTGCGAGCTACTTACCTTTTATCCTTTGTGTTGTAAACACGCACGTGGCTTTTTCTTGAATTTATAAGTCGTATTTTGGTGATTGCTGATTACTAAAAAGGTATATTGTGTTGAGTGCCTACAACAATGAGTGAAACTGATAGACTACTTTTAGAAGAGAACAGTTCGGTGGATGAATCTGTGTCTCTGTCTACAAACGAGTGTACGTCATCATCGTCAAGCAATACTTCTGCTGCACAAGCCACTATACTTGACGGTAAATTCTTTGAAATTCTTCACAATTCATCGGAATCAGCTAAAGTAGTCGCAATTTGCAAGAAATGTCTGCCTAATAAAGTCCAAATAAAAGGCACGAGGTTTTGTACCTCTAATTTCAGAACACATTTAAAACGAAAACATGGAGATGATGCTATAATGGAATACCAAGAGTAGCTTAAAAGTAAACGATCAAAAAATGTTCGCAGTTCTAGTTCGTCACTCGAATTATCACCACAAAGGTCGTCTAATGCACCTTCCTATTCTCAAGTAGAATTTGATCGGGATATTGTTAAGTATTTCGTCAACTCGATGATATCTTTAAAGTGTATTGAAGATCCTTACTTCAAACAAATGGTATGTAGATTACATTCAGCTGCGAATAACTTAAGAATTATGAGCAAGCGCACACTTGGGAGAAAGATAACAGAATTCTTTGATGAAGAATCAATATCAGTGAAACAAGAATTAAGTGAAGTGAAACACGCTTGTACGACTGTTGATATTTGGTCTGGACGTCGAAGAAGCTTTCTGGGTGTGACTGTGCACTGGATTGATGCCAATAGTATAAAGCGTGTTTCACGGGCATTAGCATGTCAACGCTTTAAAGGCACCCATAGTTATGATAAAATTTATGAATTGTTGCAAGAAATTAATTCAAAATATGGCTTAATAAAAATAGCACAAATGTTGTGGCTTGTGTTACAGAAAACAGCAGCAATTTTGTTAAAGCCTTTAAAAGTTTTGGTATAAATAGCATTAACATTTCCAATGAGAATGAGCAAGGTATTAATAATTCTTCTGATGGCGACACAGATTCTGATAGTACAGATAACGAGTTATCGAATCTGTATGACCTATCTTCAACAATTAGCCTCTTAGAGACTAGTTTACCGTTACATCTAAGATGCGCTTCACATACTTTGAGTCTCTGTGCTACTGATGCAAATAAAATTCTAGAAAACCAGGAAACAGAACTATCGGAAATGCATGATCAGACAATAAAAAAATGTAACACATTATGGAAAGCTGCAAATAGGCCAAAATCGGCTGAAATATTACAAAATATTCTTGGTTACACTCTAAGTAGGCCCGTAGAGACAAGGTGGAATAGTCTTTATGATGCCTTAAAAAAAATTGCCAGCATAAAAGAAAAATCTGCAGCTCTCCATAGAGCTTTAAATATGAAAAATCCACTTCGTGAATCCGAATTCAGTTATATAAAGGAATATCTATCGTGCACTCAACCAGTGGCTGATGCACTTGATATTCTTCAAGGTGAAAACGCGACATATTATGGGATATTTTTGCCGACAATACTGTCCTTGAAGAAAAAATTAATAAATCTGTCCGAAGAATCAAGGGCTTATGAATACTGCACTGTTCTGGCTGAAACTTACCTTAAAAGTGAACAAACCCGATTTAAAGATTACTCCGCATCCTAAATATAAAAAATTAAAAATGACATCATTAATTGGCCAGGCAGAATATGTTAGAATGAAGAATCTGCTAATAAAAGAAGTAATGAAGATTATATCAAATTCATCATTACCTCGAGACAGGCCAACAACGAAGTCGAAAGAGGATAACTTTTTTGAAATTGAATCAAGTTCAGATTCCGACAATCAGAGCGGTGAGCCAAGATCCAAAGCGTAAAAGTCACACATTTTTTGGCAGAAGACAGCAGAGAGCTTCAGATATTAAATAAGCACGAAGAAATTAAAGAAGTCTGCTTAAAATTTAATACCCCTTTACCATATTCTGCGGCAGTGGAACGAATGTTTTCATACGCCATTATGATTAATTGCCCTAAGGCAAACCTTCTTTCAGACGAAATTTTTGAGAAGAGGGTAAAATTAAAAGTAAATTTAAATTATAAATCTGAAACTATGTAAAATCCATAAAGGGTAGAAATTATAATTATGACAGTGTATAATAACTATTTGTGTGATTTATATTGTGACTTACATGATTAAAAAATATTGTTTATAAATGTGTTTCATTTTTCCATTCCTATTAAACAAACGAAAACAATAATAGTTGTGAAGTACAGGAGTCTCAAAAAAATTACAATTACATTATATCAGATTACTTATGTAACCTGTTAAAATGTAATTGGATTAACCTGCAATTGAATTACTTTGTAATGAAATAATGGAAGTACTGATTGTAATTATAGTTACTTAAGTAATCGATTAAAAAGTATTTTAATTACAAATTACAATGTAACTGTAATTTGTAATTATTAATTTAATTACTTTTTGCCCATCACTATGCAATGCATGCTGCTAATTGCAAATGTTGAGCGGAGCAAATGTTTTTATTACATATCAGAATCAGAATCAAACACTTAAATTAATTAATCGAATGAAAAAAAATCTATTTTCATTGCTCCGCTTCGCTCCGCTCTTATATTCTGTTTTTTAGTATTTGTTGTTCAACACATATACATCATCTGTTAAAATTGCAACTTTCTAACTATCACGGCTCATGAGATACAACCCAAGACAGACGGACGACAGCAGTCTCAGTAATAGTATCACTTTTTACCTGTTTACCCTTTGGGGACGGAACCCTAAAAATGGTTTGGTGGGTCCTATGGTCTTACCGGTTTATACTGCTGCTTAGTCGCCGGTCTAGAACAGCATGTAGCGACTTTAGTCGAACGTTAGCAACCAATAAGATTGCAGTCGACGCTAACATGCTCATATGGTAGAATCACAGAAGTTAGTTACCGGTTTGAAAAACAATTATATTTTTGCTTTAAAGCTATCATCTGTTCGTATTCATATAGATTTATTGCTATCGTGGAATGTCTTGTCTATGCCTCATCTGTTATTTTTTTTTCATACATACAAATAGCTGTCTTCTTATTAAAGTGAAATTCGGAATCTCTCGCCAGATTATTTTTTTCTGTCTGGGCTAAACAGCTTAATTTAGCAACTCCTTTAAGCTATACAATGTATTCAAAAATATTTCCTTAATAATTAAATTAATGTTAAAATAAATATATCCTTAAATAATTTCGTTAAGTTCTTCCTAATTATAGTCGTCTGTCTTTACTAATTTAGTCCGAGACGCCCAGGACTTTAATCGGCTGTGCCATAGCGGCTGGCACGTAAGATTTTGTTACCTTTCATCAGTATTTCATCGCAAGGCAACTGGTTTAAAATTTTTTTTCAAAATTACAATATAGCTGCTACTTTTTATTAAATTCATTCGGCCATTTTGAACATATCCCATTATAAATGTGCCCGGTGACGGCAATAGGCTTGCCCCTATTACGTGGGACTAAAAATACTGGCAAGTTGTGGGTGTGTAATGCACCTCTGCCTACCCCTTCGGGATATAGGCGTGATGTGTGTGTATGTGTGTGAGTGTCATTACTAATTATTCTCCAAATATATTGAAATCTGGTCTTATATTGTTTGTAGCTGGACTTCTCCGAAAGGTCTCAACTTTTTTTTGTGTATTTGATAAATATGAGAATAGGCTAAACTTCAAGTACTTTTCAGCCTCCTAGAACCCCTCCATTTTTTAAAGTTAAAACGTTACTAAACTAGAGCTGGGTCTGCTAGTTTTGCTATATTAATAAATGAATTAAGTGTACGAAATAAGAGACGGCTTTTAATTAATTATAAATAATAGCAACACATTGGTGTCCATTGTTACATACATTAAACTGCTTGGACAGAAATCAGAAACGAAGGTTATAGTACCTTTTGGAATGTTATACTATATTTCGCACGTGAATAAAATATTATTTGAATTGATTAATGCGACTGTGTGTCAACTGGGTTAAGTTTCATTTTAAACGAACATCAAAATCAGCACCATTATTTCTATTTATCCTCGTTTTTTTGGCATTTGCATTCAATATTAAAATAAAAAATTAACACTTTTGGCGTCAAAATTCAGAATGAAGTCAGAATTTAAAATTTAGCACCAACATGCTTTCGTAACGTCTATAAAACCTAGCCACCAAGACCTAAGAAACAAAAAAAAACCTGGGTTGCTGCAACAGGCTCGCAATACGGTACCAATACCTAACTGGCGAAATGCGGGCTATAAGAAGAGGCATACCTCTCTTACCGTTTTGGGGAAATGGTGTAATTACTATTTTTATGTTTGAGAACGCCAATTATGCAAAATTCCAAAAACCCGTTAAAGACCCTTGGTTTTGGCGACTTGTCCACTGGCTTAACTTTATCTTGCATTTAAATATAGACTAACCGATTCTATAACGCATTATAAATTAACAATCTTTTACTTTAAATACATTTCAGAATCAATAATTCAAGTTCTAACATTGACTTTTGCTAAAATTATCTTTCGCGACAGATGATGTGTGTATATCTTATTTTCTCTCTCGCACTTTACTATAGCATATATTATATCTGTCTCAGTCACAATTATTTTATATTTAATGTGACCTTATGGCCTTAACAGGTTTGATTGTAGATGGGTCCATTGAGTCACTAGTGGGTACGTGTTTCGTCACGCGGGGGACAAACACCCGACGCGACGTCCGCTGCCGCTGATTTTACTTTCATCGTCTGAAAATACCAATCTTGTCTTATATATATTATATTATTAAAGTACATTATGAAAAACAATATTCACTTGTAGTTTTGTTTTATGGCAATATGCTATCGGTTTAAAAGTTTGATGAAAGTAACATTTGAGTTTATGTGAATTTTGTTTTTCATAATGTATAAAAACAAATTATACCAAAACTATACCTACTTCCAGTCGGTTATATCTACAAATTGATTACTTAGAAAACTGCAAATAGATAGATTTATCAAATAAAGATAGTTTGGACGTGTTATTAGTATGGCCTTATTGCTTTCCAGGCAAATGATGGCCTGAGGAAAAGTCATGTCAAAATCGCTAAAAAAGCTTCAATATCTGAATTGTTCACTAGAATTGAGGCAGATACAATTTGAACATTTACATGATATTTTTATTTAGATAAATAAATACAAAAAAGTATGATACAAAAAACCAAAATCGATTGGAAATCAAAACAAATTATGCAAACAAAATTAAATATTAATATCAAACAATTCCAAAAGTTAGTCAACTTCCACACTGTATAGTATTTATTAAAAATTATCTTAAATACATTATTTATTAACTAAAATAAAAAAGAAGTTACCCAAAACACCAAAAAGCGTTCGTTCCACCGCCAATGTTAAATTTGTTATTGATAGCACATAGCGTTAAAATAAAAATAATAGTGCTATACACATAAAAGTACTTAATTAACCCAATCGTGTAACATACGTAACAAAAAATTAAAATGTATTTTTATATATTTTTTTAATAATCATGGGTAACTCATACTTGGTATAAACTCGTTTTATACCAATTATACTATTTCCCTTAGATGAACTATATACTAAATGACGCATCGCCAAGTAATCACTACAATAGAAACACTTCAGCTTACGCATGCTAGTGTGCGTGAGCGTATTGTCATACACTCGCCTTGTTTGACGTTGTGTGGGTGTATAGTGGTGCCAGCTAATGAAACTTTTCCTATTTTCCCATTTTATTTAGGAATTTTCTAGGGGGAAAAAACAAATTAAAAAGTTGCGTTTAACAAGTTGCGTCCAACTTTTTATTTTCAAATAGGTTGACTTAACGTTAACTTTGACTTTTAACTTATTATTTTTAAATTTTGACAACTTTTTATTTTTAACTTTTCAATTTGGCTTTCTTTTGAACTTTTTATTTTAAATTTTTAGTTTGTAAATTTTTATTTTAACATTTATTTTAAACTTTTTATTTTAAATTTTTCATTTTTAACTTTTTAATTTTAACTTTTTTTTTAACTTTTTATTTTTAATTTTTCATTTTTAACTTTTTAAGTTTAACTTCATATTTTTTATTTTTAACTTTTTATTTTTGGCAGCCATATTGGATTGCGAAATGGACACGAAATTCTTACTTAACATACCAAAAACCTTGCCCGACAGTTGGCCGGTTTTTATTGGATAAACTTAACGTATCATCCTTTCTAGGTACATCACTATACACTCGCTAGGTACTACATATTCGCGACTCACTCTTGACCATTTTCAAATTATTTATTTTTGTATCTGTATTTTCTAATGACTTGTCCAACACCTATTTCTACTTATATTATATCGGGGAATTTTGAATTCGAAACTGGCAATACCAACAAACATGACAATTATAAATTACACATTATTTAAATATTGATTTAATAAAATTATGATGAACTATGAGTTACTTACAGATGGTAGGTGACTTTGCTGGTTGTTTTTAATCGTCCTGTGTAGTTTCTGCAAACTTTTATTGCACATTTAGGCGTATTTAGGCCAAAAATTTTGATCGCATAAACAACCGTAACCCTTGACAACACAAATGTCAATAAAGAGCGGGAAGCTGTTTATGACCCAACTGTTCGGTGATATTTTTTTAAATGCATGTCTGGCACTGAGGTTCTGTCTATAGTATATAACACGTCACTGCTATTTCCATTTCTTTAAGCTCTCGATGACAGCTCCTGTGAAAACTTGAACGAGCGTCTTTTTTACATTATGTACGTATTATTTTATAAAAATATGACGCTTACGTCCGTACAAGGTTATACCAGAGTCGGAGAAACTGATAGGGATGCAGCTATCGATAAACGTAACACGATAACAGACCCGATATTTTTTTACAAAATGTATGAAACTGCCGGATACTTTTGTACAAATTTATTAACTAATATTATATTTCATGATTGATGTTACACGTATTAATTCTTGATTGATAGTGCCAACTTCTTTAAGTTTTCGAAGCTGTTGTAAAATAAGTAGGTATAGGTAGGTACTCGACAATATTTTACGTATACACTAACTACACTATCAAACTACACAACACTACAACTATCAAATTAGAACTGTCATCGAGAGCTCAAAGAAATGGAAATAGTATGTATCAGTCAATCAGAGAGCCATTTCGGATACAGAAGCCATGCCGACTTTATCCAAGAGAGAGACTCTGGCCGTCATTCATAATTATTTTAAACAACAATCACAGTCTCGTAAGAGCTTTAAGTTTGCTTTTGTTTACTCTTTAACTGCATTGTCTTCTCATTTTGTTTTGGTTCCAATGTAACTCACTGTGCATTCTTTAAGTTACCGGTCAAATCCTGAATCACAGTTCCGCCATTGCTCTATTTACGGGACAAAGCGTACAAAAGTACGGATTCGTCACTTTTTGCACGTGTGGTATATTTTTCTTCATTTAATAAAAGGTCATTGGTTAAATCAAATCAATTTTTATTTGACCATAGACTTAGGATCCCGCTTAGTTCTACTTAAATAGATTTGATCTACCTGGCATCTATGTGTATTTAGTACGCTTGCGTACCTTATACCTTTGGGCCATGTACAGTCAAGATTCAAAAGTGAATTCCCATTTATTACAATGCAATAACTTGACTGTATGCTGATGCTCAGACTGCAGAGACTCTATTTAGTGGTATATAACATCTGTGCATTGTATTATATAATGGGAATGCAGTTTTGAACCTTGACTGTACATTTACGGTCGATACACACATTTCAGTGATGCCTCAGTTCTGACACAGTACAATTTCAGTACAAAATATTAATTCATACATTTTGTATGAACGCGTCCTGACATATCAGTCTTATTGTCAGTGACGATTCAGTCATCACTATCACTGACACTGACATGTGAGGATGCGTCTATAGAATATGTATGAAAGAATATTTAGCACTGAAATTGTACTGTGTCAGAACTGAGGCATCACTGACGCTTCACTGAAATGAAATGAATTAATGATTTATTCATATAGACCATTAAATGAGGCTTACGAACGAAAGAAAATTGCTTCTATATTTACATGTAGGTACTGCCAGAATCGCAAAGCCTGGCAATAAAACACACGGCCACTGATATGTGTGATTCGACCTTTAAGGTGTATGGTATATAGTGTGGTTGTCAATATACAATATACAGATTAGTATTGTTAGTTGAGCGACTTACTGGCGATGTGCTAATGTCACCTGAGCAGTCGTCGTGTAGCGGACACACGAGGTCGCCCAAGTCAAGGTCGTCCTTGCTTTTCTTGCGTTTCAGAGAGAACTGACTTTTCTTTGGTACCTGATGGATTATACATGTTCAATTTAAAATGGACTGGCGACCTTGTAAAGGTTACGGAATGCTAAACAAAGGACCGAACGATATGGTTATCTTTGCGGAAGTTTAAGCCCAGCAGCGGGCTTCAACTGGCTGAAATGATGATGATGATAATATACAACGTGCAGCACGCTTCATCCCGGTAGCAACCTTACATCGGTAAACAAATAAGTTGGTAACAAAACAGTAAATATAAATAGTAATCGCGGGTTAACTGAAGGATAACAAGCTACCTTATATTTGGTGGTTGCAGATAACGGCTGATAACCAAGTGTCTGTTCGGCGTTCCGTTTCTGTTGAATTACTTCTCTGCCTAATAAGTCGTTAAATCTGTAATAAAAGATTAAGATAAAATACTCACCTACAAAAAGAGAAAAACATTGCCACACATGTCTACGGGGGCACAAGTCTAATGGGCCGTAGAACATTGAAAAATATTGATTAACAGCAAGCTCATTTTCGTAAGTAGCTTTATTTTACAGAATCCTACCCCAATATCTCAAAAAGAAATCTCAAATCAGGTAGCTAACAGAGTTATCCAGTTAAAATATTCGAAACAAAATTGTAAGGTTGCATTAATTCGTATAGAGCTGCAAAGTGGTGCAGGTATTAAGAACATCATTATAAATCAAATAGGTATCAAAAGTTCCCATCGATCCGATTGTGCTAAAAAAGTTATTCAATGCACATTCCGACAATTAAATATGTCTATTTCGGTATTATCCGGTAGTCCGAGACGTCCAGGACTTTAATTGGCTATGCTATAGCGGCTGGCACGTAAGATTTTGTTGCCTTTAATCAACATTTCATCGCAAGGCAACGGGTTTAATTTTTTTTCCAAAATTACAATATAGCTGTTACTTTTTATTAAATTTATTCGGCCATTTTGGACATAACCCATTATAAATGTGCCCGGTGACGCCAATAGACTTGCCCCCTATTACGTGGAACTAAAATACTGGCAAATTGTGGTTGTGTAATGCACCTCTGCCTACCCCTTCGGGATATAGGCGTGATATGTGTGTGTGTGTGTGTGTGTGTGTGTGTGTGTGTGTGTGTGTGTGTATTTCGGTATTTGAGTACGGTTTTTTTTATTACTGTACAGGTGGGGTATGCTACGTAAATCGGAGGATGTCCAGCCGGTGTGGCCGATGTACTGCACTTATAGTCTGGAAAAATGTTTACAAAAACTGCATTCACAAAAATAAAAAATGTATTTTCAATTATATTTTTCTTTTGTAGCTCTGGTAAATATAGAAGTTACCAGTTTTTTTTTTAATTTTTTTATTAGCGCTCCTCTACCAATGGCAGAGCCTATTCTACATCGTTATATGTAACTAGTCTGCCTATTAAATCGACAGACCTCTCAGGCAATGATTTTAAATACAATGGATTTCGGATCATCGCTCAAAAGTGTCCGAACTAAAAGAGAAACAAAACGCTAAAAGAGAAACAATCGCGCGCCAGTCTTGATTTTGACAACTGAACGACAACACGTTGCACAATGCCGTACTGTATTGTAAAAACGTGTAAAAACTACGAAAAAAAAGCAAATTGAAGACGGTGTATCATATTTTCAGTAAATAAGCTTTTGTTTTATTATTTGCAATTTATTATTTCACTTAAAATACAGTATTTCGTCGATAATAAATTAAAATACAAAAGTAAATATTGCAATCCAGTCCAATACCGAAGTACCTATCTGTCTCTTTCGAACTTATCCCAAGCTCAGTAAAAAGAAAGAGACCATTTCATTTTCACTGAATAATGTACTAACAAAATGACCATTCAGATTTATTCGGATTACCGATAGCGATAAAACTATTTGGAACAAAGATTATAGTGGAGTCGCCTTGGCTCTTTATGATTTTTTTTTCGTTATATGAACCAACATCTATTTCAGTTTTCCTCGGGATCCAGTACACTGTGCACAATGGAAAAATATTATTGCCCTAGCACGGCGAGAAGAATATTTTGATCCAAAAAATAACAATCTTGTTTGTTCGGCTCATTTTATGGACATAACAAAAAGAGGTCCGATCTTTATGAAACTTGTACAAGAATCCCTTGATTGAATGGAGGAGATAAGCCCAAAAATGTTTTTAATTTTCACAGGGTATCATTGTTTTGTCATAAATATAATTACACATGTCATTTTATTTCGTGTATGTACTGTTATTTTCTTTTTATTTGGATTCTCGGTAATGTATTCCCACGGGAATCGGGGCCGAGATAACTATATCTTGCGGGCGGAGTCACGGTGATCAGCTAGTAGCCAATAATTTCGTATCCCAAAAATTAACCATAAGATAAAAATAAATTAATGATGCGCAGTTTTAGCAACTAATTCAGTCACTTGAAACACGGCTATCTTGTAGTAGACGTAGCGACATAGCGTTATGAAAATAGTAATGAAAGCGGAAGAACTTTGACACCCGCAAGAAGTTTGGCATTTATAATATTATAATTAGTTAAATTCATTAATTCCCTTTTTGTTATTCATACACTACAGTTGCTTATTATGAAACTGACTCGAAAAAAAAAATCTTTGTCAGTCGTTAATTAGTTTTTCAGCTTATTTCGTCTAACATAAACAAGTAATTACAATTTATAAGATTATGGAATTTATTGTAGTCTTACATTAATTATTACGCCTACGTAGGTACATATCATGGAATCCTTAAAAGACTTTAACAAAATAAACCTACTCCATTGTTTCTATGTTCACGTAGTTCAAGTATAAGCTGCATAAGGTGAATTAGTCAGGCGGACAGATAGAAGCTACGTAATGCGATAAATTAGTGCAAACAAAAGTGAACACTATTCCGTTGAATCAAGGTTTAAATTTTAATATGAAATTTGTTTATATCTATGTATGCCTATGTATAATGTATAGGTCGACTCGGGACATTATTTTCTTGCGATTTGTTCTAGATCCTATGTCCGTTGTATTATAAGGTCTTTGCTCTCAGGGCTCATTCTTAATTAACTAGGCTTACACCCGTATTTACCGATGGCACCGTTAGGCGCACAGATACCACACGCAGGGAAACATTGTTTGGAATTTTTTGAATTGATTGTAAAGAAGTTACCAGTTGGTGCCACTAGGCTCCCTAATAAAATAAGTGGCGAATGTGGAAATGTAATAATGAAATATCTTAGGGTAGGTATCATTTAGGGGACACGCGATTGTATATAATGTATATTCATGATTTTTTTTCAACGATCTTGACTTGTTTTAACTAATATCAACAATCAACCGCATGTATGTGAACTACTTTACCTACATACAAGGCAATGTGCTGTAAGCTATCTGCAGTATAGTAATAAGTATAATGTGCATGTATGTGTTTAGCTTTGTAAGCAATATTATAAGTATGTCTTGTAACGTCGAGTTGCCTGGGAACAAGGCAGTAATAAACCGAACCTGAACCTATTCAGATGCCTTTTATTTACTCCGACATTTCATATCAAATGATAATATTTCTTTAAAAAAAAACTAGACTCGGTCCGACATATAAGTTTTGAATAGAAAATGAAAAAAAAACGGAAGTTCTATTTTTTTTACTTTGTGACGGTTTATTATCACGTTACAAAAATTCTACAAGATATTTATTTTTTAATCCGTTGGACATTAAAATTATTTTGATATTAAAAGAAATATTATCATTTGATAGTTTACAGCACATTGCCTTGTAGGTAAAGTAGTGCACGCACGCACACACACTCACACACACCCACACATGTCGGTAGATATTTAGTCACTGTTTATATTAAACCGACCTAAAAAAAAGCAAAAAAGAGGAGGTTCTCAATTTTGTTTCTGTTTTTGAAATAAAAAATGTCACATCGTAACTCTTCAATTCAAAACGGTACATATGGTGTGCTTGGCGTGGTTGCTATATGAATATTAGTACACATCGAAACACACAGATGGCGCTGAAAAGATGACGTCTTTTTAAATTGCGGTGTTAAGATTCTCCGTGACAGAATGACTTTCGTCACTTAGTTATCTTACGGTATCGCTTCTCGGCCTTTTGGCTAAGATCAAAGTGTAGTATCTGTTCTTTTCAGCTTAATATCTGAAAGTTCCCTCACTGAGGGACCAGTATATTAAACTGATTTTTATAAGCTGACGGGATGTTCGGGGCTCGCTCCACTCCTGTCGCGGGTCGGCCCGGCATTGCAGTGCCGCCGGGATCGGCCCACAATAAATACTATTATACCCTGTCGACCTTCCCGCGACTTCATCGTTGTGCTGAACAATGAAGTTGGCGATTAAAAGTGACTATATAAAATTGCCCGGGTGGGTACCAACACATGTCGAAAGAAAAAATTATTGTTTCTCGTTACATACTTTAATTTTTGATATTTTACTGAATAAAACCGTTCGAGGCCTAAAATCGGTTTTTCAAGCACCATTCAGAATATGATATTATGAGTATTTGATGTTTTGCGAATGTGATGTTTTACAAATGTGGTCTTTTGAGAATATGATATACAGCGAGAGCGTGAATCACTAATAGCGTCTGATTTGACAGTACAAATAAATGACGTCATAGTTTAGTATTTTATACACTCAGCCGTCCTGGGACAAAAGCGTTCCAAAAACCCTCGGAGATATTTCTTTACTATTTTTTTATTTCTGATTTTACTTCAAAGTGACCTAAAAGTTTTATAGGTTATTGCTATAGAGTTTTGAAAGATTCGTCTACACACGCCTAGATATTTATAAGTATTTTTATTTTTGTTGTAGCTATTATATTTAAGCTGTTACAAAGGTTTTTATCATCAAGCGTGAATAGTATTTCCGCCGCATTGCGCGCGAGTGGGGGGCTGATGTATCACACTATAATAGCCAGGGAGCCTGGACTGCAGAGGGGTTACTTACTTACTACTTACCAGGCTTATTGTTTTGACATTTAGTAAATAGGAGGTGAGTTACCTAACTTAATATATATACATACATACATACATACATACATACATATCATCACGCCTTTTTCCCCGAAGGGGTAGGCAGAGGTGTGCAAACACACCCACATCTCGCCAGCTATGTTAGGTCCCATGTAATAGGGGGCGAGACTATTGCCATTTACCGGGCACAAGTTCCAGACTCTGGGATAATTATCTGGGTAAAATTCTAAAGAGAATTATACATTATCCACCAGACCCGGGAATCGAACCCGAGACCTCGAGCGTGGCAGTCCGTACATAGTACCATTGTGCCACCTAGGTAGTCAACTCCCACCCTCTCCCTTCCGATCCCGAACAACGCGTGCCGGGCAGAGATGTCACCCTCATACCGTGGAAACCGTCTTCGCGAGAACCGAGCGTTTTAAACGATCGTTTCTCTGCCGACCCTGGGCTCTTTAAGCGAAGCGTGAAGAGGCACATTACAGGGTCGTCAAGTTGAGGGCCACTCTCTATAGTATTCCTGTGTACTGTGAGAGTCGCCCTCAATTGCCAGACGTCGCCTCAGCTTACCATCAGGCGGGTGGCGTCAATTTATCGAACTAAATATAAAAAAAAAAAAAAAAAAAATCTTAACAAAGTCTAACTTAATATAGTGCTTGGACTACAGAGATTATATTTAGTCATATGTAATGTAACAACTGTAATGGCAGGAGTGTGTGTGCAATGCACCTCTGCCTACCCCTTCGTATGTCTGTCTGTCGATCTAACTTAATATAAGATTGACGGTATTACCTTTGTGTGAGATGTCTGCGTAGTAAAGTCTTGCTGGCTGGAATGTTTAGTAAAGCGGCTAACAACTCGGCATTGAACCTGGGCTCGAGCAACATCAGACCTCCGTGAACACCTACAATATGTTTAGGGGATTATACAATACATGCAGGTTGTATTAGTTAATAACTAGTGGTTTGCCCCGGCTTTGCAAAGTGTGGATGTGTATGTACCTCTGCCTACCCCTTCGAGGATATAGGCGTGATGTGTGTCTGTCTAGAAAAAGGATGAATAGTGGGTCAAGTTTTGTGGAGAACGGATAAAAAATATGATCGCAAGCCCATACAGACAGACAGATGAATGCAAATATCTCGCTGAGGTCTCTCAGGGGTCGACTTATCGCACACGAGTTGTATTATTATGTCGATGACAGTGGGATGGAACCGCTTCGTGACGTCATCAATCTTAGTACTTAGGCACGGTCAAACTCATCCTTCACATGCGACGTACACCACGCATTATGACATCTGAACCGGATCTGACCTATACAATTTGTATGGTAACAAACACACTGGTCATTCACCACGCTGTCTTACGCGTCACCGCGCCAGATTCGCGTGTTCCAATGCTATCCCACGCGTACGACGCTGTCACACACGTTTAAAGTGTCATAGCGTGTAGAAAATGTAAACGTAAGACGTAGGACCAGTGTGTCGCTGTTCCTACGTCGCGTGGCATACGTCCTTTTTAGAGATTAATGACGTCACGAAGCGGTAATTGTGTTAAGGTTCCAACCCACTGTCATCGTACGCGGCTTATATGTTTGGCCAGTGATAACTGACCTGCCCCCCTCAGGTTGGGCGCGTACTCAGCGAGGTCTATCTCGTTGAGCCACTGCATCACGCGGTGCGACGACCAGCGCGCCACGCCCGCCTCCCCCTCGCCCTCCGCACTTCCCCCCGCAGACCCCTCAGCCGCTCGACGTATCATGGTCTCCGGGTCGAACTTGTTGTCGCGGAGTACTTGGATGCCTAAGAGGAAAATACATGATAAAATTACGATGTGGTAAATCTTTTTTTTTTAATAACCTAGATTACACCGAAGGACTGAGAAAACTATTCCGCGCAGACATTAGATATTTTGTGGACTCTCAAATCAAATGTAAACATTGGATTAAAAAGTAGTTTTATTCCACACTATTATTTCATATCCGCACATTTCATCAAATCAATTTTTTTAGTGGTGCCTGAAAAAGCAAACTAAACTTGATGTTGGCAACATATTAATTAAAACAGTCACCTTTCATCCGTCGGGTCAGGTCGGCCTGACGCTGAGCCTTCAGTAAACTGTAATACGTTTTACACATTGGTTTCGATCCAATGCATGGAAATTAACCTTTAAAGCAGCCCACACATCGCCTGCAGTCTCAGATCGTTCAGACGCGGAGTGTTAGTGTAGTGAGTGTAATGACTCACCCCTGCGTATAGAGAGCGCGTGCGTGGCGTGCGCGACACGCAGATGCGCGTGCAGGTCGGTGTGCGTGAGGCGGTGCAGCACGCGCGCGTCCAGCGCCGCCTCGCCCGCCGCCGCGCGCGCCCCGCACACGCCCACGTCCTCCAGCCAGCGGAGCGTCCACGCGGTGTCCAGCCGACCCGCTAGCGAGAGTAGCTGGTCTCCGTGACCACCCTGGTATATATCAGTTACTTTGAAGAAAAAACAATTTAGCTTATCCTCAACGACAGATCCTAGTAATATCACGACATCTCTGTCAGATCCGGATGTATTTTCGCAACTAAACTTCATATTAATAGCACTGTAGTCGCAATGGAATTTGAAATCTTGACTTTACAAAATTTCAAGAAAGATCTTCTTAAATCAAGAAAGGAACCAAGAGTTCCGAAGGAAGTATTCAAATAATAATAACCAGGAAAACCCTTTTTTTGATAGCATTTCCCCAAGTACTCAAGGAACTAAACCAGATAAACGAATTAGGGCTCTAGCAGTGTAGGTTAGGTTAGGTTAGGTCAGGTTAGGTTAGGTTAGGTTAGGTTAGTAGTGTAGCAGTGTAGGTTAGGTAAACATATTAAATAATGAAAATAATGTTTTTATTAACAGGCGTGAACAGTGTATTGTAGTTGAATAGCTTTTATATTGGCGTAAGATGAAACCGATCAGGTTTGCAACTAATAACAACAGTGGAGTTGGAGTACAAGTGAGTTTGATTCATAATGTGCTCTTCTTTCATAAATAAGATCATAAAAATTACTGGTGGATGGAATATTAGTATATTTAATTCCTGTATCTGTTCCTAGTGACTTTAAATGTCTGTGATGATAACAGTTTCAGCGAAAGCCTCCTAAAAGCTTACTTACCAATAGATCAGTAAGCGCCAGTACAATTTTCTTCTTATGTAACGGATGTTTGATGCTCAACTCTTTCTCAATAGTGCTGTGTGATGCGGTAGCTAACAGACCACGTGTCTCGGAAGTGCCAGAGAGCCAACTGCGAGCGGCTGGCGCGTACGACTCGAGACCGAGGCTTTCTAGCCAACCGCAGGATGTCTCGCAGTCCCATTCGCGTACATCTGTAGTCTCCCTTAAAGTAAGAAGATAAGATTACACCACGATAGAACACACCATTAGTACATATTTATATTTATTAAAGTATATTTACTAATTTTTTCTCAAATTATGTTATTACGTGGTAATTTTTGAATTTATTTGATAGATACAGACATATTTATTAGTGGGACCCCTTCTTACTGTGCTGATGATGATGATTATTCTAGACTTTTTTCAGTGGAGATTAGGACCAATTAAAAAAATCTATAGTGACTGACCATGGCATGGGATGTGTCCGCAGTCGCGGCGGAGTCCTCGAGGCGCGCGACCCGTCCCCGCCCTCCAGGCGCGCGCGCAGTGTGGCCGCGGGACTGCCTCGTCCGCTCAACTCTTCTTTTTCAGCTATTTATAACGCGACATAAACTACAATTTAGTTATTTATCCTTTATACAGTTCAATCGTAGTCAAGCATTAAGCTGCTTTTTCACCAATGCTGCGCTAAGTTATAAGCCGCGCACGATGACAGTGGGATGGAACCTTGTCACAATAATTGCTTCGTGACGTCATCAATAGCTAAAAAGTACGGACAACGTTTTTTTATCAGTACAGTTTAACGATTGAGGACCTCACGAAGCTGGTATTGTAACAAGGTTCTAACCCACTGTCATCGTGCGCGGCTTATACGTTGCTGTAGATGCGTAGATATCCAGCAATCATATTCATTGGTAGCATAATCTTATTCATTAGTCAACACCGCACATCCTCGTAGCATAGCTGCATAGCCAATCTCTGATGGAGTCTTGTACTACTCATGCGCGATAAGTTGAAAGCCCTTGAATCAATTTTACTCATTAACATTAAGTTGCGCTGATTCAAAAAACAACAAAAGTTACAACCAAAAATAGGACAGGTAAAGTCTCAAACAGAAGCTAGTTAAGATAGTTTTATTGCACCTGTTTATACACACGCCGTTGACATCACAGCTCTCAGGTCTCAACTAATCGCGCACGAGTTATATAAACAAAATTTATTCGATCCCCATTAATCAGCACATTTCTGATAATTAACATATGGACTAGTTCGAACAAATGTATATTTATTTTGTAGCACTAACTACAAAATAAAAATACATTTAGATTCTTATCACAAAATGGAGTTTTAAAATAAAGCTGTCGATATAGGACTGTCTTTACATTTGATGAAAATAATAAAACTGGACTCCTAAATGCCTACATTCCTCGAAACTAACTGTTCAATACATTATCACAATAACATCGGTTTTTTTTAAATATAAAATTCGATTTTTTATTATTATAACTATCATTGGCTGAGGATATGACCAGGAAAGGAGTGACTGAGGAGATGACGTATGACAGGGATGTATGGAAGATGAAAACATGTTGCGCCGACCCCAATTAATTGGGATAAGGGCAGGCAGATGATGATGATGATTAGCTGAATTCCATTGAACATAAATTTTAAATGCATTTAAAATTACCGCACTTATAGTAAACACACAAGACGATACGACACATAATAAGCTATAAGCATGCAACTTAATCACTAAAACCGTGTTCAGTGTTCATATTGTGAGTCGCGACTTTACAGTCTATTATTACCCGTCCGAAATTCGTTGCTCTGTGTTGCCAGATAACGAAACCGGCCTAAGGAGTTTGTCGCGACTTAAGCCGTGGTCACACTTGGATTTGAGATTGTCGTGACTTAACGGACTCTCATTGGCAAATTCCGGAATGAGTCCTCGACTTATCGGACGCGACAGATAATTTGAACACTCCTGAAATCTTGAAGGGCTTGTCACGATGAATACGTTCTGCGATCAAGTTAAAGGTAATTGATCGCAAAATATAAAAATACATAAGTACATAGACATAATCGAAGGTATAGACACACTACTATTAAACATTTATATTTAACCAGTAGTTGTTTGTATGTTAGTCTTCTGTAACATGGCGTAAGATTATTACCGTTACCTGGTACCATATACTATAGAAAATCAATAACCAGTCAAGTATGCTAACTTTTTCTTATATAATTTTACAATATGAATCACAATACCTGTAGTCTTGTGCTGGACTTGAGCCAGCGACTGATCCCTTTCCAGGAGGAACGTTCTACCAACTGACCAAGACACCAATAGTCCAAGAAATCTAATTTTGTGATCAAATTGTGTTATTATCGCGATTTACAGAGTCGCCAGAGCGCTACCACAGTAGTTAGTTCCTTAACTACCGGTAGATGGCGCTCTGGCGACGAAGATCAGAAGACTATAGTTTTTGTAATTCATATTGTAAAATTATATAATAAATAACCATTCTATAATTCGCAGCTAAATTCTAAGAACAACAAAAGACTGACAAAAGAACTATGGCAGTTGCCCATACTAGCAATTGTCTGACACAAAAGATGAGCGCACATAACCGAAAAATATGTCGAACGATTCAGCGTCACTTGTTGACTCCTTACATGCAAACATTGCAAGCTAATAAAAAGCTTGTAAAAATAGCACAAAGTCGCGCAAAACAATATCAGAGTCCTTTGGACATGCAATAGTCACACGAGGAAACAAATCAGAGTCCATAAAACAGTCCAGAGTACGAATTATTGCATAAAAACAGAAAAAGCACACAAAATAACACCATCGACAAAAAAGCGCGGATTATTCTGTGATCTGTCAAAGTGACAAGCTAGTGTCGCACGACATCATTGGCTGTGATTGGCTGGCGCACGGGCCTCACGGTTATAAATAATCGTTGATAATCTTATAAAATCTAGATTTAATGCCGGCTTCTATTGGAACATTTAGATACTTGTAAAATCGCAAAATAAACAATAAATTACTTTGCTATATATAATATTTATGGGCGTTTTTAAATAATGAGACAATTTTTCACCAGACAACCAGACCGCAGAACGCATCTAGTGTGATATATCCTTATAAGCTAGGTAAAGGGAGCCATACACTAACATATCGCCTGCAGGCCGACTGCGGATATCGGCCCATCAGCTAGTTGATGAGGTAACATTGGCTACAAATTCAAGATCACACAGTCCAATATCCGCAGGCATCCTGCAGATTATCTGTTAGTGTGTGGGTTCCTTAAAGGTGGGTAGAGGCTTGTAGCTATTAGGGCTTAGGCAGCACGCAACACATGCTAGGATGTTTTATTACAACATAAAATATGAAAAACTTTAAGAATGATAATACTTGTCATGTATTTTATACAGACCTTAAGTTCGACATTAAAGAGGAACCGAAGCTAAAAGCATTTAAAAAATAATATTGAACATATAGATTGCCACAATTTTCGTGATACTTTTTTTAGGATTTAGGGACAAGCAATACATAGATTATAGTAGGGCCAACGAGTCGTGAAAAAATTGAAATGAATCCTAATTAACTCTGTATCAATTTTAAATTTTGAATCTCTTTTTGTGATAAAAAGTTGATTAACATCTGTCGGATGTCAAATCTATCCTTATACAAAATTTCAACAATATCGGTCGAGTCGATATCACGTGATGCTCCAAGCACGAATAAACTTTATAATATAGAATAAACTAAGGTGTGTTTAACCACAATTAAGTTTTTAATATAATTATGTATTTGGTTAACGCCATTATAGAGCAGACGTGATACGTAAATATCTATCCTTGTCACTCTCAGGCTAGTACACCTCGATCTCGACTCATCGGCCGTACTATGGCGGTTCGTGAATGTTCGGAAATGTTCGTGTTGCGTTCGGCCAGAGACCTAGGTTCGGTACGGAGTGCCCGCGCCCGCGCGCCACCACCATTTGGTTCTGTTTACCGAAGGCGACGCGCGCCTCTGACGTCACCACCGACGACCGAGGCAACGACGAATACATGTGTGTGTTGCGCTCGATCTGCCGACCGTAGTTCGCTGGTGGGGTCTGAAAGTATTCAAAACTTGGTTACATTCAAATCTATCTATAGTTCATTTATTTAGGTAGGTAATTAACTAAAGGTAAACATTGAAAATGGCGGTTGACGTGCTTTTGACACTGTCACGGATGACACCTGGAAACCTGGCTAAGTTAAATGTTAGTCAAATGTGTCGCCGAGCTATCGAGCAGTAGGTATTACTTGTTTGGGCAATGCCAAAAGTCGGAAAGAAGTATAATACTCCTCACCATCCATTAAGAAATAGTTTTCGGGAAGCAGTGGGTTTTCCTTCCATTGCCGGCGAATTTTGATTATCGAGTAATAGCGAGTTAGATGGGAAATGAGAAGTGACTGAAGTAAGTGATGAGAGTGAGTGAGTGGGTTGTGTGCGTACGATTAGGTATTAGCAGTCACTCCACGTCGCTTACACGTTTACTGATGAAATTTTACTTTGCAAGTCTGACGCAATACTTATTTAGGTACTTCGCTGTGATGTGGTCACCAAGTTGAGCGGATTTGTAACTCTTTCTCCGTTCTGTTCGCTTTTTCACAATGGAAGCACTATTATAACTATGAGTATATTAATATGTAATAAGGATACTAACCCTGGGAGGTGCAGGTCTTGCTACTGGTATAGCATTGACGGAAGATTCGGGCGGCGGCGACCGTTCCAATATACCACGTTCAGCCGCACGCAGGCGCACTTCGCTTAGCTTTGACAATAATTCCAGCTTTTGTGTTTCGAGAGACGATCGTAACACCATCTCCTGCAATTGAATGATTGCCATAAATTATTAACTTTACTCCGACATAAATCATTTTCTATTCCTATACGACGGCCCTTCGATTTTCTCAAGCCATTATGAATCGAATTATACATTAATCACAATTATAGTTTCGACATAAAAAGCAATAGTTTATTGACTATGGGTACTACTAGTGGTCGCCCTATAGTGGAACAGTATTAAAAACATTATTTGAGCTTTTTCCCCTATTTTCCCCCTAATCCAAAAAAGCTCACGATGAAAAATTTGTATTAAATCAAGGAACACTTGTGCCAAGTTTCGTAAAGATCGGATAAAAACAGTGGCTGCTAGCCTGGAAAACATCACTGACGCGGGATAAAACCCTACCCCAACGACGCGGGATTCTCATCCCGATCAAACCCCCGCAGAGACCACAGAGGTGGTCAAAGTCCGCCTGGCGCCACTGGAAATATGTTCTGCTTGTAACCAGAGACGCCCGGCAACGGACGTTAGAGTGGCCGCGACCTAGGGCCTCGGAATAAAAAAAAACAAAAAAAACAAAGCTCGGAAAATACATACAGTCAGATGGACATAAGCAAAATTGTCCAATCTCGAAATGTAGACGCTTCGCTCGCTACGCTCGCTCAGTCAATTAGGTACTTTATGAGCCAGATTCGTAAGATAAAACATGGACAGTCTAAACCCCACCCTCTTATACGAGTGTGGATTGAAAATTAGTCGGCCTTTCGGCATTTAGTTCTAAAAATCAAATCTACCCACATTATTTAGTTCAGTTCAGACCTGTTAATTGTGTGAAGTTTGAAACGTGTGCGATAATTAGTTTTAATTTTATAAATTTATTAACAAAGCAATCTAACATCATTTCCGCAAATAGAGAAAATCGAGCGGCGTGCCATCATTAAGTACCTCCATAAGAATGGGCTGTCATCAAAATCCATCCATGATGATATGGTCAGTACATTAGGGGATGGCGCTCTTTCATATTCATCCGTCAAAAAATGGATAGCAGAATTCAAGCGTGGTAGAGAGAGTGTGAAAGACGAACCCCGCTCTGGAAGGCCTTCAACATCCCCTACTGACGAAAATGTAAAAAAAAATACTCGACTTAATTATGGTAGACCGCAGATTGAAAATTAGAGAGATACCCGAGATTATAGGCATCTCTTATGAACGTACTCAAAACATAATAGTCAACGTGTTGGATTTCCACAAGGTGCTGCGAGGTGGGTTCCGCGACTGTTTTCAGTTGAGCAAAAAAGGATGCGATTGACTATTGCACGCGACTGTTTGGAGTTATTTGAAGCTGATGAACGTGATTTTTTGAATCGTTTTGTTACTATGGTCGAAACATGGGTTCATTACTATACACCGGAAACAAAACAACAATCAAAACAGTGGAAAAGACCTGGTTCACCACCCCCCAAAAAGGCTAAGTCGATTTTGTCGGCAAGTATGGTGATGGCTTCAATATTCTGGGACTCGAAGGGTGTGATTATGGTTGATTTTCTTGAAGGGGGTCAGACTATAAACTCTGATTATTACTGCACCTTACTACGTCGTTTACGAGAGGAAATAAAATAAAAACGTCCAGGAATGATCAGAAGAAAAGTCCTGTTTCATCACGATAACGCTCGCGTTCACACGTCTGTCCAATCAATGGCAGAAATTCACAACTGTGGCTTTGAACTGTTACCGCATCCACCTTATTCACCTGATCTGGCACCGTCAGACTTTTTTCTGTTCCCTAACCTAAAAAAGCACTTGAGAGCAGTGGCGGATTTATTTTTCCTTATCAGGTGACTCCAATGCAACTCGATGTAAGTACAATTGTTTCTCCTTGTCTTGTTCTTGATTTTTTCACTCAAAAATCAAGTTTTCTCTGGAGCAGGTTTTGTTCGATACCGAATTTTGATTTAGGACCCTCAAAAAAAATTATTGACCAAAAAAAGTTATTGACCAAAAATATGACAATAGTCGCTTCGCTCATTTTTACAATTCAACAATTTCGATAAAATTGCACTTAAATTAATTTTTAGGTACATTTTTCGGCTAATCGAAGCTCAATCATGTACGATTTATAAGGCGGGGTAATGCATGTTACTTACACAATTGGTAAACGTGAATAAACAGAATAAATAATCTTTATTGCGTCTAGAAACAGTTACAAATAATTAATTCAGTCAATTTATAAAAGTTCGTTACAATACCTTTTTGCGGGATATTTTTGGAAGCTACGTAATGCGATAAATTAGTGCAAAGAAAGGTGAATACTATTCCGTTGAATCAAGGTTTAAATTTTAATATGAAATTTGTTTATATCTATGTATAAACCTATGTATAATGTATAGGTCGACTCGGGACATTTTTTGTATTATTGATCTTTTCCCGGTACTTTCTTGACAGAATATATACAAACCATGCAGTTCGCAGCCTCCAACCAATAGTAGGACTGGCATGTGTGTGTTGATAGTGGTACATTTTCTATAATTTCCCTCTTTCCGCTCATTCAAAGTGCGGGCAGAGGGCGCAGAGGCCGATTACTAATTGGGGGCGGCGAAGTTGCTGTTTTAATCTAGAATATGGAATATTACTAAACGGATTCACGGAACGTACCATGACAAATGACAAGTGAGAGGAGAAAGTCATCGGCAAAATTTGTTGCAGACTTCTATTTATAAAACATCAGAAAACAGAAAACCGTCATGCAGAAATCTTTTTGATTTCTATGAGGTAGCAAAAAAAAAATGGGTTCCCAAATTTGCCGCCCCAAAAATCTGCCGCCCTAGGCTCAAGCCTACTCAGCCTGCTGGTAAATCCGCCACTGCTTGAGAGGTCAAAGATTTTTGACAAATGACGAGGTCAAAGCAGCAGTAGACGCATATTTTGACTCTAAGGATGAATCATTTTTTTAAATGCTTGGAAGGGAAGATGGCAAAGGTGCATGGAACTTGATGGTGATTGTTAAAATGAGGTATCATTATGTAGAAAACCA
The DNA here is from genome assembly GCA_963556515.1 of Nudaria mundana. NCBI lineage: Eukaryota > Metazoa > Arthropoda > Insecta > Lepidoptera > Erebidae > Nudaria > Nudaria mundana. The sequence goes on along the minus strand of OY748288.1, from coordinate 7,730,228 downwards.
ACCTTCTTAATGTAATCTTTGAATAATATTCTGATGAATGATTTTGTTTTTATATAGGACTGTCACTTGAAAATAAGCAGAGAAAAATGTCGTAGTAAAACAATGTAATTTAAGTTATTTAAACATTTATATAATGTGTGTGTCGATGTAAGTAATGAATACATTAACGTGAGTACTAAAACTAAGTCTTTCTAATTCGGAGCTGATTCACAGAAGTAGAACTGGTATAGTTCATACAGGGTGTCAATATAAGGTAAAATATATGACACAATATCTTTTCATGGTAGCAGAGCTGACGAGCTACTGAATTAGAAGGAATAAAAATAAATATGGAAGGAAAAGAAGAATTTAGATTACCAATATTTGATGGGTCCAACTACGAGAAATGGAAATTTAGATTAAAGTTGTTGCTACAATTAAAAAATTGTGAACAGGCTACAGAGTACGATGTAAGACCGAAAGAAATACCAGAAAATGAATGGAAGAAAACTGATTTGAAAGCTCAAAACTACATAGTAAACAGCATCAGTAATTCACAGCTAGACATCATCATTTCGGAAGAAACTGCGTTTAATATGATAAAAAAACTGGATGACTTATACTTAATTAGAGGATGTGCGAATAAACTGTTACTGAAAAGGAAAATATTGGAAACGAAATTCAGAGATAGGAATCCTATCGAATTTTTTCAAACTTTTGAAAAGCAAATCAATGGTTTAAAAGGAGCCGGTGAAAATGTGAGCGAAGAAGACCGATTAAATTATCTACTGTTGTCATTACCATCCAAATTTGAACATATCGTAAATATAGTAGATGCTATGCCCAAGGAGAACCAAACAGTTGAATATGTCAAATCGAAGATCATATTGGAATACAAAAAGAATGAACCAAGGAATACCGAATGCGACGAGCAGACCTTCGCAAGCAGTAGTTTGTATAAACAAACTTGCTATGAGTGTAATAAAGAAGGGCACTTTAAGAGAGATTGTCCCAAACTACAATATAGTCGGCGAGGTCAACATTATCGAAGATTTCAACGTGGTGGACGTGGTCACCGAAGTTATCGAGCACGTAATTACAGAGGCTATAGAGGTCAGCAAGGTAACAATATACATAATGAATCCACAGCAGGAAACTCATCACATGGATTCAATGTTGAAGTACTGACAGCTGGAATGAATGAAAATACAACGAGTTGGCTTCTTGATAGCGGCTGCACCGACCACATCGTTAATGATGACAGATTATTTTGTGAGTACAAAAAGTTAGATGATCCGGTAAATATTAAAGTAGGTGATGGTTTTGCTTTAAAATCAGATAAGATAGGAAAGATAACAATGTATTGTGATGTGAACTGTAAGTTGCAAAAAATTGACATTGATAATGTTCCTAATATGAAGAGAAACTTACTAAGCGTGTCAAACATTGTAAACAAAGGCAACATGATTAAATTTAAAAATGAAACCGCACTAATATACAGTTCACAGCACACATTGATAGCGATAGCTAGGAAAAAGAATAAATTATATGAATTGGAAGGTACAATAAAATCCAAAGACAAAAAATATGTAAACACAAATAATCGGGATATGTCAGCGAAAGAAAAATGGCACCGTCTTTTGGGTCACGTAAATTTTTCAAAACTAAAAGAAATGTGTAGGCATAAACTCTTGAATGGGTTACCAGAAAATTTAAACGACAACTACGTACAGTGTGAAATTTGTTTACAAAACAAAATGACCAATTTACCCTTTGAAAACAAGAGACGAAGAGCCTCAGATATCTTGGAGATAATACATACAGATGTGAATGGACCGATTACTCCGGTAGGTTATAATAACCAGAGATATTTTGTTTCGTTTATCGACGATTACAGCAGACATGCAGCAGTATGTATAATAAAAAATAAAAATGAAGTTTTTGAATGTTTTAGAACATATGTCAATACAATGCAAAATCAAACTGGTAAACGAGTGAAGGAGATAAGATGTGATAGAGGTTCAGAGTACCTTAACAGAGATTTTTATAATTTTACCAAAGAAAATGGAATTTATTTGAAACCCGGACCAGCATACACGCACGAATTAAATGGTGTTGCGGAAAGGTTCAATAGAACAGTTATGGATCGTGCAAGATGTTTAATGTCAGAACCAAAATTAAATAAAAAGTACTGGCCCGAATGTATATTAACAGCAGCTTACTTAGGAAATCGGATACTTACAAATACAGCAGAAAAGAAAAGTCCTTTTGAAATATTTTATGGGAGAAAACCGGACATAAAGAATTTAAGACTATATGGAAGCAAATGTTTCGTTCGAATACCTGAAGAAAAAAGAACTTCAAAACTGAACCCGAAAAGCATGCAAGGTTTTTTAGTTGGCTACACAGACACGGGGTACAAAGTCTTGGTGAACGAAAAGATTATAATAAGCAGGCATGTTATTTTCATAAATCCAGAGGCTGAATATATTCGATTTCAAAATGAAGATACAGACAATGAGGATGAAAACAATGATAATAAAGGAGATGAAACTAAGAAAACACAGACTGAGGAAGAAGTGAAATCAAGATCGCCACCTAGTGATAATGATGAAGAATTTTATGATTCAATAGAAGATGAAAAAGATAAAAGAAAGAAACTTAATAGTAAGGAGGTGACTGGATCAAGTCGTCCGAAAAGAGAAAGAAAACTACCAGGAAGATTTAATGATCATGTAGTTTATATAAATGTTTGTGATGCCAGTGTACCAGAAACTTACGAAGAAGCAATAAATAGCTTAGAAGCAAACAAGTGGATGAATGCAATGAATGAAGAGATTAACAGTTTAGAACAAAATGAGACATGGGAGATTGATGACGAACCAATTGATAAAAATGTGATTGAAGTGAAATGGATCTTTCGAATTAAGTCAAATGGAAGATATAAAGCGCGCGTAGTAGCAAAAGGTTTTCAACAAGTTTATAATGATAACGAAGAAATATACTCACCTGTGGCTAGAATGATAACAATGAAAGCTCTGATGTCAATTGCTTGTGTCAGAGGTTGGCATATAGAATGCATGGATGTAGAAACAGCTTTCTTGAATGGAACAATTAAATCGGAAGTATATATATACCCACCAGATGGTTATGAAATTGGAGATAATCAGGTGTGCAAGCTCAGAAAAGCTTTATACGGACTAAGAGAAAGTCCAAGAGATTGGTATGAATGCTTTAACAAATATATGTCAAGCATTAATTTTCAAAGAATGGAAAATTCTGTAAAAATTCTAAACACATTGACGTAAGCTATCACTTCGTTAATGACTATGAAAAAAAGAATATAATAGATGTTACTAAAATTAATACTGATAATCAATTAGCAGATATACTAACAAAAGCGTTAGGCAAAATAAAATTTCAAAAACTAAGACAGTTATTGAATGTTTATTAATATATAAATGACACACAAATTGTTATGATTAATATTAATAAGAATTTAATTATAATTTATTGAAGAGAAGGAACATAATATATTTTATTTTTGATTGTACTATGTTTATTGTTTAGAAGAAGTGTTGATGAATTTAAGTTTATAATTTTCTACAAAATGAAGGAGGTGTGTTAAAATGAGGTATCATTATGTAGAAAACCAACCTTCTTAATGTAATCTTTGAATAATATTCTGAGAATGATTTTGTTTTTATATAGGACTGTCACTTGAAAATAAGCAGAGAAAAATGTCGTAGTAAAACAATGTAATTTAAGTTATTTAAACATTTATATAATGTGTGTGTCGATGTAAATAATGAATACATTAACGTGAGTACTAAAACTAAGTCTTTCTAATTCGGAGCTGATTCACAGAAGTAGAACTGGTATAGTTCATACAGGGTGTCAATATAAGGTAAAATATGTGACACAATATCTTTTCAGTGATTACGTTGAAAAATAAAAATATATTTCATTTATTATGTATTTATTTTCTTGGTTAGGCCGATTACTTTTCAATCCACCCTCGTATTTAGTGGTAACGGTATACGAACTTAGTACAAAGTACTAATATATCTAATCTTTTACGCATACACATGACATTTCACGCTGGATACCAAACTCTCTACAACCAAGTCTCATGGAATCACAGTTGAACATTCTTTCATGCTTACGTGTCGAGATAACAAAATTCGCTCGTTGGTATTGTAAACACACGCTACTATACTACTGTTACTGTTACCTTGAAACTTGAGAAAATATAAGAGGTAAGTATGTCATAGATAAATTACGTTTGGATATTTTAAATACAACGCCATCTAGTCTCAAACTAAGCAGATCTGTGCCTTTATACACATAGCCTCACATAGTTATATATTTTTACTTGTATAGTTACACCTAATATACGTACAAAACTACGCAAAACACCAGACAAATATTTGATTTCATTCTGATATCGACACGTGATAATAATATGACATCTGTTAAAACCTAATTTAAAAATGCTGGAAGAGATTATGGTTGTGTAAAACCCTTTGATCTTTGAATAAATAAATGTGGTACCTACTACACCTATCTAGACACAAATGTATCGAAACAATACGATGTTTTAAATTATATCATTACATTCATTCTACTTTACATTCCATGATACAGTTTTTAGCTGAACTAAAACAAAATAGATAACTCGTACACTAGATGGCCCATTTGACGACCTTGTGGATCGACAACGTACGCGGCTTCTTATCATCAACCATCAAGTTCAATCCAATGATTTTTCTGACAGAAATAAAGCACGCACTAAGTACAATACCTACCTATTGATATAGATTCTGACAAAAAAATATCTACAATTCAGAACTCATGCCAAAATTAAACCATCTGTATAGTAACACAGTTTCGATAACATCGACTCAATTAAAAGGAAACCGTATCCTTAATTAATAGAGAGTTCATTAAGTTTTGAAGTGAAAACCGTTAACCCCAAACCGCAATTAATGCTCTTTAGAGAGGCAGAGCGATGCAAAAGTTATTATTTAATCCGTAGCTCAAAGCGTTTCTGTCACGAGTATACAGCTATATTAAGAGATCGGGCAACGGTAGAGCCTTGCACTGGAAATTCCACTAACAGCACTCATCATGATTATTCAATAGCTTCGTCCCACCGGGATCGAGTCAGGTCGTGCTGAATGTTAAACAGTTTACCGTCTTGCCGTCATATTCATTAATTCAACTGCAAATTGGTGTAAACCATAGACGTCTAACCATACATTTATAATTTGATTGAAAGATTAAAGGAGGGCTCTTTTACTGACACTTGAACAAATATCACACAACGAAGGCCATGTACACTTTCTTAATGCTAAAATATTTATATGTAGACATTTCGAAAGTATAATACGTTAGCCAAATTTAAACTGCTTCAAATACTCATATTCCAACTCAGCCACTACAAGGAGTGTCACTCAAGCAAGAGCATTCAAAATATCACAAGACATTACAGTTATTCAACGACTTCAATGCTTGTCATCTCTAAACTTTTCATAACTGTGGTACAGGCCGTACAGGTATAGCGAATCTCGTTACTATAATTTATTCAAGTTTAGTCGTTTTAAATATTGTTTCTACATCAGCAAATAGGTCGTGAGCTATGGGGTAAATACAAACAATCAGAAACTTGTAAGGCGGCGGCGAGACAAGCTCTTCAGATGAAGTTGATAAACAAGCAAGTCTGTTCCACTAAACTTTATGTCAAGTAGTTTGAATAGGACATATAAAATACGAGTATTAATAATGTTCTACAACAGTAATGTTGCTTACGCTTCGAAAGGTTTGGAATTGATGATAATAACTGTAACCGAATTTCATAAAGCAGACTTTATAATTTTAATCAATAGTAATATTGACTCCGTTCGTTCCCTGGTATAAATTCCCATATAACAGGTCTCCTCACAATTAGTCATAAACGTTGTGTAATGAATAAATAAGAAATGCCATACCTTTTGCAATCTTTGATCAGCATCGTCAAGCCTCTGTCTCGTGTCCTGCAGTGCTCGCTCGAGGTCGGACATTTTCTCCGTTTGCGCAGAGATCTGTTCCGATAGCACTTGAACTTGGAGTTGCAGACTCTCCTTGTCAGCCTCCAAGCGTCGTACACGATCTTCTGCATCGTTCTGTAATCATTGTACTTAATTATTGCATACCAAATTTTGCCAGTAATATCGTTGGTCCCACGTAATAGGGGGCAGGCCTATTGCCGTTACCGAGTATCATATTTTAACATTCAGAAATTACTATTATTGAGTGCCATTGACGGTAATTTTAAAGCATTTAAAGGGTGCAGCAGCAGACTTTAATACCCCGGTGGAAACAGCATACCAGTAGAAACCGTTTTTCAGCACTAAATTATAATGCTATAATATACCCTATAGACTTCCTCGATAAATAAACTATCTATTTAACACTATAAAAAACATTTGGAATAAAGTAATTGCGCGTGCAAGGATCAAACTTTAAGGATGTGTATAGATACGTAAGCAATGTTAAGATTCCTTTTTGAAATTAATTAGGTTTGGATTCATAAAATCAAATGGTTATATTTGTTAGACACACCAATGAACACAAAACGTATTCGTTGTAATGGTAAGACTGGTAAGTGGTACAATAAAATAAACTGAAATTGTTTATCATCCACACTTATCACGATGAGAGAATGAAACTCTTGGTTCACTAACACAATTCCACAAATAGGAGCTACATTGTTACAAGAATAAATTACCTAGCACTTTAACGGAGTTACAATCTCACACACCCGTACCTTATAACTCCTAGTAGGCGTAGGTGGTAGCGATGGGTTCGAAGGCCATGCACGGTCGTGCATGTAACATGGCGGTGGTATAGGAGGTCCATGACACCAACACATCGGCGGCCACCATCCCCCCTCTGGGCCTGGCACCGGCCATCGGAAGTGTTCGTACGAATTCCAACGTCTTTGTAGCTCTGGAGGAGTTTCCTCGTTTCGAGAACGCCGAGGACGTGACGATGCACGTACGCTTGTAGGATGTTGCGGTGGCTTGGCACTCAATGAAGATCGAGTTTTACGGTCGCGTTCTAATCGATCACCCGATTTACGACGACGTCTTTCCAAACTTGCTGCGGAGTATTCCTCACTCCTCGGAGCAGAAATCTGTTCCTCCAGCTCGTCTACCATATTTCCAGTGGGCATCCACATGAAATTGTCATCCCGTCTAGTTGAATTGTCTAGTCGCCTGTTAGGCGTTAAAGTACGATAATCGGCATCGTCACCTTGTGTGTCATACACGCGTTCTTCAGAATCACCTTCACTTGATGAACTGGACTCTGAATCAGAGGATTCAGCTCGCGCCGCTACTGCACTATCTGACCACGTAGTGCATTTCACTGTTGCTTCGTCGGGGCTGTCCGAATCACCGCCTGTCACGAAATAAGTGATAAAAAGCGTTTGGAACACGAAGGAGCCTCATGACCGACACAAACTCACCCATCGGCGAGTACATGTAGGAGCGCACGGCAGGGTGCACGTAGCCCGCCACCACCGCACGTCCCTGCTCCTCGTCAAAGGGCTCCGTTAAATATTCACAGTCGGACATGAGGCTCTGTATATGCGACACTGCGCGACAAGTTTGCAGTTCGAGTCACAGACGTCTCTCTATTTTAAAGTTTGGCTGTGTTCCAGTAATATGCTACGTCAGTGACTCGTACGCAGATCACAATATAGGTACGTACTATCCTGTAGAGGCGGCTCCTCACTGGACTGCACCGACGCAGAGTCACGCTCCGAGGCTTCTGATGCGGTGGATAAGGGACGCTCACTACCACCGGAAGCTCTTCGTGAATGCTCTTCACAATATTTTTCTTCTCTTATAGCCCGCACTACATCCCTGATCTCCGCGGAAGTTGATCGTTGTTTGATCGGCTGAGATTTTTCCCCGGCTACGGTTCGATTGTGTAATGCGGCTATGGTGGCGGCTACAAGTGAGCCCCCGCGGCCGAGCTCACGCATGTTTTAGTTCAAAATGAACCAGGCTTACACGAATAGGGCCGACGCCCGCGCCCGGAAATAGATCGCGGTATATGCGCCTCATGCATTCGGGGCACCCTTGTCGCTTTGATCAGAGTTTTATTAGGTGAAACATAAATTTCATCATTAATGTGTAAAAAGCATTATGTGATGTTATTATGTGAGTAATAAACATGTAGTAAGTTAATTACACAACAACATTATTGAGTACACTGTTTTATTTATGTACACACAAAACACTCTGAAAAGTCGTAATTAAAATAGGGCGCAGCGTGCGTTGCGATGCCCACAAGCTAGGCCACTCACCGGCACATAGTTGACGCCTTCGTACAAGGACCACCGAGCCCGCCCCCACTCTTCACAGTTTTCGAACGTATTTCCAATATAGCATTCGTTTTCATACGTACTCCATTCAGAAGCAGGCTCCAAATATGAAGGATCATCAATTGATTCCTCGACATAATCAGGGTTATAAGGTAACTGGGGTGGATAGTACGAGTATGGTGGGGCGGTCGGTTCCGGCAAAGTAAATTCGTAGCGGCCTCTACGAGAATTCAAACAATTCATATTGGCTCCTTGGTTCCCGGGTGATCCTAACAATTTTAACAAAATTATACACATAATAAGGTCAACAAGTGTTAGGAACCCAAAAATGGAAGAATTTAGATGTAAAATAAGTGCGGAAGTTGTAGATAGCGTCTTCAACTATTATCTTTAAGTATAGAATATTATCTACAAACATTGTAGAACTGTAGGTAACCATAAACTTAACTGAAATGTAGCAAGGAAAATCTTTAAAATAAGATTACACCAGCGTCGTCGTAGTATCGGAAGTAGTCTTGACAGCTGTTTTGTAGAGAATATCCGTCATAGTATTATTCTAACACCGCTATGTGCAGAGGGTGAACACGTGTTGGAAAGCTCTAAATATAGCCTTGGGATGGGATATGAGAGTTTTATAAACGCGAACCAATTGTTGTTGCTAGGATAAATGACGGAATACTGGTCATTATGTAGATTATCGATGATTAGGAACATCCCAAGTCTCTGGTTTGAGAGTATTGACAAAACAAAACACTTATCACAGTGGGAATGAGACTGAAGCATAACTTGTCACTGGTTGTCATGTCACTGCTTTACAAAGAAAATAGTAGTTTATGAAACAGATACATATAGACGGTTATTATAACACGAGTAGGGAAGTTAAAGAAACAAGGCTTGCTGATTTTCTTAATAGTATCCTACTAGTGTTTTAATACATAATTATGTGCAGCTTCATAAAAAAAAAGAATTTTAAAACGAAAAAACATTTTTTTTTTATTTTTTTTTTCTTTTTTATGGCGCCCGGTATTGGAAGTAGTCTTAATAATACAAGGTATATTTAAGTATGGTATGTCTGTAATATGATTATTTTTTTTGTATTTTAATTTATACACTGTACTTTTTAAGATTTAAAAAGTAACTTTATGATACAGTTTTGTAGAAAACCTCATAGGAGTTCTGTATCCTTTTAAATTTTTATAGTCATAATCATATGCTTTATATGTCTTTTCGACATGAGATTATATAAAAGTTTTTTTATGAGATACTTATAGAACCCTCTATGTAACTTTATTCAATTGTGAATATCTAAGTTGACAAATAACTCTGTAGGTAATCAACTTACCTGAAATGGCTTAAGTTTTTCGAATCACATTGGCTTTAAGGAAAAGCGTGCTCAACGAATACTAATGCAGTAAATTTAAAATAAACGTCCCTCTGCATGCTTTGAATGAAACAAAATTGTTATACGAACGAGCTCAAGCGAACGATTCAATAAGTGTCGTGTAGCGAATAGGAGCAGAGTAACACAAATAATATAAAACTTAATGGCAAGTTAGTCTGAGCTTGACAGCGAGCGACAGTCTCCGTAAATCCTTTTACCGCGTGTAACGCTATATTCCACGATCTGATTCAGTTTATTATCCGTGTATGAGTCGCAGTGGTAACCGACTTCTTCACTGTACTGTATCCGCTTTTCTAAGCCCGTAGAGCCCATTTTGTTGCCTGCTTCTTATATTTTTTTATAAAACGACATAATCTATCAGTTCATTATGGAGAAACATCTTATGTCCAAGAAGTTACTAGAAAGGCTCTATGCATAGGTATGCACCTATCTATATAATAAAAACACTACTACAATATGCACCAACGTGTGTGGAATCTGTCAATTAATTTAATCTCTATATCAACACACAAATCACTTGGAAACAAAATATAGCTCACTTGATATGAGAAGCACAACACATCTCACATATTTGTGTATCACCAAATTAACCATTACACGTTACATTTCCCATATAAATTCTCTATCAGAGTCTCTCAACATCAGATATCTACAATACGACCAAATGTTACCGACTGACTGCTGGTAAAAATTGGTGACAAAACTAATATGACGTAACGTCTACTCATCAGTGGGATAAACACACATATTTCGGAACAAAAATAGTTGCAAAAAACTGTCTGCGAAGTGTAAGAATATGTCTATTCTCACTCTTCAATTGAAAAAAAAAAATTCTCAAAATTTTGACATAATTTAATCGAAGTAAGTATAGAACTATACAGGTGATATCGTTCTCTGATCGATTCGGATAGAATTCAATATTAATAGACTGTGAAATAGTCCTTGCGTTCTTATTTTTTGAAAATAAGTATATGTATGTCGCTGCCCGGCAATTAAAGTGTCATAATACATAAAAGTTACGATTTGACATCTTTGTATCATTAGATAGCAAATATTTCATTTTACCGCCTGTAAAATCGTCATTATTGTATTGTACATAGTTATCGAGAGATGGCGCAAAGTTCTCTTTTTCACTAAGCCGTTAAACAGAGTTGCCCGTCATAAATAGTGTCACATTTGTGTTAGTACAGAGCGGTGGTGTATTGTGTTGCCAAAAAAGTGTATTAATGTGTGTTGTGACGTTCTGCCGGTAAGTTTTACAAGTTTATTATTAGAATAAATACAACGAAAGTGCATCAAATTGTGTTGTGACGGTTTTTTCCGAAAAAAATGTTGTAGAATGCTTTACTATTTAAGAAAACAGTCATAACCTGTGTAGACACATCTTTTTTAGATGGATTGAGGTGTACTTTTTAGTTGAGAATCATGTAATAAAGGCATAGATTTTAATGACATGTTTATAGTGAATATTAAAATGAATCTTGAGTTTTATGTTGTATTCAGTCTTTGTTTCAGGATAAATATAAACTAGTTTTAGATGTATGTGACATATTTACTGTGTTATCTGTCTGTTTTCATGCAAAAAAATGCGTGAGGCGAAGAATAATTATTTACTTTTTTTATTTTATTTATCTGACCTAACTATAATAATTTTGATTTTTTCTTCAAGGAAAACATGAATACCAGTCGCGGGGTTTTATTGGTGAAACTGGCCTGTGGGAAAGACCAACATGATAATATTTCTGATCAGAGTACTATTCAACCATTACCAATAGTAAACAATGATTCAGAGATATCTTTAATAAGTAATATGAAATAATAAAATGAAGTAATAAGTTCATGCGATCAAAGCGTGTCAAACGAGTTCTCGATTTCTCGGCCATGGAACAAAATCAACAAACACCACCTTTTGCAAGTACCGACACTCCTGGTCAATTCGGTTGCATGACAGAAAACTATGATCCGACTCCTTCGTCTAAGGGCATACTGCAGCGTAGCATGTCTACAACATCATCCGATTCATCATCGTCGTCGACTCCCAAATCTAGTAGTACCAGCAGTAGCAGCAATAGCAGTAGCACAGCTAGTTCCCAATCAAGGTTATCCAATCGTTGCAATTCTAATGAGGTATTTGCTTCTGCTCCATGTCAACAAGAAACCATAGACAAAAATGAAGCTCCTGAGGTTCTTAAGAGTCCAATACGTAAATCTACAAAAAAACGCAAATCCTGCGTTGGCGAACGGTTGATAAATTAGGCAAAAACACTGAGAAATACCGGAAAGTCTTACACTTTAGGGTGCAAAGGGGCCCTTCTTACATCTATCGGGCCCCAGCGACCTCACCTGCTAGTGGCGCACCTGCTGATTAACGGACGAGGTTCGTATATTACGGTACCCATGTGGTGGCTTTGGCCCCTACGTGGATACCAGGTGGTACAAAAGTGTTGGTCCGGGGGGGTACCACCGTGCAGCTGTGCTAAAGCCCCCCAAGTAACCCAGCCCAGGCTGGGTTGCGTTAGGGGTTCAGCAGCTGCACTGCCGGGCCCGGGGCGGTGTATGGTGCGGCAGGCAGGGGTCCAGTGGGGGCGAAGCGGAGTCTAGTGTGGGTCGATTCGCCGGCCAGGGAGACCCTTAGCAACGGCGTTGCCGCGGCCGCCCGCAACATAGTCATGGGGCCCGCCTGGGACCAACCACCCCAGTAGGCTGCCCCACATGTTGCGCATAATCCTGTTGTGGGGTCGCCGCTCCGGGTGGTAACCGGTGTGGGGTAGCGGCGGCCTTGCATCAGGGGGGTTTGGGAGCCCTTCCGTCCGGCGGGTCGGCTCCGACCTAACCACACGGTTCTAGACGAAGCTAGCCTCTGCACTTTGTCACTTACTGCCGCACCAAATATCGCCCTGTCTTCACGCTTCCCCATATTTCACAATGACAGTGCAACAAGAGAATAGACGGTACACAGCGGCCCCTAGAAACCCCACAAAGTTGACTTCGTTTGAGGTCGAGTTCGCGAATATCCGCGGACTCCATGCAAACCTCGATACCGTCCACCATCACCTGGAGTCGGCACGGCCTTCTGTGATGTTCCTAACGGAGACACAGATACGCCACCCTGACGACACGTCGTACCTCTGTTACCCGGGCTATATCATTGAGGAACAATTCCGCGATAAAGCCGGGGTGTGCGTGTTCGTTAGGGCGGATGTTTGCTGCCGCCGGTTGCGCTGTCTGGAGAACCCCTCCTACTCCGTCCTTTGGCTGCACGTGGATCATGGCTCCATGAGCCAGATCTACGTGTGCGTCTACCGCTCCCACACAGGGGACACTGGGACAACAAGGCTTTTCGAATACCTCAGCGAGATGGCTAACGATGCGCAGGTGCGGTTTCCGAACGCTGACCTGGTTTTCCTGGGGGACTTTAACGGTCATCACGTTGAGTGGCTGGGGTCCCTTAGGACCGATCATGCGGGACGAACCGCCCATGCATTCGCTCTCTCCCACGGGCTGACCCAGATGGTACGGGGGATCACCCGGATACCTGACAGGTCAGACCACACGCCCGCCTTGCTGGATCTACTGCTGACGAGTCGCCCAGCCGAGTACAGTGTGTCGGTACGCGCCCCACTGGGCACTTCCGACCACTGTGTGGTGCACGCCAGCTTCCAAGTGCCACCGCCTGCTCGTGCTGAACAAATGACTCGACGACTATGGCACTACTCGTCGGCAGACTGGGACGGTCTCCGCGATTACTTTGCGTCCGTCCCGTGGAGCCAGCGCTGCTTTGTAGGGAAGGCGCCTTCGGATAGCGCTGCTGCCATTGCTGGCGAGATCAGTCTAGGGATAGAATATTATATCCCTTTCACTGATGTCGCCAGCATCTGCAAAGCTCGCCCCTGGTTCGGGCGTGAATGTGCCGAGGCTGTCCAGAAAAAACAGTCGGCATATCGCGCCTGGGTCAGGGCTCGGGCGGCACGTGACCCGAACGTGAACCGCCTCAAAGCAGCGTACAATCGGGCCACTAGGTTCAGCAAGAGGGCCTTCAAGAGAGCGGATGCCCAGCGCGTCGCGCGGCTTGGTCAGGAGCTCACATCCCATCCCACGGGCAGCCGTGGATACTGGCAACTGGCGAAAGCCGTACAGTCAAATTTTTGTCAACGCTCGCTGCCACCACTGCGTTTTCCTGATGGATCACTGGCTCACAAAGCCCAAGAGAAGGCGGACATGCTCGCAGACCTCTTTGCGGCTAATTCCCGGGTCGATGACCGTGGCCTGCAGCCCCCCGCCATCGCCAACTGTGGCCACACTATGCCTGATATTGTTATCAGGCAATGTGATGTACGGGCAGTGCTGCGGTCACTCGACACGCGGAAAGCCAGTGGCCCTGACGGCATTTCGGCGGTGGTGCTACGAAAATGTGCTGCTGAGTTGTCTCCAGTATTAACGCGTCTGTACCGCCTGTCATACTCTACAGGCCTCGTGCCGGAGGCCTGGAAGGAGGCGAACGTACAACCGATCCCCAAGAAAGGGGATCGATCCGATCCAGGCAACTATCGACCCATAGCTGTCACCTCAGTCATTTGCAAGGTGCTCGAGCTTCTTATTAATAATAAGCAGCTCATGCGATACCTGGAGGATCACTCGCTAATCAATGATCGGCAATATGGCTTCAGGCCAAAACGATCAACGGGTGACCTCCTGGCATTCGTCACGCATGTATGGGGTGAGGCTATGGAAAAGTTCGGCGAGTCCTTGGCTATTAGCCTGGACATCGCCAAAGCTTTCGATAGGGTCTGGCATGCTTCGCTCCTTTCCAAGCTTCCGGCATATGGTCTACCTCCTCAACTGTGCAGATGGATTGCCAGTTTTTTAAACGAGCGCCGAGTGCGGGTCCTCTGCGATGGCCAGGCTTCTCGCTTTTTGCAAGTGAATGCCGGGGTACCGCAGGGGTCCGTACTGTCACCAACTCTCTTTCTTCTGCATATCAATGATATGCTTTCCCTCGGGAACATTCATTGCTATGCAGATGACAGTACATTGCACGGGAGTTACTCGGTTCGTCCGACGGCGGGGCGATCTGTGATAGAGGAGGAGAGACGACATCTCGTGGGTGATCTCGACCGAAACCTCGACAGTATCTCCCAATGGGGTGCCGAGAACTTGGTCGAGTTCAATGCCCACAAAACACAGGCGTGTGCATTTACAGCGAAAAAATCCCCTTTCCTTCCCCTACCCACTCTTCAGAATGCAATATTACCAATGAAGGACAATCTAGACATCCTTGGCATAGAAGTTCGTCGAGAGCTCAATAACACAAAATACATTGATAGATGTATTGGGCTAGCTTCGCGGAAACTAGGAATACTGAACAAGGTAAAGCGATTCTTTACACCGCACCAGAGGTGTCTGCTGTACAAAACGCAGATTAGACCCTGCGTACTGCTCTCACCTCTGGGACGGCTCCGCGAAGTATTTGCTGGACGCACTCGACGCTATGCAGCGACGCGCTGTTCGCATTATAGACTGTCCGGAGGTAACGGGAAGCCTTGAGCCGCTAGCCCAGCGCCGAACAATTGCTTCCTTGGCCGCGTTCTACCGTATTTACCACGGTGAGTGTTCTGAAGAGCTCTTCAACCTGATCCCACCCTCTCCCTTCCGATCCCGAACAACGCGTGCCGGGCAGAGATGTCACCCTCATACCGTGGAAACCGTCTTCGCGAGAACCGAGCGTTTTAAACGATCGTTTCTCTGCCGAACGATGGTGGCTTGGAACGCCTGCCTGCGCACGTGTTTCCTCCAACATATAACCCTGGGCTCTTTAAGCGAAGCGTGAAGAGGCACATTACAGGGTCGTCAAGTTGAGGGCCACTCTCTATAGTATTCCTGTGTACTGTGAGAGTCGCCCTCAATTGCCAGACGTCGCCTCAGCTTACCATCAGGCGAGTGGCGTTAATTTGTCGGCCTAAATATAAAAAAAAAAAAACACTTCTCATTCTAAGTCAAGAAAAATTATTCCTGCAAGGTATTTGAAACCTCCGTGTGGTGATAAATGTAAATTAGAGATTATATTTTTGATAAGAAGTTTATTATTTTGTTAATGTAAGACAGATTGATTTTTTAAATACAGATTATTTCTTAATATTATAAATTAGAGTATTATTTCCCAAAATAAGTCAACTTTCTCCAAAAAAAACAGTCATAACATATCCCTCATTAAATATTTCTTGAAAGTTACTTAAAAAAAAATTCTATTATTTCTGAAAATGATAAGCTACGTGAAGTATATACAGATATACAATTTGTAAAAAAAAGAATTAGCAATGTAACTCCTATAATTTTTAAAATATCAATGTGGAAAGTAGTAAAAAAACATAAAAGTCTCGTTATCTCAATACAGACATTTTTGTGTAATGACGCTTTTTTTGCCGGACAGCGATGTGATATTTCTACTTTTCATTTCACTTGTGCTTTTTAACACAAATTGAAATATGAAAACTTATAGTTTATAACCTAACCATTTATCGCAAGATCAACGATTCTATCGTCTAGGATAGAAGAACAATGAGAATGTCAAGTCGGTAAAGTGTGTCATCAATTCTCTCTTTAATTAAAAAAGTTTATTGCAAATTAATTATCATTGAATCTACTCAATTATGATTTTGTTCGCAAAATAATAGAACAAGCACAGTGTGCAGCACGCGGGTCGACACCCTTGCGGCCCGGTGGGCGGCAAATAGACTCTTGGGTTCGTTCGCTATAAATATCACTTGTTACTATCATAATAATACACTGTTCTAGTTAATTATTGGCTGTTGAAATAGGGAAACCAAATAGATTGAAGTTATGTGGGTTAATCGCTATATTGTTTATTTATCATCCTATAAAAAACATCGGTTTCAACAAAAATGTCTGCAGCCAGACGTGCTTGCGTTTCGACGACATAAGTTCTATCACTAACTAAGACAAACACACAACACAAGCAAGCAATTAGGCTTTTAGTTTTTCTGGATTGCTATTCTTTAAAATTGTTTATTATGATTTACATTCAGTGGGTGTGTTATGCACCTCTGCCTGCCCCTTCTGGGATAAAGGCGTGATAGGTGGGATATGTGTGTGTGTTACATTCGTTTTTTTCGTTCACTGTTTACATTAGATTGTTATAATAGTAACAGATGAATATAAGTGGTTAGGATTAGGAATATGCAATTAATTTCGTAGATGAAGTTTTCTGGCTCTCAATTAGCCTCTATAAATTCAAACATTAACCTTATTACAAAGTTAAATTAGTCGAGTTACAAAACGAGGTAATAAATATAAAACTTTACAAACGATACTACGGAAAGAGCGAGCGCATGTAACGAGAATGTCTTTTTATTATTAAACTGAATGATGAATGTTGTTGAGCTGAAGCTGACTGAAGTACGTAGGTACCTACCAGAGTTGTGTTATTTCAGTTCGATGTTCAACTCTGGAATGTGTTTAGTATAATAAAAAAATCGGTTGTGAGTGCAAATGCTCTGTTAGAAAACAGTTGAGTATTAATAGATGTGTCGAAACATCGGAAAGTATTTTGTTTAATGGCAACAAAAATACGCGTACTACATGTGTTTTGTACCGATAATATCCGTATCTATTCGCGTGTACCTACATAACATAATTCTGGCCGAACTGGGAGTGGAATGATGATAAAAGTGGTCCAAATACAAGACCAAGATGCGTAAGAAAGACCAATTTAGGCTGATATTAATTAGACAGTGGTCTGACCACCGTGCGACTATGATCGCCACAAGATTAAAACATCCCATTGATGATTTGACATTGGCTATTGACTTAGGTAATTACGCATTTTTTTTATATTCATTGGACGCGCAGACTTGGCATCGTAGCTACCTGCACTTGACCTAGTGCTCATTTATTTGAGTATAGACTGCATTACAAGTACTTGACCGCTATCTATTTTGTTTCCTCTCATGTCTAATACGAGGGTGGATTGAAAAGGAATCGGCCTAACCAAGAAAATAAATACATAATAAATGAAATATATTTTTATTTTTCAACGTAATCACCATCAAGTTCAATGCACTTTTGCCATCTTCCCTTCCAAGCATTTAGCCCGTTGAAAAAAAACTATTCTTCCTTAGAGTCAAAATATGCGTCTACTGCTGCTTTGACCTCGTAATTTGTCAAAAATCTTTGACCTCCCAAGTGCTTTTTTAGGTTAGGGAACAGAAAAAAGTAAGACGATGCCATATCAGGTGAATAAGGTGGATGCGGTAGCAGTTCAAAGCCACAGTTGTGAGTTTCTGCCATTGATTGGACAGACGTGTGAACACGAGCGTTATCTTGATGAAACAGGACTTTTCTTCTGATCATTCCTGGACGTTTTTCTTTTAGTTCCTCTCGTAAACGACGTAGTAAGGTGCAGTAATAATCAGAGTTTATAGTCTGACCCCTTTCAAGATAATCAACCATAATCACACCCTTCGAGTCCCAGAATACTGAAGCCATCACCTTACTTGCCGACAAAATCGACTTAGCCTTTTTGGGGGGTGGTGAACCAGGTCTTTTCCACTGTTTTGATTGTTGTTTTGTTTCCGGTGCACAGTAATGAACCCATGTTCCAGAGCGGGGTTCGTCTTTCACACTCTCTCTACCACGCTTGAATTCTGCTATCCATTTTTTGACGGATGAATATGAAAGAGCGCAATCCCCTAATGTACTGACCATATCATCATGGACGGCTTTTGATGACAGCCCCTTCTTATGGAGGTACTTAATGACGGCACGCTGCTCGATTTGCTCCATTTGCGGAAATGATGTCAGATTGCTTTGTTAATAAATTTATAAAATTAAAACTAATTGTCGCACACGTTTCAAACTTCACACAATTAACAGGTCTGAACTGAACTAAATAATGTGAGTAGATTTGATTTTTAGAACTAAATGGATCAGTGTTAGGCCGACTACTTATCAATCCACCCTCGTAACATAGGTATATTATCTTGCTTGCCTCAATGGCAAAGTCAATTCGATGGAATTTTGATTAAAATAAGCTAACAGTACGAAATCACCTTTCAGCGAACACATTGGATAAAGAACTATAAGTTTAAAAGTAATTTAAAACAAGTATAACAACGAGGCAATAATGACCGACCCGACGCGACAGAGGCGCTCTGAATTTCAAATTACTCTTTGCACAGGCGAATTCGCTGAGCCAGCTCGTAAACAGCCTATGTCGATGACTGCGCAACAAAATATACCCCTTTTTATTTATGTAGTGGCATACAGCAAAGCAAATACTTAACCTATTAATTTACACAGTTACTAGTTTCTACAAAAGGATTCGCTGAAAAATAAGATCATTTTTTAAAAACTATCAATATGACACTTATGTTTATAACTGATGGGACTCTTATCATTTATAATGCGGATTAACTCTGGCAATGTAATCGGTGATAATCATAATATTTTACACACAGCTAAGGTACTAACTATGTATCTGGGGCTCGTACTCGATAGCCGGTGGAACTTCGGACCAAACTTCCGAAGTGTGGTCCCCAAAGTGACGAGGGCGACAGCCACGCTTTCGCGACTGATGCCCAACTTAAAGGGACCCAACGCTTCCTGCAGGAGACTGTACCTGGGGATCGTGCGGAGTATGGCCGTGTACGGGGCTCCCGTATGGGCGCCGAGACTGACGGCCAACAACGCTGCTGTTTTACACAGATCGTTGAGGACCTTGGCCGTCAGAACAATAAGAGGGTACCGCACGATGTCCCTAGAGGCTGCACGTCTTCTAGCCAGCCGCGATCCCTCCATGGGACCTGGAAGCGAGAGCCCTTGCGTCATTGTTTTGAATGGCACAAGGAGGCGCTGGAGCGGGACCAGCGTCTCAGACCTGCGTCTCGAGAAATCGAGGCCCAGCAGTCCCAACTCGGCCAGGATCTCATGGAGACATGGAAGGTGCGACTTGAGCAACCAAAATGGGGAAACACCACCATCGCGGCGGTGAGACCGATCACGGAGGAGTGGCTGCAGAGGCAGCACGGTGGCCTCACGTATCGTGCGACACAGATCATCACCGGGCACGAAAACTTCGGTAAGTATCTGTTTCGCATGCATCGTGAGGTCACATCCGCGTGTCAACACTGCAAGGCTTCTGGCGAAGACACGGCATTCCACACGTTGGTGGAATGCTCAGCGTGGGCGAGTCAGCGCTGGGATCACCGGTATCTACGCTCTCACTGGAGACCATGCTACGAGCCATGGTCTCTAGCGGGAGCCAGTGAAACGCGACGTTTCCTTCGGCGAGCAGGTTATGCTCGCGAAGGAGGCGGCCGGAAGGGTGAAGGAGCGTACCCTCCCCGCTGAGTTCTGAAGTGTGCTTCGAGGGCACCGTAGACGTGACTACGCCCAGGACCATCGACCTCCATGATCGAGGCCTGAGGACGGTGGATTAGCAACCCACCGTCCTTACAGCAGCAGGCTAGAAAGGCTGTGGGCTGTGGAGCTTCACCCCAAACACACCTTCACTCACCGACGCGGGATAAAACCCGACCCCAAAGATACACCGGTAACACACGACCACCACGCAGCGGCCACACAGGTGGCCAAGGTCCGCCGGGCGCCACTGGGAATTCTTTCAGTATCCACCGGAGGCGCTCGGAAATGGACGTAGGTTCGGCCGCAGCCCAGGGCTGCGGATTGAAAAAAAAAGGTACTAACTATGTAGAGTGACGTACCCACCTACTACTTTATTATTTTCTGAAATTGTAAATACTTTAACTACCTCTGCAAATTCTTTCCAAACGAATTTAAATTGCTGCAGTGGAAAACTTTTCAGACGAGTGCATTGTACAGAAAAACGAGTTGTTGAGTATGCTCGTTTTGAAGAGTTGCATTAACAAAACCAACTATTTTATTGATCCATGGGAAAATCATATACAAACGGAATCCGCACTAATGGTATTTCAATTGTCTATGACCTCAGTCTATCTACAAGAAAATGTTCAATTTTACCTAGCGCATTTAAACCATCTCGATTTTTAATGACTCAAGCGCACATGCTCTGAGAAATTTTCAGCTTTTAAATCACGACTTATGTCTGGCAGTCCCAGGGTCAAGGCGGTCTGGCAGGGGGTTGCAACCGTGGCAGGGTTTTGGCACGGAACCCTTTGTGCGCGAGTCCGACTCGCACTTGGCCGGTTTTTTTAATTGAATATCTACTTTTTATTCAAATCCCCGCCCCGTAACCTCCTCCAAATACATGGGGCACACTAAAGGCTTGGGCAAACCAAAAGCAGGACAGGCGCAGCTCCTTAGCAGGGCAGGTCAGTTGCGTCGCGGTTGATGTCACACCAGAAACATAAGCAGTCAGAAAGCAGTTTGAAGGCGATCCTGCTTTATAACCGCGTTATGTGTGTCGTATCGATCGCCACACTCAATACACTTCAAGATGTTGAACGGTTCGGACTACGAAGAGGAGTGTAATGTTATAATTTTTGTAGTGGCATTATTTAATTTTAGTTAGTTGAAATTGAGATAAAGTAATGACAACACTAGCTCTCTTCTGATTGGACTCTCTGATGACGTGATTTCCACGTGACTTGTGTGACAGCCATTTTTATACAAGCGAGCCGTGCCCGCATTACATATTTATATTACAATTTAATTTATTGTAATTTATTTCGACGTTTGGTTTGAGTTTGAACGCACACGTGTTGCGTCTGGAGTTGTCTTACTAAATTTAAACAGGAATCTTTGCCTGATCTGGCCAGGATTGGCTAGGGACCGACTTGCACGATACGCATGCATGGTGTGCATGTGTTAGCCGGATTTAATCGGGTGAAGCTTGGATATTCGCCTCCGAAAGGTATGTACACATAATATGTACGGCGTGGTAGGCGCTTAGATAATAATAGTGGCCATAATACATGGAATAAATCTTTAACTCCTGTAACAGGAGGCTTACGGTACTACCATACTACCTGGGTGGAGACCCAATTTCCTTCTGCCTGGAGTGGGCAGAGACCGGAACAGAGACGGTGTCTGCCGGCCTGCAGGAGTGGCGTATTTCACCGGAAAGTATCCTATGAAATCCATTAATCTATTACACTTAATTACCACAGTATCTTTCTAAACATAAAATCTATCGTTACTGACCAAGCACACCAACCTATTATTACCCTGTATTAAAAGATAATATAGTATCTAGGATAGACTTTAATTGTATTCTAGGTTAAAAGTAGATTAATTTAACACCTTGCTAAGAGGGGACCTTCCGTTCCCCTATATTGTCTTAAGGGCTTTTGTAATAAATAATACAGTGGCTCAAATGAATATTTTATTTCTATCATTGACATCCTAACTTCCAAAATTAAAAACATTACAGGAGCTATTGTTGCTTCTAGCTTTGAGGAAAAAAAAGAATATGGGTTCACTGAACCCATATTCTTTTTTTTTGATCTGTGGTGAACTTCACGATATATATAAAAGAAGAGATGAATGTGGGGAGTACCATCGTCTATGTCGGGAATTAGAATCTTTCGAAGATCGGTCCATTTGGTTCCATGATAAACTTGTAAAAAATTACAACCGTGTACAACCTGCGCTGCGTCTGTCCCGCTCAACTGCTCTAGTGTGACTACTCAAAATGGAGGTAGTAATACAACGTGTGCTCACTGCGGCCGCCTCGCGCCTGCGCTGCCACCGCCCCGCGTCTGCGCTGCTCCCGTCCAAATGTTTTGTCGAAGAGCAGTGCGTGCGCGGCGCAGTGGCGGAGCAGGTAGGTTCAGCGAGCCCGCGTTTGTTCAGTGTGTCATCCCTCATATAACTACATTATTTACTAACGTAGACGCACTGCTACTGCACTGCAACTGCTTTTGGTTTGCCCCAGCCTTTAAAGTTTTGCACTTCTAGCTAATCGGAACTATTTGAATTTCGAATGTTACATTTTTTTAAATGTTGCAACCTTCTTATTAAAATAATATTAATAAAATTCTTAATAAAAAAAAAATTGGCGGAAAATCATGTCAATTGTTTTTTATCACACATCAAAGTTCTACGTATGCAACAAAAATGGAATTAAGTCGAAAAGATTTTTTATGATTTTAAAAGTTCTCTCTCTCCGCAAGACTGTGCCGCTCGTCTTCAAAATGCTTTTGGGAGAGAAGCACCTTGTTTGAGCACCGTGAGGCGATGGTTTGCTGAATTTGAGAGAGGTCGAGTTTCTTTACATGACGAATTTCGTGAAGGGCGGCCTACAACTGCCGTCAACGAAAATAATGTGGCTACTGTTAAGCGGTTAATTGAAGAAAACCCGCGGATTACTTATGAGACAATTCGAGGACTATTGGGGTATGAGTCAAATCCAGAAAATTTTACACGAATAATTGAAAGTTCGGAAACTATGTTGTCGTTGGATCCCTCATGAACTGACAGCGGAGCAGAAGCGGGCTCGCGTGGAATGGTGCTCACAGGTGCTACTGAAGTACGACCACGGACATTCTAATGCTGTTTATGACATTTTCACAGGAGACGAAACGTGGATTTATTGTTTTGAACCTGAAAAAAAAACAGCAATCTTGTGAATGGGTGTTTTGAAAATGAGAACAAGCCAACAAAATTGAGGCAGGCGAGAAACGTTGGTAAAAAAAATGATCGCGTTTTTTTTCTCAGCTACGGGTCCCATCTTTACAATTCCACTTGAAGATCAAAAGAGTGTTAATGCCGAGTGGTATTCTACCATTTGTTTACCCAAGGTGTTAGAAAAAGTTCGCGAAAGACGACCCAAAAGTCGCGTTCTCCTACATCATGCCAACGCTTCTTCACACACGGCCAACAAAACAAAGTCATTCTTAGCTTCCGAAAAAGTACAACTCGTCACCCATCCTGCGCATAGCCCCGACCTAGCACCCTGTGATTACTGTATTTTCCCCAAAATCAAAGATTTGATGAGAGGTTTTACTTTTACCAACTCCGAAGAGGCAGTGATAGCGTAGAAAACATGCTTCAGCCTCCTGTTTTAAAAAATGGTTCGACCGCATGAAAAAATGTTTAAAATGTAAAGGAGAGTATTTTGAAAAGCAATAAACACAACATTTTGGTTTTAACATGTTGTATTTTTAAGTTACGCAAAACTTATAGTGTGACCTACGTATTACATTACTGAAATATTGGATAGAAACAGGTGTTACCTGGCGAAAATCCATGACAAAGCAAATAATTGCTTTTACATAACTGATTTGTTCGCAAGGAGTTCATTCAAGAATATTGTTTTGCGGAAACGGGTGGCAGGCATCGGAAGTACAGCGAAGCCTACTTTCACGCCTGTCGCGTTGATGAGGTCAATGCCGGGGACACGTTCTCGAGGAATCTTATAGGTACAGCTATTAAATTTCGATTATTTTATAGTATCGACCCTCATATCAATTCTTTTCAGTTAACATGTAGTTTTCAGTAAGTAGTTACTTGTATAATATTATGATAGTTAAGTTATAGTATAGTAGACCTCTAGAATTCTAAAAAAGGGCTAGACGTGTAGGTGCCTATGTCTATGTCTACCTATAATATTGGATCACCTGTATCAATATAAAGATCATCAAATCGATAATGACTGACATCGCATTGCGGTATAAAAACGTTAAAATTGATGCACATAATCAAGTCAAAATAACTTTGCCAGCCTAATGGTAAGCTTGAGAGACGTCAAAGCAAGAACCACTTCAATGTTAATCACTGCTACTAAAATTGTGTCCCTATTTGAACTTTGGAGTCAAAAGGCATAAATGTATACCGTATTGTGCAGATATAAATTCATTGCTCTCTCCGCTCTCTAGTTCCTTGTACAAAGGCGGGAGTGCTCGATATTTTAATTGAATTTCAGTCAATAATACTCCCACTCACTTAAAATTATTAAGTTAGGCTGTCCCGATTGATAAATTGCTACAAAGATATACCTATGTATAAGAGTAAAAATATCGATAATATATAATTCTCATGACTAGGTCTTTTTCTATTTTTGTTTCCTATAGGACTCTATGTATGGCCGACTAGATCCTAGTCCAGATAACCACATGAAATACGAAATTTTAGCTAAATCCGTCTACTGGTTAACGTGATTGAGCAAACAAAGAAAGATACAAACTTTCGTATTAATTTTTATTAGGGTTCTGACACCATTACCTTGTAATAAACTATAAATTTAGCGCTGGGCAAAGGAAGGGACGTCAGTACAGTAGCTGTTCCACACGTGCTTGTTGGGAAAGTATTCCACGTCAGTGAGTAAACGTACCGCGAGTGTGTAATTAGTTTCCTTCCGCACACAACCACAGTCTCGACAGGCTTTTATGCTCGTCCAAGTTTAAAACGTAAGCCTCACCGAGATATGACTTGCGTGAATACTTCACTTAGAAGATTCTGCTACAATTGTATTGAATTTCAGTTTAATAATATACAAGTACTATTAGGTGCATATGGTTTGAGTTAGAAAAAGCTATTTATTAGGAAAAAATATTATTCTAAGAGGACATTCTTTTGACTTATTTATAACACGTGAACAGGTTTGAAATGGGTAAATTCAACGGAAAAGGGTGACAGACTTCCGAACTACAGCGAAGCCTACATTCACGCCTGTCACATGATGAGGTCAGTCCCACGAGCCACGATCGCAGAAACATTGGTCACACTAGCTTCGAAATTTCCAATAATTTATGTTTTGGGATAGATTTATATAATGTTTTGGTTTATGTTTGTAAAAACGAATGAAGCATGCAATATGAATTTAGAGAGCAGGAAGACTACATACAAATTCCATTGCAAGAGGCGTTTACTTTTAATACCTATGCCCATATTTCGGCTGTCATTTCGATAATCTCACGTAGTAGGAACGAGAGCGGCCTAATGCCTTGCTTATTTGCCAATACTACACTCGGCCCACTCGGGCTATGTGGGGCCTAACCTAACCTAACCTAACCTTACTAGTAAGTTATTTCACAATATTAACACAGCGCAGAACTTCGAAAATAATGGGTACGTACGTACGAAACCCGTGATTATATGAACATTATATTGTCATAGCTATGATATCGCATTACTCTATTTTGTAAGGGTCTCAATTTATAGGATAATACGCTTTGATATAATTGCCCGCTGCTCGCCCGAGTTGCCCGAGTTCCTCGACCAAACGTGGAGCGCCCGACATTTTAATTGAATTTCTGTCAATAATACTACAACCCTTGTTTGAAATAATTTAGGTGGCCTTACTTGATTGATAAATGAAGGTTAATTATAATAGAAGATTCTCTACATAACTAAATGGATGCCTCTATTTTTTTTTCTCTTTTATGACAAGAATCAGGCATGTTCAAATATATCGCATTTAGTAATGTTATGCATTCTCAGAGATAAAAAAGTACTTAAATACTATCGGAATCTTTGCTCCGTAATGCCTAAGAGTTGAACTAAATAAATAAGTACCTACCATAGATATATTTATTTCGTCCATCGTACCTACTAACTTTAAACGATTTTAACATATAGATAGTGTGTATAATGGAGTAAGGTAAGCACATGTAGAACATGTGGGGAGAAGGGTGGTTAGGAGAAATTCTAATTAGCGTTAATGGAACGCGCATTCACCTGAAACTAGTCTGCGGCAAACCTCGCACCTCGTGAAATTAATGTTAAATATTTTACTGTGGACATACTTCGCAAAATTAATCAGATTTTGTACAGAGTGTTAATTGTAGCTTGAAGACATGGCAAAACGCAGCCAGCATTCTGGGAACCTTCCTGCTTTCTGGTCAAAATCGACGCGGAAGACTTTGTACACGAATGTCTGTAAATATAATGACTTTAATTTCTGGTTTTTGAAAATAGGCTAGAACACAATGCCTCACTCTTTGATAGTAATTTGTAATGGATTTGCTTAGCTCAGTCGGGTTGCTCAATACTTCACTGGTACTGACGCTGACGACCAACACAATTAATAGCTACCGTACGTCACGGAACAAGTTGTTCTTTATTTCACATTTATGGTACGGTGTTGCCACAGCTTGCTACATAAACATTTTCTGCGTTTATTAAAATGTATGTTAACTTTAGCCTCGATTGCATTCGGGGGCTTTGCTTAGGTCAATATTAGTGCTGTGATAAACGAACTTGACTTATGGCATAGGCATGCAATGTCCTACAGCAACAACGAAAGACACTGAAATTCGAGCGGGATCCCAAGTCCAGTGGGACTGAAAAATTAATAAAGACAAAATAACATCTATGTGTCAATTACATTTCTTCAATAGGCATATAGTTACTGAATGTCGGGTTGATCAAATCGGGTATAGCAACCAATGATTTTAAATACAATGGATTTCGGATCATCGCTCAAAAGTGTCCGAACTAAAAGAGAAACAAAACGCTAAAAGAGAAACAATCGCGCGCCAGTCTTGATTTTGACAACTGAACGACAACACGTTGCACAATGCCGTACTGTATTGTAAAAACGTGTAAAAACTACGAAAAAAAAGCAAATTGAAGACGGTGTATCATATTTTCAGTAAATAAGCTTTTGTTTTATTATTTGCAATTTATTATTTCACTTAAAATACAGTATTTCGTCGATAATAAATTAAAAGACAAAAGTAAATATTGCAATCCAGTCCAATACCGAAGTACCTATCTGTCTCTTTCGAACTCATCCCAAGCTCAGTAAAAAGAAAGAGACCATTTCATTTTCACTGAATAATGTACTAACAAAATGACCATTCAGATTTATTCGGATTACCGATAGCGATAAAACTATTTGGAACAAAGATTATAGTCAAAGAAGAATCAAAGAATCAATTTCATTTATTCAGTTTAGGCACATAAAGAGCACATATGAATGTCAAAATTTTACAATTTTGTCAAGTAATATTATAAAAATACTAAATTAAGTAAGTACATAAATAACCATTAGAAAATGATTCTTTCGCTGGTTCGGTAATTTGGTTCTCCTGAGAAGAGACCAGCAAGAAACTCAGGTAGATTATCCATTTTCTTTTTTAATATTGTTTTGTTTACATTGTTACAATTAGTTTCTATTGTATTATACGAGTGGCCAACAACAGAAGATTAGGGTGACCATGCATTTTTATCATTAAGATATTCGTCTACATTATAGTAGCCTTTCATCATCAAACATTTTTTAACTACTATTTTAAACTTATTAAGAGGCATGTCAACCAAATCCTGAGGAATTTTATTATAAATTTTTATACATTTGCCAACAAACGAATTACCAACTTTATGAAGTCTAATTTTTGTCATTGCCAATTTATTTTTATTTCTTGTATTAAAATTATGGTTATCGGAATTTTTTTTGAATAGATCTATGTTCTTCCGTACATATAAGATGTTGTCGTAAACATATTGAGAAGCAACTGTTAAAATATTAATTTCTTTAAATAATTCTTTCAGCGAGTCACGGGGTCCGAGTCTATAGATTGCTCGTATAGCTCGTTTCTGTAATATGAATATTGTCTCAATATCGGCAGCTGAGCCCCACAGCAGCAGACCATATGACATAACGCTATGAAAGTAGCTAAAATAAACTAATCGTGCCGTTTTTTCGTCAGTCAGAGACCTTATCTTTCTAACCGCATAGGCAGCTGAGCTAAGTCTTCCTGCCAAGGCTGTGATATGAAGACCCCATTGTAGTTTACTATCTAGAGTTATCCCAAGAAAAACTGTGGTATTGACTATTTGAACTAATTCATTATTCATAGTAATATGAGTATCCACCTGTCTAACATTGGGCATAGTAAATTTTACACATTTTGTTTTCTTCGCATTGAGCAGCAAGTTGTTACTTGTGAACCAATGCAATATTTCCGAAAGGGTATTATTTACATCGTCAAGTGCTACTTTTTGTCTATCACTTTTAAAAATTAATGATGTGTCATCAGCAAATAATACTATCTCACAAAGATTTTTAGTGAAATAAGGAAGATCGTTTACGTATATTAAGAATAAAAGGGGTCCTAATATAGAGCCCTGGGGTACTCCCATGACTAATGAGGCGCCAGAAGAGTCGGTGCCATTAATGTTTACTTTTTGTACTCTACCAGTGAGGTAAGACTCGAGTAAGCCAAGTGAGCTGTTCGAAACACCATAATAACCTAATTTTAGTAGCAAAGTCCCATGATCAACACAATCAAAAGCTTTTGATAGATCACAAAATATACCAATAGCATCCTGCTTTTCCTCCCAAGCATCAAATATATGTTTCACAAGTGCAACTCCTGCATCCGTTGTGTTCCTGCCTTTAGTGAAACCAAACTGTTTGTTATGAAGTAACTTATTGTCTGTAAAATGTGAAAGCAATTGATTAAATATTATTTTTTCAAAAATTTTACTGAGTGATGGGAGTATGGAAATAGGTCGAAAATTTGAAGGATCACTTTTGTCTCCTGCTTTAAATAAAGGATTGATTTTACTGTACTTCATAAGATGAGGAAACTGATTTTCATCTATACATTTATTGAATATGAATGCAAGGTGAGGTGCTATAGCGGGCACTATTGATTTTATTATATTAGTTGAAATGCCCCAAAGATCCTCGGTATTTTTTATATTTAGTTGTTTAAAAGTTTTAAGTATAGTGACAGAGTCAATATACTGAAAATCAAAGTTAATTCTACATTTATCAACACTAGATTTAAGAAGAGAATTGGCTACGTTTTTTGACGAATTTAACTTATTTGTAGTGGTGATTGGAACATTTGTGAAGAAAGATTCAAATGCATTGGCCACTTCAGAATCAGTTTTAATATGTTTATCACCTATTTTTAACTCGAAGGATCGATCACGTGACTTTGCTTTCCAAGTTTCTTTGTTAATAACATTCCATATTGCCTTCGTTTTGTTATCAGATTTTTCAATTTTAGCCCGTATATAATTAGATTTAGCTGTTGAACATACTTTTTTGAATAGTTTGCGAGTACTTTTTAATCTGTTCAATTACTTGTGGCTCATTAGTAGATGCCTTTGTCTCGTATAATTCATATAATTTCCTTCTACTTTTATAGATTCCAGGCGTAGCCCAATCACTAAATTTTATTTTAAATTGATTTACATTTATTGTTTTTTTAGTGAAAATGTTATCACATTCGTATTTGATTACTCCGAACAAATCTCCGTAATGATCATTCGGGTGTTTATCATTATTCAACTCCAAAAGAGGTACTTTATTCTTAATGTTTTTTTTAAATTTTTCTAATCTATAAGTTGTGATTGGTCTACAAACAATATTTTTTGATAATGGAACATGTTGGAACTTAAATCTAGCTAACTGACCTGCATGATCTGAATTTACAAAATGTATTATAGATTTCTCATCTACATCGCTGTTAGAAAAAATATTATCTAAGCAGGTAGCTGATGTGGCTGTGGTGCGTGTTGGTTCACAAAAAAGATTTTGTAAGTTAAAAGATTTAAAAAGGTTGAGGAACCTTAGCGCGTTCTGAGAGTTTTCTAAAATATTAATATTAAAATCGCCACATACAACTATAGTCTTCTTACATTTACATACCTTTTTTAAGGCTTCCTCCATAATGGACTCAAACAGGTAGTAATCTCCAGAAGGAGGTCTATAGACGCTAATAATAATATATTGTTCTAGCTCTGCACATGATAGTTCAATATTTCGCTCACTTGTGAGTGCTACTACGTCTTTTCGGTCTTTTGATTTTAATTTGTCATTAATTAAAATGAGAGACCCACCTCTTATAGCGGAATCTCTAGTAAACGCACTAATGATTTTATAATTATCAATATTAACTAAGAGTTCATGTTTTTTTAACCAGTGTTCAGTTAAACAAAGTACATGGATACGTTTTTCATTTAAAAATAATTCTAGTTCTAACTCTTTGCCAGAAAAGCCTTCAATATTTTGATGAATTATATTCATGAACATAGACTTTTCCTTTGTCCTTAAATTTAATTTGCTAGGGATTTCCTCTATTGTCCTACAACTAAGTTTAAATTATTGTCACCCTTTTCAGGAACAGTTTCCAAGGTCACAAGACAAACATTGTCACTTTTCTGCTCAATAAAAGCAGATTGTTTAGCCAAGTTTTTGGCTGAATAACTAATAAAATATGATAGCGAAGATGCTATCTGTCTCCTAAAATATCTATTCAAATAGAATTTATCTTCCGTCAATAACAATATTTTCTAAATACATGTTAATGTCAATCAGATGGAATTTATTTGGATTATGAAATGTCAATGTATGTATTGTTTGATTTAGCTTATATCTAAGATTGTTTTCGGCCTGTGACAAGCCACGGCTATAAGGAAGTGTGAATAAAATAATGTTTTTAACATCTAATAAGCTCAGTAATTCTAAACAGTTTACAATTGCATTTCTGTCTGCATTTCCCCTATCTCCCACCAAAATTAAAAGTGTACAGTTGCTGTTTAAATTACAATTTTTAATTTTTTTTATAATGTTACAGTAAGTTAATCCCGGCATACAATAGTTAGTAACATTTTGTTCTAAATATGAACTAAGTAACTGGCCCATTGATTTCCCTAATTCATCACAAAACATAACTATTTCAGATTTAATCATATTTCGTTTGGTGAAGGAACTACTGGGTTTCTTGTTTGACTCAAGTGAAGGGCTTATGTTTGAAGTCAGCGAGGACTTACAGACCGGCTCAGGACTAATTAAATGGTTGTTTGATGTCAATGTGGAATTTGGACTCATAAGCTTCTTCATGGCCAGAATGTATTCCTGATACTCACTTTTAACATTACAATACCTGTCAGTCATTATGTCTAGTGAATTTTTTAAATTATTAATTTCTGATTCTAACTTTAAAATATTGTTATTATGATCAGAGATATTATTTTCAATTAATAATGAATACATGTCAAGTTCATCGCCTAGTTGCCTTCTCTCATTAATATACTTGACTTTTTTGTACATACTTTTTTGACTTTTAATAAGTTTTTGTGTTTTTCTTATGTATTTATTAATTTTCACATATTTCTTAATTTTGTTTCTACTGCACTCAACTATGCCCATCTTGTGATTGGAACAATGAGCTGTTAAGGTATCATCCTTTGTTAAATCTATAGTAATAGTGGGTTCTAAGCTGGGTTCAGTAGCAACAAGGCTGGGCACACTACCAACTAACTCCTCAAACAAGTTATGGGTATGGGATACTATGGTGTCACGTTTCTCAGCCTCAAGGTGGGAAATGAGGTGGTGGGCTTCGTACAGTTCCTGTTCCAAGACTGACATGCGCTTGAGACCCTGTTCATACTCGTCACTACACTCTCTGAACCCAGTCACAATATTTTGTAATCTGTCCCGCTCATCTAACACTAACCTATTCTCTGTGTGCATCTCAGCCATCTGCTTTTTTATGAAGTCGTATTTATTTAGGCTATCTAATAGTTCCTTTTCATTTTCATCTCTTTCCCTATGCAACTGTTTAATCAACGTTTTGGATACCTCTAATTCCTTCAATGTCAGGTCAAGTTTTCTCAAGATATCTTCTTGTTTAGCCTCATCACGGCGAGCAGAATACATGCTACGTGTGACTGGCATTACGATATTATAAATTTATACTGACTTAGATAGTAAAAAGCTACCTGATAATACACTAAATACACAAATAAATACGTAAGTAATGTCAAAAAGAATCTGATTGAATATACTACAACTTCAAAAACTAACAGGTACGATAATAAGTAGTTATTTATTAGTACGATTACCTGTATAAAAATCACTCAAATCACATTAAATCCGAGTTGATAAAGTTTCACTTTTAAAATTTTCAAACAGTCATTGACTTTTAGCCGGTAAAACAAAATACGCAAATATCACTAATTTCTTATTTATTTTACACTGGGTTTTACCTAGATACACTTTGATAATGGTAAGATTGTGTTTTGTGATGAATTTTAGCCCTAATTATCGAAAATATTAATAATAAATTAAAATAAATACAAAACGAAATGCGAACAGATGTTAGCCGTAGTGTTGCCACAACCCAAAAGCCAACCCAAAAGTGGAGACGCCTTGGCTCTTTATGATTTTTTTTTCGTTATATGAACCAACATCTATTTCAGTTTTCCTCGGGATCCAGTACACTGTCCACAATGGAAAAATATTATTGCCCTAGCACGGCGAGAAGAATATTTTGATCCAAAAAATAACAATCTTGTTTGTTCGGCTCATTTTATGGACATAACAAAAAGAGGTCCGATCTTTATGAAACTTGTACAAGAATCCCTTGATTGAATGGAGGAGATAAGCCCAAAAATGTTTTAAATTTTCACAGGGTATCATTGTTTTGTCATAAATATAATTACACATGTCATTTTATTTCGTGTATGTACTGTTATTTTCTTTTTATTTGGATTCTCGGTAATGTATTCCCACGGGAATCGGGGCCGAGATAACTATATCTTGCGGGCGGAGTCACGGTGATCAGCTAGTAGCCAATAATTTCGTATCCCAAAAATTAACCATAAGATAAAAATAAATTAATGATGCGCAGTTTTAGCAACTAATTCAGTCACTTGAAACACGGCTATCTTGTAGTAGACGTAGCGACATAGCGTTATGAAAATAGTAATGAAAGCGGAAGAACTTTGACACCCGCAAGAAGTTTGGCATTTATAATATTATAATTAGTTAAATTCATTAATTCCCTTTTTGTTATTCATACACTACAGTTACTTATTATGAAGCTGACTCGAAAAAAAAAATCTTTGTCAGTCGTTAATTAGTTTTTCAGCTTATTTCGTCTAACATAAACAAGTAATTACAATTTATAAGATTATGGAATTTATTGTAGTCTTACATTATAGCTGCAAGTATAGCTGCATAAGGTGAATTAGTCAGGCGGACAGACAGAGATCCGTTGAATCAAGGTTTAAATTTTAATATGAAATTTGTTTATATCTATGTATGCCTATGTATAATGTATAGGTCGACTCGGGACATTATTTTCTTGCGATTTGTTCTAGATCCTATGTCCGTTGTATTATAAGGTCTTTGATAGCAACGCATTAAAAGAAAGAACATGTTTTTGTGGCAAACAAAATCCGTACAAATATAAAATATTGTGTGTAACACAACAGAGTTTCATTTCCTCAGCGTATTTGTTAACGGCTGAAAGGATTTGTGTCCTGTATTACTCCTTTGTACATATTCGTTCGTATCTAGTCGTAAATCCATGTGTGGACGCCAGAAGCCAAAATTATAAAAAGGATGTGTTATTATTGCTCTGAGGTTATATCTATATCACAACGTAAACTTGAGACGAAGCTTTTTTTCTTTATAACGAAAAAGGGACAAGTCTCTACCCTCTGCCTACCCTCTCAAGGATGCACGCGTGATTATCTATACTAATATTATAAAGCAGAAGAGTTTGTTTGTTTGTTTGAACGCTCTAATCTTAGAAAGTACTGATTCGATTTAAAAAACTCTTTTTTTGTTGAGAAGTGCATTTGTCGAGGAAGGCTATAGGTTATGTAACATCACGCTACAATGAATAGGAGCCAAGCAACATCGAAATATGTTTTAAAAACGGGGAAAAATATTTCTGTTGGCCACGGTTATGTTAAAATAATGTTCTAAAGAATTGTTTCAAAAAAATCTTCATTCTCTTAAAAGTCCTCAGTAGATCTATTAACATATTTTATGGAAATTAAATTCGTTCTAAAATAATTATTTACGAAGATAGATGTTATTACGCATGACGCGACGGGAATAATACTTAATTACAAACGACGGAACGGGAAAAAATCCAAATTATCACGCGGACGAAGTCGCGGGCGACCACTAGTATGTTATATATCAATGGCACCAATCTACAAGCTCTAAACCCCATTGGCAAAGCAGAGTCATACTTATTTTAACATGTGATTAAACCTCCGACAAACAAAAAGTACACACCTACTTTTAAGTTGGGCTAAACTTATTTTTTTTTTTATTATCTGCATAATTAATAATCTTAATTTGATACTACTGGGTCAGCAACGATGTCTACTCGATGAAGCAACTTAGAAAACGATTCATTAAGACAAATCACTATCACTACATATTATAAAACAAAGTCCTTCGCCGCGCAAAAACCACTACACCAAAAACTACTGCACCGATTTTCATGGTGGTTTCTCCAATGGATAGAGTGTTTCTCGAGGAAAGTTTTAAAAACTTCATTTTTTATTTTATTTTTTAAACTTTCGCGTTCTGAATTCATTATACTATTTACGATTTAATTTTTTGATTATTTATTAACGATGTAACTCGGTCGAAACGTCAGGCCTAACATTAGGTTTATTAAATTACGTGTTTAAGTTTAAGAATATAATTTGACAAGCGGGCGAAGCTAGGTGTTATTTACTGTCCGCTAGTAGTAAATAAGATGTAAAATATATGCAGAGTTTGGGGATGACTAATGATTATGCCCGGATAATTGCAATACTGTCTCGGTAACAGAATTCCGCAAAGTTATACAAAACGATACTACTCCTGTATTGGAATTGTTGTTGAGTACACATATAAATGACATAGAATACGAAGTTTCAAATAGAAGCGAGGTTAGTTACCCCATGCGGGTGTACACCGTACCCGGTAAGGGAGGCATGCAATGAATGCCTGAGTGGTACACGCGGCTTATGAGATCCATTCAAGCGAGTAGTTCAATGCTGGTCGGTAAACAAAGCGTATTCATTGCATACGTGTCACCTGGTAGCCCACTGTCTTTTCAAAATATCGATATATTGATATCCTTAAAGACTTAACGGATTAGTGAGATTCTATTGTATTACTTAGAAATAACACTCAAAACTTTATCGATATTTTGCGAAGTAGAAAGAAAGAAGAAACTTCTTTCTTCTTCCACTTGAATGTGAATTTGGTGCAAAAGAGCAAGTTAGTAAAAAAAATGTAATATCCACCACAAAATGACCCCTCTCGCTGGAGACCATGCTACGAGCCATGGTCTCTAGCGGGAGCCAGTAGAACGCGGCTGTTTCCTTCTGCGAGCAGGTTATGCTCGTGAAGGAGGCGGCCGGTAGGGCCCTCCCCGCTGAGTTCTGAAGTGTGCGGCGAGGGCGCCGCAGACTTGAATACCCGCAGGACCATGGACCTCCATGATCGGGGCCTGAGGACGACGGATTAGCAACCCACCGTCCTTACAGAGGCAGGCTAGTAGGGCTGCGTGCTGTGGGGCTTCACCCCACGCACGCCTTCACTCACCGACGCGGGATAAAACCCGATCCCAAAGATACGGGGGAAATCCCAACTCGCACGCCACTCCCACGCCACGCCACGGAAATTCTTTCAGTGCTTCCCAGAGGCGCTCAGCAATGGACGTAGGTGCGGCCGGGGCATTGGGCCGCGGAATAACAAAAAACACACAAAAG
Organism: Nudaria mundana; assembly: GCA_963556515.1. Taxonomy (NCBI): domain Eukaryota; kingdom Metazoa; phylum Arthropoda; class Insecta; order Lepidoptera; family Erebidae; genus Nudaria; species Nudaria mundana. The sequence continues at coordinate 7,694,046 of OY748288.1, read as the reverse complement.
GACAATTAAAACTAAATAAAAGCTTGTAAAATACGAGTGTAAGATAAGACTATTTACAAATAGGATGAACAATAAATAAAATGTAAATTAATATGTAAATGTATAACTAGCGGGCGCTCTCGGTAAATTAATTGAAATTCCTCATAAATTCTCTAATTCACATAATAATAACAAAACCTGTCAGCTTGAAATCCTGTGTCACGGCATGTTCAACGAGCTGAAAGAGACTTCCGCACCGACAGATGTCTATAATCCGGTAAAGCCCGTTGTTTACCTAATGAACCGTTTACATGCATATGTAAACACGATCAATACTGAATATAATGTTTATGTAATCAATTGCACTGGTCATTATTGTGACTAGAAAAATAAAGTGCGAAATATGGCTTGATTAATCTGACTATGTTGTTATTACTGGCGATTAAAGTAGAATATCTACTTCATGATTATAATTATAAAACTTATACTCGTACACTCCCAAAACCGTCTGTCTCTCTATAGTAATTAAGGTCAACTAATTATTAGGACAGTCACAGACATAAGTTCCATGCTGACGTAAATTAATTAGTTTATTGTAGTAAAATTAAGCAAGTATTTAGTTATTTAATTTTAATTAATTATTTTACGTTTTTTCACTTGATATGTATTTGATGAGATTTGACATTTATTTTGACAGGCTTAGTTATTTAATTGACAGATTTGGTTGTTTAAAAATTATTTTTTATTTTAGTTTTTCATTTATATTTAATTTTTTTGAAATGATGTTACGTATTAAGAAACGAAATTTGACACTATTATAATAATCTGGAATAATTAATAGAAGATAAAAATTTCCCACTTTTGGGGGTAAATTCATAATACGGCCTCCTTAACTTTATTTGGGTATACCCACATGTTTATAAAATTGTAAAATGTATAGTGGGTATTCAGTTCAATGTCTAATATTAGCGAAATGTGTTCTAAAAGTAAATAATATTAGGAAAAAAATGTGTTACAAAAGTGAATTGTGTGAGTGATTGAGTATGGGTGGTGTTTACCTCTGATGATGCCATAAGGCGAAACCGGTTTACCGAAAATAAAAATATTTGTGGAATAGTGTACAAGAGAGTTTTTTTTTAAATGTACGAGTATTAAGCAAGTTGGTTTTCACTGACTTTTGTAACAATAATTTAGTTTTTGTTCACAAAAACTATCATATCTGACATATCACTCAGTAATTGTGTCATAACAAAAGCGTAGGGACACGAGACATTCCATTAAAATTCTCCATTACATTGCAACAATGAACAAAGAACACAATAGGAATATAACTGTAAGTATGGTTTATAAGGAAAGTAAGTGGGTTCTGCTGCCATCATCCGGATGAACGCACTTTGCGCCTGGCCTCATAAGAAACCCATGCCATAAATTCTCTTATTACTAATTAAAAATCAAATATTTTTTTATTATCTATACTATATGTTTCGTTCAGGTACATTTCTGGGAGTTCGATTTTTGCTGAGCGCGTGTCAGGTGGCTTTTTAGGTTACCTCTGGCGCTCCGCAAAAATCGGGTTTCCAGACACTCTCATACCGAACAACGTTTCTTGTCCTGCACCTGGAGCTAGTTAGGAATAACTAGTTCTTCTGTGCGGGACTATCAACTAATCAAGCATTACCTTGACATTGGCGAATCATCGATCAATATCGATGGAGCCACGTTTTTAAAAGTTTTAAGTTTTTAAACGTTTTTAAAGAAGAAGAAGGTACATTTCTGTCAACAGATGTATGCGAAGATAAAACACGTGCACAAAGTAAATATTGATCTTAATAATTCCATTTAACTTACCAAGGCGACAGAATTGTTGTTCTGTTGTAACCAACGTAGTATTGCACTGGCTGTGGTGAAGTCGGGGCGTGGGGGTGCCGGTATTGCATGCTGGAGGGACGAAGCTAACTGCTGTGCCAGCTCCAGGGCTCGGGCCCTAGCCGCCCGACCCGGCCCACTGGTAGTACTAGACGATACGGTTCCACCCGCCTCTGTAAAGAGCAATAAACGACTCAGAAAAATTGTAGTCTGAGCATGAGACTAAATTCATATCATCAAAATATTTTTTTATAGAATATTTTGGATTAGGTACCTATAATAACGACTGTACTTTTGGTATTTTCTATATACGTACCTATTGCTTATTATTTTAATTATAATAACGTATTTAACACTAATATTCACAATTATATTAAATAAAAATTCAGCAAAAAAAAAAAAAAGAACCGACTTAAAACTTGGTTCCTCAATACTTGAAAACAACTTAAAACCAGTCTTAATTACTTAATTTAATTGACATGTAACAAACTGTATACATAATTAGTAGTAAATTAGATGCCAATCAGTAATTTTTATACTTTTACATTTTGTACCAAAGTGCGACTTTGGTATTTTAGTTACACGTCGGCTCAATAGATGTCGCTGTTAGGTTGGTTAAAGCTGCGAGGTTTGAGTTCTGTTTTTATTCAAACGAGAAGTATAATTGATGATTACTTTAATGTAAGGTTGTCGCTGGTCGTTAGAGAAATTTTTGGCAAAGTACTTTTAATAAAATTAGAACCACAAATAATAATAGAGGCGAAAGTGCTAGAACGCGCTATCAACTTTTTCATGGCGATTACTATATATACAAGGAGGTTGTAAATTCTGTTGGAAGTGTAAGTCTTCTGCTGTGTCGTCACTTACTAGGCATTGATCGCTGCTTAAGTAGTCGTATCTGTTTAGTAAGGATTCGGCACGCATATCACGGTATTGTTTAACGGTGTTAAACTGGCTGGCTGGTAGCGTGCGCCGACTCCCGTTCGCCCGGGACGGCTGGCCGCGTCGGTGAGGCTCGCGCACATTCCCTGTCTGGCCCTTGCAATAATACGCGTTGTTAGTCTAAACACCGGTTTAGAAGTCGAGAACACTTCCACGCGAAGGCGTTGACAATGTCAGCGCCAGTTTTTTGTTATAGCAGGAAATGAGACCCGCTCTTATCACGGTTACTTTCGCACTGTGGTTTAGGTACTTGTTGCGTATTATGCCACTACGCGGAGTGATTATTACATTAAGTATTAAGTTATCCATATCAAGTATTAAGTTTCTGTAAGATTACACTGTCACACAATACTTGGACGCACTTGCCTTCAACTACTCGTGGTCCTATAAATTTTAATAGGAACCAGATTTACATGTCTGCCCTACTGCATTAGTATTACACATATTATGGAGTCAATAGTTACAGGACTTTGCGAGGCACAGCAACACATAAATAATCAGTTTGGGCCATAATTATTAGACATGCCAAGCCAACGATCAAAGTTTGGTACCATCGCATATTATGAAACTTGAAGAATTAAAAATGTTAATAGTTTAACACTCTAAAGCGTTATTAACTTATTAATGCAAAACTTTGCACATTTAGAAGTCTTATAATATAAAAAACAGGCAGTAGGCTGCAGGACCATACGGCACAAATCTCGGAATTACTCCACTCTTACAAATTGCGCGGGACCGAGTAAATTGCATCCGTCTAGGAACAATGGCGCTTTTGCTGCGGGCTGAAAAATCTTCACCATTTTTACCCTTCGTTATAATGGTAGAGACGATGAAAAAATATATTTATATTGTAGAAGAAAATCTTGGTACAGTGAGGAAAATGAGACAACATCATGCTGAGTTGAAGATTACACATTTTTGGACATTCTCACACGTCTTCTATCCCAAATTAAGCTAAAATAAGCATGTGCATGGGATCTAGATGGCCGATAAACATATCTACTAATTACTAAATACATATTATACATAGAAAACACCTTAACTCCAAAACAAACATATGTGAATTACAAAAATATTTTATTTGACCCGGAATCGAACTTGGGACGGCAAACACATATCTACTCATTCCACTACGCCACCGAGGCAGTTGAATATATTACAAGGTTCCAAGTGTGTAAAATATTGCTTATCTCTCTAAACTGTTAATGAATCTCTTATCTACGGAGTAGGTCGCCGCGCTCGGCTTTCGATTTTAGCTCATTTAACGGCATTCAGGTTGCCTTCTTTATTGGAGACAAATGTACATTTTTATGTGGCTTTTTTCTATACTTGTCAGTCAATTTGAGCCAGCTTGGTGAAAGTTTAGATGAATTCCAAATATAATCGCAATGAGGTACACCATATTGCTGTTTTTCTTCCATTTAACTGAAACTTTTCTATTTAAGACCGATACATTTTATTATTATAACTTGGAAATAAAACGTCAAGAAATTATCCAGACGCGTCATCTTGACTCAAATCTATGCGGTGCACCCGCTGAATGACAAGTTTCGGTTAAGCCAAAGTTATAAATTATGATTGTATGTTTACACATGATTTATGTTTATATGTCATGTCATGTTTATAGATGATTCAAGATCATCATCATCATCATATTTTCCGCCAATTGTCGCCCACTGCTGAGGATAGATTCAAAATAAAGACACTAAATGAAAACAGAGAATAAATATTATTGGACTAACGTAATTGAAATTAACATTTTTCTCGTAAATTTAGCTTTACGAAAGTAACGAGCTTGAGAAACTACTTTTCAACCGTAATAACGATTCCTTTAAAGTTTAAATTGTCAATTAAATTACATACCTACTCTTTTTGTTCGTAGTAAATTATAGAATTGTCGACGGAAAATATTCTCCCCGGAAAAGGCGCTCACCTCCTATTACGTGGGGGTTAAGAAGTTGTCGAAGTATAGGCGTAATAAGACCCTCTGTCTACCGGACAAAGACGTTATTTGGGTCCGATATTTTTATGAATCTGGTAATAATAACAGGAACTACGACTACCTTGATGTGTTTCAGTCTTACATTAGAACGGGCTGGTGATAATACAATGAAAGGTGCATACGTGTTGGAATCTGGGACTCTGTAGTGTCGCCATCGCCGAACAACCGCTGTGTGCAAACATCCAGTAGCCACCATCGCGTTACATGTTCTGGTAAATGCCAACACCCAGGCATTTTGTTCACTGGTTACAACATTGTCACTGAATATGTATCCACTTATTAGCTTGATAATGTTTAATGTTAATGTAGCCTATTTTATATGCAGCTCACCGCGCATTAGTTAAACATGTCCTTCGCAACTCCCTATCGCAGTTGGTTAAAACTAATAAATAATATTTAACAGAATTAAAGGAAAATGTGCACTATCTATATATTTAATACGACAATTTGTCTGTCTGTCCTTCCGTCCGTCGCGTTTTTCAATTTAGATACATTTGCATGAAATATTAAAATATTCTTTTTTTTTTTCTATTTGAGGCTATACAAAGTTCGTCGGGATAACTAGTATTATTTACTAGCTCTTCAGTTACTATTATAAACATTCATTATGGAACAAATATTTTAACTAAATAACGAAAGAATCCATCGAGCTGAGACAAGAATTTTCATCATGCTTTCTTCTTAGTGCGCTCCCATTTTAATTCCTTATATTTGTGTAGAATAAATTATATTTTTCTCTACACATAGGTAATACCCACATTTTAGTTATTCATTGTGATTAAGTAGAACTATTATGATATGACTAATGTCGTAATGTGGAGTAATCACCGCACAATAATTATGACTCCTGCCTTCCTTATTTTTATATCAAACCGCAAGTGGCGGTTATAGTCGGCGGTTTAATGATATGAAAAGATTTTTGTTGTGACGAAAGATATTTTTGGAGAATTCTTCGACCTCTGTCGGTACATAATTCCTCACGGTACTACCAGAGAATTACTACATAACATCGAAGACAAGTTGAGAGGGTTTTCAATGGACGATTATTGCCTAATTTTCATAGGACCTAATGACATAAATGCTAGTGCTAACTTAATAAGTGCCTTACAGAAATCACTTAGCAAAGTCACGAACACGAACAAGGTGCTCTGTGTGCCGACATATGTACGGGGAGCCCCAATATATAATTATAAGGTGGAAGTGTTTAACGACCTTTTGCGCTCCGATCTCCAGACTAATGATTATGCTTGTTTTTTTGACAGTAACTGTTCTCTAACTCTTGACATGTTCTCATACAACACTGGCAAAATTAATAATGCCGGTATTAGGAATATATATAATCAAATCATGTATAATATAATTATTGACTGGAACTACTTTTCTGATATCAACGTTCAGGGGGACATAAATGTACAAGCTATTTCTGATAAAATGTCCCTTAACACCATACATTATGTTGATGACAAAAAGAGCAACCGGCAGTTATTTCTTGGAAACTCATCTAAATGTCCTACATTATAATATAGCTGGTCTGCAAAATAAAGCAGATGAGTTATTAACCAATCTGGAATCTCGTAAAAATAAGGTATTGGATGTACTATGTATAACAGAACATTTTATGTTGTCAGGCCATGAGTCTAGTTTATTTTTGCAAAATTATGTACTGGCTTCCTCTTACAGTAGGAGCACACAAAAGAGAGGGGGTGCATGCATATATGTAGGTAAAGGTCATGTGTTTAGAGACTGTCCGGAAGTAAAACAAATGTCTGTGGAGCGTAAATTTGAATGTTGTTGTATTGAACTTCTTGACTCCAAAACTGGCATTGTTTGTATATATAGGACACCTTACAGGGATAACCTTAACATGTTTTTTCAATGGCTGGAAAAGGTTTTGATTCGCCTGACAAAAATTAGATTTAAAAATATAATTTTGGCAGGTGACTTCAATGTAAATGTGCTTAAAAAAAACCAAGACACTTTAGACTTTGAATGTTTGTTACTAAATTATAATTTAAAATTGGCGCTCTATGCACCAACCAGACCAGTCAGTCGTACATGTCTGGATAACTTCGCACATGACTTCAAAAGAGGCTGCAGCACTGAAATTTTGGATTTTGGCTTATCAGACCATTCTGCTCAAATAATAAAACTACCGGTTAAAAATGGCTTGCTAAAATACTGGCGCACCTCAAAAAGAGACTACAGTTTGAATAATATTAATAGGTTCAAAGAATGCATTAGAAACATATCCTTCTCTAATATATACCAGACTGCAGATCCTAACATAGCATTTAGTCTTTTCTTGGAAGAATTTAAACTTTTCTATAACCTATGCTTTCTGGAAAAAATTATAACTATAAGAGCTCATACCAAACCGCGATGGATATCACGGGGAATCAAAGTGTGCTGCAAAAAGAAAAGAGATTTATTATGGACGTATAGGGCAAATCGGTCAAGGGAAAATAAAAATAAATATATTAATTATAGTAAAAAACTAAGAAAAATAATTGTATTAACTAAACGCGCCCAAAATAATTACAGAATTCAAACGTCTCTTAATAAAAATAAAACAGCATGGCGAATTATAAACACTCAACGCTTCAACTTACCAAGAGAGTCCGTAAATAATATAAAAGTTAGTAATGACAGTATCTTAACGCAGCCCTCAGACATAGCTAATGCTTTCAACGATTACTTTATCGGCAAAGTGTCCCCCATTCAAGGTGCTGGAAAGAAAGTAACATCTCTCATACAATCTTCTCTAAAGTCAATGTTTCTTGCACCCAGTACACCGCAAACAATTTTCCTAATAATAAGAAACTTAAAAAACACTCACAGCGTAGGATACGATGGTATTTGTACTAAAATAATCAAAGCAGTAAATGAACATATATGTTATCACCTCAGCCATATTATCAATTTATGTATAAGTACGGGTATATTTCCAGCAGCACTCAAAATAAGTATCATAAAGCCTATCTATAAAAAGGGAGACTCACAGTTAATGGATAATTATAGACCTATTGCTTTGCTACCAATATTCTCAAAGATATTTGAAAAATTTTTATATAATGCAATAAATACTTTTTTTGAAAAAGAAAACTTATTATGTAGTGAACAGAAGGGGTTTCGTCAGAATAAAACTATAAACATGGCAATCTATGACTTTTATAAAAATGTTATTACCTATGTCGACAAAAAAACACCTGTTTGTGCTATATACTGTGATATGTCCAGTGCTTTTGATTATGTGGACCACAAAATACTTTTAAAGAAACTGGATATTTACGGAATAAGAGGAAATGTTCAGAATTTGATTCAGTCTTATCTAGAGAACCGTCAACAAATGACGGCTATTACAAGAGTGAATAATAATACTCAGTTAGAAGAAATGCATACTTCCAAGGCCCAGTATGTATCATATGGTGTCCCTCAGGGTAGCGTCCTTGGGCCACTTTTGTTTATTATATATATCAATGACTTACCAAAATGCACTATACACAAAATGACTTTATTCGCTGACGATAGTACCATAACCATACCTTGTAAAGACATTGATGATTATAACTCTGACATTAACGAATCACTGACATCGATAGTTTCATGGTTGAATAATAACAATTTGAAAATTAATCTATTAAAGACAAATATAATGCATTTTGGACAAAGGCACCAGAACCGATTAAATGTGAACCTGATGCATGACCAGGTGCAAATAGAAGAGTCTATGACTGCGCGGTTTCTGGGGTTGACATTAGATAGTAAGTTGAAATTTAAGGAACACATTGACATACTTTGTAAAAAAATTAGTAGCTTATCTTACGCTCTCTATAAACTTGCACCTATTATTAACAAAGTAGCTTTACTGTCAGCATACCATGGTTTAGTGGAGTCAGTACTTCGATATGGTGTAATTTTTTGGGGTAATGCAACTAACAATGACATGGTCTTTAAAATGCAAAAGCGTTGCATCCGTGCCATGTTTGGTATTGAGAGCACTGAGAGTTGTGTGCCATTTTTTAAAGAGCGCAATATTCTGACACTCCCCGGCATATACATACTAGAGGTAGCACTGTTTACCAGGTATAACCCACACCTGTTTCCAAGATTAATGGACAAAGTCGTGCGTAATCGTCGCGATAATAACAGGCTATGTGTCCATCCTGCTAAGACTGCCCTATTACATAAAAGTGTAATATGCATGGCTCCATTAATCTACAACAAAATTCCCAAAAATATAAAAAATTTGAACAACAATCGTTTTAAGTGGGCGCTCAAAAGATTGTTGACTGAGAAGTGCTACTATAGTATTAAGGATTTTCTCGAGGATATGACCCTGTAGGATTGACTTTTGTTTGTAACTGGATGACTGATGTATGATATAGATGTGATGACTTGAAGTTAAATAATAATTTGTACACCACTCAATGGTAAAACATGTTGTGTCCAATCGAAGTTTAAGACCTATATAATAAGCACTTGACTATGTATATTATATGTACACATGTTTTTGCAAATAAATATTATCTTATCTTATCTTATCTTAAAAAAGTAATTGAACTCTTTTTAGGGTTCCGTACTCAAAGGGTAAAACGGGAACTATTAATAGTATTACTGAGACTTCGCTGTACGTCCATCTGTCTTGGTCTGTATCTAATGAAACGTGATAGTTAGAAAGTTGAAATTTTCACAGATGATGTATGTCTGTACCCTCTATAACTACACATACTAAAAAACAAAATATAATATATATATATATTTTTTTGCCGTTTTGGTGCGGCACCCTTTGTGCGCGAGTCTCGCACTTGACCGGTTTTATTTATGTTTAGCATTTGCCATTATTCTTATGCCAATATCGTAATGAGGAATAGATTAACCAAACTCAAGAACTACATAACCGGTTTTATACAATCTTTGACATACCTGCATTATGGAAAGCCTTATATATTATATTAAGGTCCAGCCGTTGCCGAGCTATAGCGGACAAACGAACGGCGATTCATTTATATTTAAATAGATATATTTTTAGGATGTAACCATGTTACCGATTTTAGTAAAAATAAAAATGCATTCACAGATTAAAAAAACCTGTAAGTACTAAGTTTTTATTTTTGAAAAAAAAAACTCACTATTTTTATTTTTACTGAACTGACCCATATGAATGTTACATCCTGTACAATGTATTTAATATTTTTTTTTGTATTATTTACATACATTATGTACTACATTTATTATTCTTGTGAGCTACCTACAAAAAGGCCACGAGCCTGAAAGTCTATTTATATTGACTGCGATTTGGCGAAATATAAAAATTCCTCGCGAACAAAAACGCGAGTTTTATTAACTAACATTTTTCATCTTGAATTTGCATCTCACGCCTAGCGAACACAAAGCAAAGTATATGTAAATAGGTACCTACAGGATGTAAATATGTTTAGAACCTCTGGCACAATCAGTAAGTAGTAGGTACCTAATTAAATAATAACGAAAACTCAAATTCAAAAATGCTGCCAGCCTTCTCGGAACATTGCCAGTCGGCGACAAGGCGGAGTTCTTTGACGCATGTTAGGATTTAGATGTAATTTTAGTAGGTACCTATATAATTAGTATAGGTAAAGTACTTTTTTTCTATATATTTTTTTAATTCCGCTGCCCAAGGCCGCGGCCGCAGAAGGTATTTCCAGTGGCGCTAATGTACATATTTAGTTAGTTTGAATTGTATTGTTTTATTATGTATATTGTATAAATTCTTATTGTAAATAAATTCACATAAAAACTTATGTGATTTTTAAAGTTATCGTGATAATTTAAAAAAAAATTGGAGTGTGGGTGATTTTTAATTTACGTTTAAATTTTATTTTATGCTCTTGTAACAAGTGAAAGTCGCGAATACAAGAGCCAGAGGCTTGGCCTCAGGGCGCCTCGAGACGTCTGCAAAGGCAGCGTGCGGGCGGCGGACTGGCGCCACAACCACCCCCTGTTCAACAGTTTGGACCCTCTCCCGCTATAACCTCACCCTTATATCCTGTAAAGTATTCGCGAATTCCAATTCATCTCTTTCGCTCGAAAATATTTAGTTATGTATTTTTTTTATCTTAATACATATGGGTGGTATTTTACTTAGGGTGCATAAGGGTTCACCTCTAAGATCTCTC